>OX459051.1:17573341-18088779 GCA_949775005.1 Orthosia gothica | reverse complement strand
CCTTCAGTGTTTTTTTTTTTTGTTTGTTATAAGACAAAAGATATTTTCACCTCAGCACCTCAAACAAGCAGGTTTTGCTGCTTAAAGACAGTGAGCAAAATTCGATTTTGCTGCGAGCGTGAGACAAAGTAACTTTTTAATTATTTTTTTTAAATGCCGAGTCAGTGCTGGGTCTACTCACAACATTCGAAAGATTTAAACTTCACTTTGTTCTGTCACTTTCACTTCGATACGAAAAGAGCGAGAGATAGAAACAAGTCGATTCGAAGTTCGATTTTCAAATTCCATAAATAATAGGCTCAAAAAAGAAACCAACAATAAAACGTTCGGAAACACGTCATCTATAAAATTTCAAATCAAGGTTTAAATGTAATTATTATACTTTTCTCTTAATAATCGAATTATATTTTTTTATAATCAAATAAAGAGATGTTGAAATAAAAAATACGAAGTTTATCATGTATCTACATAATTATTTAAAGTTTTAACAATCTTTATTGTGACAGAATAATTTGGTAATAGTGCAATTTTCGAACGCATCTTTAAAAAATAGCGGGCTTTAAATTTTTTATTTTTTTTTTTGTTTTGGCTTCGCACGTTTTGAAGTCGCTAAAACAACAATATCGGTTCCATTGGTTCCAAACAAAACTGGTAGGTACTTTTAATTTGCAAAACTGCAATAATTTTACTTTTAACTTTTAATTTTTACAAATATACATGTGGTTTAAATATTACCAAGTTGTATTTTTTACCTTTAGATTATTTGTTCTCGCTGCTGAAGTGAAAAGTTGTATGTGCTACACGAGACCAAAGTTATTTGCATCTCGTGTCTTTGAATCCCTCGCTGCACTCAGGATTCTAACCTAGAATCACTCGCTACGCTCGTGATTCAAATATAGAATCCTTCGCTTACTCGGGATTCAAAATCAACACTCGCGGCAAAAACCAACTTTGCTCTCTTGTTGCACAAATAAGTATTATTTCAACTGGGCCACCAAGCGGCACTTTTGAAGGTCACTTATTTAAATATTATTCTATTTTATTTTATTATATAAGTCCCGTTTCCGTAAGTGTGTCCGTGGCATCAACAGTGGGCCCTATCAGAATATCAGCGCAGCGTTATTACCTTTTTTGGATATCGCTGCACATGCTGAGATAGGAGCCGTTTTGGTCTCGCACAGGGTTTTTATTTTATTATTGTTTAAATGTATGCTTATTTCTCGTGTCCCCTGTGCGGGTTACCAACAAATATTTTTCTTTCTTTCTTTCTATGGTTAAATTCTGACTTCATTATCCGAATCTAAACTATTTCTTGGGCTATAGTAGTTATCAACACAAAGTTAACGATCCCAAAAACGGCAGCCTAATTGTGTAAGTGAATTCGACAAAGGAAACAATCTGGTTCTTTCTGATTGTTTCCGTTGCCGAATTTACTTACGCAATTAGGCTGCGGATGTGCCGAGGGCCCATTTTTTTAATCCTTGCGAAACGAAATAAGAATCAAAGGGAAATTAGTAAAAACTTAAAGCAATGGGCCAAGTGAATTAAAACTGTTATGATTATATTATTTAAATCCCAGAAGGTACTATCTCTGGGATAATCATATTTATTTAGAAATTACGTTAAGATTTTCTTAAATATTTTAAGAAATTCCCAAATATTTAGAATATGACATTAGGTACAGATTTATGGCCGTTTATCTAGGACCCTCAATTTATTAATGTCTTTACTGAGGAATCTGCAAAACATGAATTTATCTGAAAAATACATAAATAGGACTTTAATAATTTCAATAAGATAACTCTGTGAATTAGTTAAAAAGAAATAATGACACAAAAGTACATTGTTAAAAAAAAATTTTGTTTAGCAAGGATTTCAAAAATGGGCCCTCGATCCAGATGCACATAAACAACAGGACTATCGTGTTTAGGATTGCTGACTCGTAGTCACACCAGATTATCACACCAGTGTGACAAACAGGAATATTTTTCTCGTTTGTCACACCACTGATTTTTCCACACCATTTATTCCTAACTAGTGCTGTCCTAGTTATATTAAATGGTTTTTCAACCTTACCGACTAGTAGTCACACCAGATTATCACACTAGTATGACAAACAGGATTGTTTTTCTTGTTTCATTTTTTCAATAAGGGCGGTTAGATGTTGAAATGAAATAAAAGAAACTGTGTGTAAGGTATTAACAAAATTATTTTTTTATGAAAGGCTTGATTGTGCCATTAAGTGTGGAATATGATATGCAATCGTTCAAATTTCCGCCTCGGCTATTTAGTGGTACGGATCCGAGTGGTCCAATTTTTTAATGACTTTTCTGCATAGATCTGGATCTGAATTTGAGCAATGGCCATGTCATCGGTTGATTGTGGTTTGTTTGCATAGGCCTGCGACTTCAAAAAACCTTACAAGAAAAGGTCTACCGGCGTCAAATCGCATGACCTTGGTGGCCAATTCACATCAGCTCTGCGAGCGATAACTATACGCTCAAATCGCTAATGCAGATTTTTTATCATTTGAACGTGCTGTTCAATCGTGTCACTTGCCATGGTGATTTGGCAAAAGTAACTGAATAATAAATTATTAACAGTATTAATCAATCAAAAGGAAATTGAAATCGAAAAAAAAGAAGGTTCGACCAAACTGATAAAGATAATTTTATCATTTCCTGCCAATTAAAACTTTTAAATGGTGAAATATCATTGGGAAATTTCCTTGAAACATTGCGTTAAAAACGTAATTTTGGTTTTTAATTAAAAAACGTGGGCGAATTAAAAACTTCAAATTCCGTTTATAACGCAATTTTTCTAGAAAATAGTGGGTCCTTCTTTTATTTCGATATCAATATCCTTTTGATTGAATACTGTTAGTAATTTTAGTATGGTTAGATAAGTTTGCATTATCATATGAACCACTGGACATCCACAGCTGAACAATCCCCTGGGGGACTGAAATAGAGGATTCTAGTGGAACGAGTGGCTATACCTTGCACTACTTACCACAAAATGTGATATATAATTCCATTTGTATTAGTTTTATTTTGTCTTTCCTAAGAAATGAATACACTTTGTACCTAATTATGAAAAAGTTGGCAGAAATATAACTAAAAGTAGAAAATCTAAATAGTCGGCAAAGAACGAAAGTCGGCAAACGCCGATCAGCAGATCGACTTTATTAGAATATATAGGTACTGCACTAGCAATTATCGTATACATGGTGTGGAAAAATCAGTGGTGTGACAAACGAGAAAAAAAATCCTGTTTGTCACACTGGTGTGATAATCTGGTGTGACTTTACGAGTCAGCAACGGTGTTTAATTGATGGGTACCTACATACGACCACCTCAATCAGACCCTATACTCAACATACAAGTAAACTTTCAAAATTTCAAAAACTCCGACACATTTAACTTGCGAAAACACCCCGATTCAAACAGTAAAACGCACATAACATTTGAACGGCTGAACCGATTTTATTCAAGCATAGCTAAGAACACTCGACAAAATCAACTTTCAAACAAAAACAACTAAATCAAAATCGGTCCATCTGTTTAGGCGCTATGATGCCACAGACAGACACACAGATACACAGCAACACACGTGAAACTAATAACACACCTCTTTTTCCGGCGGGGGTTGAAAACATTCTGCTCCAACACACCATGGCTATCTTACAAGCCTGCGTGGTTGAGTTCTTAAAGCCACCTTAAGCTCCCTCATCAATTTCCATTTTACTATATTATTTCATGTGCCAATTTATGGTTTGAGCCACAGAACAGATAAAAGGTTTGAGCTATAACATGGAGACGACAGGAAAAACCTTGTTAAATGAAACAACAAAAGCCTTTTAATTTGTTTAATTGAACTTGCAACAACAGTCAAAAATCACTTGATACAAATACATTCATCAAAAATTAAACGATACGAAACAATATAAATTTAGAGCACTTTGCACACTTTTTGAATAGCTTATACATTTTTTCTTAGTTCTAAACTTTCGTCAATTTCTCGTGTCCTGCGAATATAGCTGGGTATGTTGTCGTTACGAGAATTTTATTAAGGAACAGGTTTCTCATCTTTTTCTGTGCCTGTGCTCCGAGCGTGCGGCAGACGGTTTCGATTTTTCCTTGTATCTGGGCTCATCTGAAAGTGGAAAGATAAAGACTAAATTGCCAGGCAGTTTTTCGGAGCTTTTATTTTTTTTATTGTGATGGGTTTGCTCTTGACTCTAGTCTAGGTCAGAGGTGACAGAGACTGAATGAATGCGTTCGGAAACACAGACGCAGGTAGTGAATTCCATTCATTCGCTGTGCGCATTATGAAGGATGTTTTGAAGCGCTTGGTGCGAATTGGGTTGTAGAATTAAAAAAAAAATACGATTTTTTTAATGTATTTCGAAACTTTACATAACTTAAATTATATTGTCGTTTCAAAAAACACTTAAATATTTTTTTTCAATTTATTATAAGCAATTGAATATCGATAAAATTTTGAAAAGAACCACGTGACTACAAACGGGCCACAATGAGTCGCCATGTTGGTGACGTCATAACGTTCAAGGAAATCATGATACTATAGTGTCAACTACACGTAGATTGACTAAAATATCCGAAAACTAGTGCAAAAATATTAATAAACAACAAATTTTATTTAGTCATGTGTGATAAAGGATTTATAAAGGCTAATGTCGATAATATACCCATCTGATGGACGAATTGGAAGTTTTAAGCATAAATAAAGTAGTCGTAATGAATAATACGTGAGAGTGGACCGGTGTTAGATATTGTTGTTAACGGTACATTAGGAAACATAATTGTCATAACATAATCGTTTTTACATATAGGTAGGTAATATTGGTGTAAAATAAAAAGTAAACAAACACGATTGGCGCGAAACTTTGACTTTGGATATCAAAAAACTTCATTAGATACCACTAAATATGATACACATACACATAAAATTTTTGGTAATACCCATTATTTACATATCCCTTAAAAGAGGAGCTCGTGGCTAAATAAAAACAGCCGCGCTGTTCGATCATCAAGGTTAAGCAACGCTTGACGAGGTCGGTCCGTGGAACCCATCCACGGACCGACCTCGTCAAGCGTTGCTTGAAGACTTAATATGAGAGACAAATTAGTTGCGGAGACAAAAGTTGCTCGTGCGCGCAGTTTGTATGAATTTCTCCTGTATCGTGAGTGCGTATGCAACATCATCTAGCCCTCAGTTAGCTGCCATTCATGGGTTTGGCAACCCAGGGTTATTTAGCAGGAAAGCTGGCAACCAACTGAATAATAATTTAATAGCGCTGGGTTATACCTCTCTCCTTATGACGATGGCGGCGTTCTCGTTCGCGGCTGGTGCGCGACTCGGGCGAGGAGCGGCGGCGCGCCTCGCGCGGCTCACGCGGAGCACCACCTCCCCCTTCCGGGCACCACCACCAGGTGGGGGGAGCAGACGAGCGGCCCCGCAGCGGGGACCCGACCGGCGCGTATGGAGGCCCCGGCGGACCCGGCGGCGGAGCCACGTGCGCCGGCTGTTACACCATAAGTACTTGTTAGTATTAAAGCTACTTTAAGTGGTAGGATCCAATATAGAGAGAATTTATCAAGAGTGAGAAGCGAGGAAGGATTTTATTTTCCATCGAATCTAATCCTGAAAAAGCAGACAATAGAGTAGATTCCTCAATAAATATGTTTGCTTGTCAGTTATATTACCAAAAATATTGGAAACGTATGTTTTGTAATAAAAAAAAAACGACGAAACACTGCGATAAAATGTTGCATGACTTGACGCTTTGGTAGAACTCTTTCCTAGAAGCAACCCAAAAAATCATACATTTTCCTAACGCTAGGCGACACATAAACGTCGAATTTTTTTTTGTTTACAATACCTTTAGCTATAACCTAATGTAATTCAATTTCCTAGTTACTGGATTTTGGTGGTCAATAAGACAGAAGCTCCATGTAAAAAACTTGAAGCCGTTCCCATCATGGTAGGTAGATCGAGTCGTCAACTCGTCACTTACGTGGGGATAGTTCAGCGGCAGTCGGTACTGCGCGGGCGCGATGGGCCCCTCGCCCTCCGCACACGAAGGCTGCTGCGGGGCCGGCAGGCGCGTGGGGCTCTCAGGCCGCACCAGCTGTCAAAAATTTAAGCACTCGGTATCACCAAGAGCAATTACTCATCATGAATCAGAATTATTTATTCGCCAGCAATGAAGGTACAAGTTTAAGATGGTACAGAGTTGGGTGTTTCCGCTACATTCTGCCTTACGGCATGAAAAACATTATCTTTGAAGTTACAATAAGTTCAATAATTGTCATTAACTCAGTACTAACAAGGCATCAGAAAATAAAATAAAAAATCACAAATAACTTAATTGTCACACACAAAGTCGACTCCAAATCAATAAGCTTATCTAGGAATAATAAACAAAAATAAGATTTAAAATGTCACATACATAGTCGATTACAAATAGATAAGCTTATCCAGGAATTATAAAAAAATCTTATCATTTAAAATGTCAATTACAAGAAAATTAGGATTATTAAATTAGGTACAGTTATAAATCTTTATCATTCAGGAAGACATTAACAGAATAGTAACATTTTCCAATAGTAATGTAGTCAATTTAGTTTTAAATATACGAATAGGGTGTTCTTTTAAATTATGCAGATTTTATTAAATATGACAGGCCCCATTGACATAATATTCTTTATTTATAGTGCTGTTTTATATTTTCCTGTATGTAATAACTTATTATTTTGTTGTCTTAAAGGACCTGAACGTAATCTAATGCTGGCTAGTGTCGGAAATAAATTTAAATTCAATCTAACAAAAATGGACACTTCTAATATGTATAGAGACGAGAAGGTTAGTATTTTCATAGATCTAAACACAGGCTCACAGCTTGCAGTAGTTTTAAAACTTGACATTGACTTTATGCAGCACTTTTGAGACTTGAAAATCTGCTCCCACTCGCTAGATGCCCCAGAAAATTACTCCGAACCTCAATATTGATGCAGCTCAAACCATGGTAAGCTGTTGAAAGTGTAGTATATCTTATTTTATGCGTTAATTTGTGCAGAACATAAGCTCAAGTCAGATTGCTGTCAATTAAGATGCCCAGGAATTTTGCTATATTTGTTGAGTCAACTTTTTGCCCACTATAGCCGACAGTTAAATTAGCGGGACTAATCCGTAGGTTAAAATGCACTACCTTCGTTTTTTGTAAATTTATGATCAAGTTATTCATGTTAAGCCTATTGTGTTATTAATCTCACTTTCATATTTTTTAAGTCCGAACATTTTACTATAACTGTACTATCGTCCGCAAACAACACCATAGGGTGATGTGTTTGACGGGATAAATCATTAATGTATAAGGGAAACAACAGTGGTCCCAGAACGCTACCCTGCGGTACGCCATGTTTGACCTCTCTACAATCCGAAGTATATTTAAGATTTATTCTTCGTTCGGCCCGAAGTTTTGTCCCACATTCCAAAAAATTCTTAGTTCGTCCCACATCATCATTGAAGTACTGTTTCGTCCCATATTACAAGTACTTTAAAGGTACAGTCAATAAAAATAACACACACACATGCACACTGAAGCGTAAAATTAAAAAAATACATATTTTTTTTCGACTTATAATACATCGTACTTTAGAATAGTCAAAGAAAAATATGAATCTAGTTGCACATTAGCAAGCGTCAGTAGGTCTCTATGGAAAAGAATATGCAAGAAACCCCACGAACTCACTTTTCCATCAGTTTATTATTTGGTTACATCATTCTTGTTGAAAAAATACATGTGTGAGAACGATGTAAAAAGTCGTGCACGTAAAAGCATCACGAGTGAAACAAACAATAAAAAAATACAAAAAATAGGTAATTAAAAACTAGCCGAGGCAGCTAAGTTGAGTTGGCGAGTAAGCCAATCCCAACTGATGGCGCCTGTTTACGAACATGACGCATGAATTGGCACCACTCAGCTCAACCATCATGAAGGGAATTGAATAATCCAACACATGTGCCACCATCAGAGAGACAGTTGAGAGAGCATGACACAATCTCAACTTCCAGGGCACACACAAGTCAACGAACGACACATAAGTACAGTAAATCTTTAGATTTACAGTTGGTACATAGTACTCACACATATGCTGTGCAGTTATCACTAAACGAAATTGAGTTTACTATACAATAAAAATATATGCATACAGTCTTCAGCAGGTCCAACAATACTTCAAAACAATAATGTTCTACATATCACTTGTTTTTGCGCCCTAGTGGTTGTGGAGCAGGGCTATGATTGAGCCAAGCATTTTTATCTGCGATGTAAGCGCCCAACTTATAATATGCCTGCCTGCATAGTGTGCGTTTTATACAAGTTTTAAATTTCGTCTCATTCAGTAATAGAATGGGGGGAGGAATTTTATTGTAGCATTTTATACAGTACCCCATGAAAGATGAGGCTACTTTAGCCAGTCTGAAACCTGGTTGAACTAATTGTTTCCTATTTCTACTAACGTAATTATGTCTGTCGCCGTTTTTACTAAAAAGTATTTTTTTTGTTTGTTTGTTTTATCTTGCGATCAGTCTTTCACTATGAGCAGATGAAATGGTTCGGATGGCGTGTTAGGCTCTACTCTCAGTGGGGTCTGCCCCATCTTTACAAAGTCACTCTTCTGGCTCACTGTTCTGGTCGAAAATATCCCGCCGCTTTTTTAATCGGCGGATGCTTTCTGGGATTGTAAGTTGTTCTGCGAGCATGTTCGGATAATTTAGCAGTCGGGATTTGTACTGGACGCCATGTGCATTTATCTCCTCATTGACCATAGGAATATTGAGGATTTCATGCATTTCTGTTGTTTTGATAAACCATGGTGGCGTTGGATATTTGTTTTAGTATATAATTTTGTGCCCGTTGCACTTTCATTATGTTAGAGGCGCTGGCTGATCTCCAAAGTTGGATGCCATATGTACAGATTGGCTTCAGTATGGTCTTGTATATTAGAAGTTTGTTATCTATCACCAGTTTTGAGTTTTTTTTAAGTAGCCAGAAAAGACACAGACATCCAACACCATTTAAAACTAAATGATTGGCAGTGAACCAATCTTGAACCTGCCGTAGGGAGTTATTTACGCCGTCAACCTCACTGTTAAGTCTAATTATAAAATAAAATAAAGATGTGTCATCAGCAAATAATACCATGTTTAGTTTATTTTCCAACAACACGGAAGTTATATGCGTACTGAAGTGCAGCGATGAGTCCAGTATGACGCCCAAATATTTATCCTTAGCTATGACAAACTCGATCAATTCTCAATCTTTCTTTATACACACTTTAAACTGGTGACGAATGAGTACTAATATTGAATGCACCACTTTGCATCACAGGAGCTAGTGTGAAGCCTGTTTTGCTGATACGGGAAAGTAATGCTATTGGCCAAATGAGTCAAAACAAACAAAGGACGCAATATATAAAAGGGGTGGACCTTTTATCCCCGCTCTTTCAAACAGATTCCGGTGACGTCAGCTGTACCTATACGTATAACTTGCTCACTAAGAGCGGCTAAAAAGTGTTATTATAATAATACGAGTACATTTTCCATCGCGGAAAAGACAGAGGAGCGGTGGTTTAAAATAGTTTATTGATGTTAAATATTTCAAAATACGTAACCCTTTTTAATAGCTGATTGTACAAACAAGTAAGTTTGGTACATACAAAAAAGATATGGGCCGTAGAAGGAATATAAAATAGGACGAAGCAGGCATAAAATAATTAAAATTATATTTTGGGACGAAGGAAGCATATTAATTGGGACGAACCAGGATTTTGGCATTTGGGCCGAAAATCAGTGGGCCGAACGAAGAATAAATCATATTTAAGTTCACATTTAGTTTTTAGGCATACTCTCGTTCACGTGAGATCATCATCATCATCATTTCAGCCGATAGACGTCCACTGCCGAACAAATGCTTCCCGCAAGCATCGCCATTCACGGAATCAGTGTGTCTCGCATCCAGCGGACGATGCCCGCAAATTTATGGATTTCGGATTTTTTCCTTGACATTGCTTCTTACCAAATTTCATTGTATTTTATTTATTTGGGACAATAAACAGTTATACAGTACAGCATATACAAAAAGTAGTTATATTACAGTCGAGAAAACGTATAACCCACACTATTGTCCACGAAGTGACATCGGAGTATGATAACGAACGCATGTTAAATGAGAGTAATATAATAATCATAAAAATTTGCAGAAAAACACTGCATACATGAATCGAAGAAAGCGGATAACAAGAGCCTACATCTTATGGGCGACTTGCAAGAAATTGAGAAACCATTCTTTTAAATTTAGATAGCGACAGCGCGAAAATGTCAAAATCAGTAAATTGTGAGTTTTATGTTTCTAAAAGTCGGCGGAGAGGGGCCCGCATCCCAGCATTCGTTCTACATCGTGCATTGTGGAATAGTCGAGGTGCACGCACCGCCCACCGAATAACAGTTCTTGGTACTACGTAACATAATCCATTCGACAGCTCAGTACAATTGTATTTGTTATTGCATAGCATCACAACCATGATCAATGAACGTCTGGAATCCAAGCTCAATACTTCGTAATGTTTTAGCAAATCTGCATAGGGAATCCTAGTACGGAAGCATTTGATGTGCGTGGCACGAAGAAATTTTTTCTGAACCATTTCTATAGCTTACCGCGTATTCCAATTGTGAACGGACTAGTGTTTTATATAAGAAGAGAAAAGTAGAAGGCTTTTTGAAGTCTTTATAAGACCGCATGACGAAACCATACATCTGAAAAGCCTTGTTAATTATGTTGTAGATATGGGTGTCTAAGTGTAATTTGCAATCAAGTAGTTCGCCAAGATCGTGCGTGCACTCAGTTTTCTTCAATTGTGTATCGTTCAAGGTATAAGGGAAGTTAATAGTATTTTAGTTTTTTGTAAAAGAAATGAAGTGACATTTTGGAAGACTAAGATGAAGTTTATTGACCCCGTAGTAGTGGCCCCGACGGGATACCAGCAATTGTACTAAAAACTTGTGCGCCTGAACTTGTGGCACGAGAGCCTTATTGTTAAGCTTCGTTCCTTCGGTCTGCCTAGTGGTCTGTGTGACTGGATTGCTGACTTCCTGAGAGATCGGTCCATCCGAGTGGTTATCGATGGCTGCTCGTCCGGTCAGTTAGGTATTAACGCCGGAGTCCCTCAGGGGTCGGTGCTCTCGGCTACAATGTTTTTGCTGCACATAAATTACCTGCTAAAACCCGGAACCTTTGGGTACGCAGACGATAGCACGGTTGCTGAGAGATACGTGTCCGGCGCACGGGCTACTGGGCCTGAGATCCGGTCTCTCCGAGAGGCCATGGTTGAGCGCTTGAATCTGTCTTTGGAGGCAGTCTCCGAATGGGGCGATACCAATCTGGTCAGTTTCAATGCTGCAAAGAACCAGGCGTGCCTTTTTTCCGCAAAAAAGAGCCTATTCCACCCGGCTCCATCTTTGCGTGGTGTAACCGTGCCGATAACGGACCATCTCGACCTTCTTGGTGTGACGTTATCATCGACCCTCAATTTTGGTCCATTTATTGAGGCAAAGGTTCAGTTGGCTGCAAAAAAGTTGGGGATCCTTGCAAAGGTGAGACGGTACTTCACGCCTGAACAGCTGCTCAAATTGTATAAAGCGCATGTTCGGTCATGCATGGAGTACTGCTCTCCCCTCTGGGACGGATCTGCCAAATATCAACTTGATGCACTTGAGTCGATTGACAAACGGGCCAAGAGGCTTATCGGAAACGATGCACTGGTCGCCTCAAAGCTCCAGAGCCTTGAACATCGACGCCAAGTGGCCAGTCTGTCGGTTTTTTATCGGTTACATTTAGGGGAGTGTGCGATGGAACTGCACAATTTGATTCCACCTAGCCCTTTCCATCACCGGACAACAAGACGTACAAAAATGCGCCACCGGTACATGGTGGACATCCCACCCATACGTACAAAGCGTTTTGCGAACACTTTCATTGCACGCACAGCTAAGGAGAGGAATTCCCTGCCGGAGTCTTTGTTTCCTGATAGCTACAACCTTGGAGTCTTTAAGTCAAGAGTGAATAGGTTACTTCTAGGCAAGCGTGCTTCACCGTCGACCACATCAACACTTACCATCAGGCGAGATAGTGGTCAAACGCGAGCATATCGATAAATAAAAAAAAATAAAAAAAAACAGTCCTGAGAGTTCGCACAAGCCTTATAGATTTTAATGTCATCGGCGTACATTAGAAATTCAGAGTTGACTATGCAGGATTTTAAGTCGTTTATAAACAAGATAAAAAGCAATGGTTCGACGACCACATAATCAGACTCGAATCCATTAATAACAACCTTTTGAGTTCTATTAAATATATATGAAGCAAACCATCTGAGATCTGAACCATCTGCCTCTTATGCCATTAAAAGCAATTTTATCGAGAAGTAATTTATGGTCCACCTTGTCAAAAGCTTTCCGAAAATCAGTGTACACAGATTCTAGATCAACGGAAAGTACCCTGTAGATTTTTTAATATGCGTAATTAATGGCTGTATCTCTAGATTGCGTTGATCTAGAAGTTTGATTTTTTCACAGTTGCGAGGGGTTGCAAACTTTAATTTCATCTCGATACCTTCACGCGTGCCCGAGGTAAAGTGTCTTGACAGGTAGACGGACAACAAAGTGATCGTATAAGGGTTCCGTTTTTTTCCTTTTGAGGTACGGAACCCGAAGAATACGAATGCACACCCGAAGAATAACACCGTGCCGTGCCGTGAAGCATACCAATGCACACCCGAAGAATAACACCGTGCCGTGCCGTGAAGCATAGGTACCAATGCACACCCGAAGAATAACACCCCGCATAATGCTATGCCGTGGCGGACCCACAGCACGGCGCTGATTTGAGACGTTTGTCTAAAGGCACGGTCACATTCCCATTGAGAGCTATTAATTAGTGGTTTATTAGTTCAAGAAGAGCCACACTGCGATTAAATCGACAAGGTGATGCAGAAATGGCAATAGAATAGTAACTATTAGTTCACTTAGTGAGTTTAGAAGTAAAAGAATCTAGCCAATAACTCTCGATGGGACCGAGCCCATAAGTTCTAGGAATGTTACTTTAATAAATAAAAAATATGATAAGATTTTTTCTGTAGTCAGAAAGTTTTCTCTGAGGAATAAAATAACGTCATGTTTCCTGGCGGAACCACCTTAGCTTTAACAAGTATAAATCTCTAGTTTCGACGTAAACTTTTATTTAAATTGGTTACTCTGTGGAGAATCCTGCCCGGCGAAACCAAAAAAACGAAACGATGAGGAAACGAAAACGAAAAGGTTTGACACCTGTTATAGTAATTGGCAATGGCTATTTATGTTTCAGATAGACTTTTGAAAAATAAGCCCATAGCAACGGTTTTATGGTTTTTTGACAGATGGAACTATTAGTGGTCCAAGATCCCGGAGTCCCTAAACGCTTCTGAATTCATTCTACACAAAATGTGCGTTATTGAGTAGTATCCTTAGCACCTGTAAATTGGGCGTCAAACCGAGTTCCATCATATACATTCCATATAAAGAGGTTTATAGTTTTTCTCGATGGGCCTTACAATGCCGATTTGGTTAAAACCTTTATTGAACTGCTACGCGACTCTTAGTTTACAAAGCTGCACATTACCTGCACCTGCTGCTTGAGGTTGTTAAAGTCGTTGCTCATGTCCCGGTAGCGCTGCAGACACTCCTGCCACATGGTCGCCATCTCTGCCATTTCCGAGCGCTGCTTCTTGATCTCCTCCTAAAATAAACGACCACTAATCTGTTTACATTGTTTTAATATGTCGTGGTGGCTAAGACTTCACGTGTTAAGGTCGAGAGTTCAAATCCGGACAAGTACCAATGTGTAATGTACTTTTTCAAATTCATCTATACCAATATTATAAAGAGGAAAGATTTTTAAGTTTGTTTGTTTGTACCCACGTGGCCACGGTCCCTCTGCATCAGAAGGACAGATAAGCAAAATCCCGGAATAGCAAAATCCCAGATTAGCAGAAGGACAGATTTGCATAAAGGCAGATAATGTACTGTCGCCGTCAAAAAAGTTACAAATACTAGCAACCTTATTATCAATTTGTGACCTCTTTGCATATATTATTATCTAAAGGTCATGCATGGAGTACTACTCTCACCTCTGGGACGGATCTGCCAAATACCAACCTGATGCACTTGGGTTGATTGACAGACGGGCCAAGAGACTGATCGGCAACGATGCGCTGGTCGGCTGAAAGCTCCAGAGCCTTGAACACCGACGACCGTCGGATGTTGCCAGCCTGTCGGTTTTCTATCGGTTACATTTCGAGGAGTGTGCGATGAAACTGCACAATTTGATTCTGCCTAGCCCTTTCCATCATCGGACAACAAGACGTACGGCAATGCGCCATCGGTACATGGTGGATATCCCACCCATACGCACAAAGCGTTTTGAAAATACTTTCATTATGCGCACAGCTAACGCGGCGTCTTTGTTTCCTGATAGCTACAACCTAGGGGTCTTCAAGTCAAGAGTGAATAGGTTTCTTCTAGGCAAGCGTGCTTCACTTTCGACCACATCATCACTTAGGCGAGATAGTGGTCAAACGCAAGCTTATAAAGAATAAATAAAAATAAATACTACTTTCAAATAAAATTTTACCAATTGTAACTATTCAATTTTATTTTCTGTGTGGGTCTGTACTTCTGCCTTTATGCAAATCTGTCCTTCTGCTAATCTGGGATTTTGCTATTCCGGGATTTTGCTTATCTGTCCTTCTGCTGTAGAGGGGCCACGGTGGCCCACGGGAGCAAAGCCGCGGAGAACAGCTAGTATGAAATACGAGTATATTCATATGATATCTTGGACATCACAGACAACTATGAAGGAAAACATCGTGAGGAAACCTGAGCAGCCGTATCAAACAAAACCACATCGCGTCATTCATCTCGCATGTGATTGGTCGATTTGGTCGGTTGGATAGAGTTTAAACTCTTTGCGCACTTATGTAAGTCTGAAATAGCCAAGTCAGACTCCTGTGGGGTTCCCAGAGGCACCTTTATTAACTCTGACACCAGAGATGGCCTCATCCTCAAACGAAAAAGAAATAATTGTTTTAATATTCGTGCTTCCTTTAATGCAAACCGAATCGGTGAGTGATCTCCTATTAGAATTGATCATATTGATCATACAACATTCGTCCTGCTTCAGTGGCGTTCTTTAAGTCCCCTTTGCAGAAGACAGTCCAACTTGAGAGACATCACCTGCCGGGCGAGCACGGCCTCCGTGATAGGCTTGATTCACGCATTTTATCACGGTTTTTGCTTTCTAACGATGACAAAAATGTGTGGCTCACGCCTGTCACAGTAGGCCGTGCTATCCCGCCTGGTTCGCACTCCATTACCGAATTGTGATTGCAGTTCATCAGGTATACAATGGGCAGCAACCAGCCTGATCCAGTAAGCAAGCAAGCAAGGTAATTCTTCTTATATGCTGATAATAAGTTGCATCTAGCATTTATTGGACAGCTGCCAGCCCCATCAATGTCAAACTGGCTAATATTTTCAACATGACAAGAGCTAGACGTGTGTAGGTACCTGTGTGTTTGTATATGCCTGTGCGGTAACATAGCTCCTAAACGGATGAACCGATTGTGTTTCGTTTTTTTTTTGTTTGAATGGTGTCTTTATCGAGAGTGTTCTTAGCTATGTTTTGTGAGAATCGGTTCACCCGTTCAAAAGTTATGTGCGTTTTACTGTTTCAAACGGGGTGTTTTTTGCAAGAGATGGTGTCATAATTACGTGTCCAATAGATTGTCGATCGAAGCGTGTCTACTATTAGATAAATTATGTAGCATGAAATAAAAGTGTGTCGGGGGTTTTAATTTTTTTTAAATTTTATTTGTCACTATCTGACCCCCGCAGCTTTGCTCCCGTTAACTGCTACCACCTACCCCTATCTACCCTACCTATCCACCCACTTACCTACCCACCTAACCTAACCTTACCAGCCTACCAACCTACTCACCTGCCCTACCGATTAACCTACCTACCCTACCCTACCTACCTACCCACCTTACCTACCTACCCACCTTACCTATCTACCAATTCTTAAATTATTTATTTGAATAAGAATTATAATACCAAATTACAATACGAGTAACCAGCTTTTGTTTGGGAGCAGTGGTGGCCCAGTGGTATCGGCCGCGACTAACAAGATGTAGGTCGTGGGTTAGAGCCCAGGCAGGCGCTTTACTTTGTGTAAATCATTTCATCACCACTGCTCTCAAAACCGTGAAGGAAAACATCGTGAGGAAACCGGCATGTCCTAGAACCAAAAATTCGAAGACATGTGACATCCACCAACCCGCACTGGGCCCGCGTGGTGGATGATTACGGCCAATTCCCTCTCACAGAGAGGAGGCCTGTGTCCCAGCAGTGGGAACATTAATAGGCTGATGATGATGAACTTTTGTTTCTACTGGCGATCTAATAAAATTTTAGAATGCAAAAGCTGCTATTGTGACAACTATGATAGTAAGATATAATTATATTCTCTTGCACATTTTTATGTAGGTAAAAATGAATACTTTAATCACGTAGTACATCATTTTTATGTATCATCAATAGTTTTCTCAGCGCACGCCAAATAATGAATATTATAGGCAAAATTTTGCTACTTTGGAGTACATTATTGCAATTTGCATAAGGATCTCTAATATTTTTGAAAATAACTTATAGCCTATGATACTCGGGAATAATGTAGCTTTCCATATTTGAAAGAATTTTTTAAATCGGTCCAGTAGTTTCGGAACCTTTTCGGTACACACAAACATAAAAATCTTTCCTCTTTATAATATTGTATTTGTCATAAAAGTAATACTTCGAAATCGGTAAAGCCGCAGTGGGAATACAGCAACCTCGTGCAGACCAAAACAACACCACTTTCGCCAAGGAAGTACTAGATCTAATTTATCCTATAGTTACTAGGGGCGGTTGCAAGGGCCACTTACCATAAGTCTAGCGTCTGTATCCCCGACATCCCTGGCAACGGTCTCGTACCGCCGCATACACTCGCGCCACAACCGCAGCTGTCCAGCCGCTGATTCGCGTACGCTAGCTGCTGAATCCTGAAGATATGAGGTGTTTTATGAGGAGTTTTTCTAAATCGCAAGGTAAAGAGAGGGCCAATGTTGGTGGAATGTTTTCAGGGGGTAACTGCATCCAGAGTTTTAAACGGCAAAAAATTAATTGCCAAATAGTTCTACTTTCAAAACAAATAATTCTGCATTCTTTAAATGCTGGCGAAATTAGCTGATGTGTGGTAAGCATGAAAAGTTCATTGGGTTTCCATACTAAGGTATGGAAACCATACCCATGGCGTACAAAAACGGAATATAGCAGAATGTATTGATAACCACATTAATGTGAGCCACGGGAATGTCGAAATAAAAAAAGAAAATCGTATACAGGGTGAGCCTAGCCCTTTCCATTATCGGACAACAAGACGTACGGTAATGCGCCACCGGTACATGGTAGACATACCACCCATACGTACTTACAAAGCGTTTTGCGAATACTTTTTAGGGTTCCGTACCCAAAGGGTAAAAACGGAACCCTATTACTAAGACTCCGCGGTCCGTCTGTCTGTCTGTCTGTCTGTCTGTATGTCTGTCACCAGGTTGTATCTCATGAACCGTGATAGCTAGGCAGTTGAAATTTTCACAGATGATGTATTTCTGTTGCCGCTATAACAACAAATACTAAAAACAGAATAAAATTAATATTTAAGGTGGGCTCCCATACAAAAAACGTGATTTTTGTGCCGTTTTTTGTGATAATGGTACGGAACCCTTCGTGCGCGAGTCCGACTCGCACTTGGCCGGTTTTTCCTGATAGGTACAACCTTGAGTTCTTTAAGACAAGAGTGAATAGGTGACAAGCGTGCTTCACCGTCGACCACATCATCGCTTACCATCAGCACCTGTAGCCAAGTTGACAATCTACAATCGATAACGCTAGTAGAAAACGAATCAATGTATGGGAATGACACATCTGAATTTTAAGTCACGTGGTCACACCATACAAATAGAAAGCGTTAACGATTGTAGAAAGAGATTCGATACGAAACGTTTGTAACTTGGCTAGGGGGGCAGGCGAGATACGGTACTTCCTCGTAGTCAAACTTTTTAGTCCAACTGGTTTGACCACGAGGAATTGTATTTCCTCGTGGTCAAACTTCATTGACATTGCACCTTTTCAGCACGCTGTATGCATGCAGTTCTTGTATGTACAGTCATAGATATATTTATAAGAATAAATCAATGTCAAACTTCAAGTTGAAAAGTTTTCATAATTGATTTCCTCGTTTTTTGAGTTATTCAAATTAAATTATTCAATACGAAAAATGGATTTAAAATTTGTGAAGCGTAAACGTGGGACAGTTCTTCTTCTCGAAGGCCGGCAATACTATAGATGGCGTACTTATAAAAATGAAAACGCTTACTGGGCTTGCAGCCAACTGAGAAAAGATAAGTCGCGGGTCTATTACTCTGAAGGTATCTAAATTATTAGTATTGATATTACAAACAATTTATAGTCATTTTGAGGATTCCGTATATAGTATGGAGACCTATATATATGCAATAATTGAAAACCACATACTTTGTTATCGCTTTTTTTGAGGATATACAAAAGGTTAACAAAATTGGTCCAGTAATTATTAGGTTGAAAAGTAGAGTTTTAATTGATTTAAGTATCTCAATTTATTTAGATTGAAAATTTCTTTTTTTTTAACGGTTATTTTTAAATTTTTAATTCGGCGGTATATATGTGATTTCCATACTGATAAGAACATTATAATAATAATATTCTCTTTTGCCGATCTTTTACTTTTATCTAGGTTTTATTCATATATTTTTCTTTTACTTAGAATTACATCATAGTAAAACGCAATAATCACACCTGTAATGCTGATTATAAAAAAAATTAGATTGATGTAGTCATTGATGAGCTAAGACATGAGGTGGTTAACAGTGACGTCCCTATTCCGGTTGCATATAATGAAAAGAAGGAATCGATTCAAAATCAAGTCACATTACCATTCTTTAGCAGCTTCAAATCGGCTTTATATAATAGAAGAAAAAGACATGCTTCAGTGACTTTAAAGAGGTAACAGTTCCTGATCATTTACAATCATCTCTCTTAGCTGATTACGTTACCGAAACACGACGGATCATGGTTTTTTGCTCCGAAAGTAATCGGTCAAGAATGGTTCAGTTACAAGAGTTTTTTGGGGACGGCACATTCTTCAGCTGCCCAAATTCATTCACCCAATTATATAGCATTCATGCTGATTTATCTACTTCAACAACAACAACGCACGTGCTTCCTGTTGCTTACGCGTTAGTGACGGATAAGACAGAAGAATCATATACCATCTTATTCTCTATGTTACGGTCTAGAATACCCAAGTGGTCACCTAAAAAATTTCATTTTGATTTTGAAACTGCTGCGAGCAATGCTATTTTATCTATTTTTCCTGATGTTCATTCAAATTATAAAGTGCTTTTACCATTTTACAAATTCGCAATGGAAAAAGGCAAAACAATATAAAATAAAGAGCAAAGATGGAAATAGAATTGTCGGACTATGTTCAGCACTCGCTTTGCTTCCCAAAAACAAAATTGAGGAAGGATGGGATTATATAAAATCTGATTGCCCTAATACACAAAAAATTCAAAAATATTTTAATTATTTCGAGACTACATGGCTAAAGAATAAATCACTAAGAAAGCAGTGGTCCGTATACGGACAAAGACATCGTACTAATAATGTCGTAGAGAGCTGGAATGCACAACTTAATAAAATGATGAAGAGACATCATCCAGTAACAGTTGCTCGCTTGCTCAAAACATTATTAGAACATGAAACAAATTTTCGTGAAGAACCATCTCCTCGTCGGAGTGGACATATCTAAAGAGATGATTTCATTACAAAATGTCAAATGGAGTTAATACATAATGAAATAGATGTTGGTTATTTTTTAAATAATGTGAGATAGGGTTCATTTTTATATTATAAATTCGAACCCATCATATTATATCGAAAATATCAGCGTTTTTTTTTAAATTGCATTTTTATTGATTGTACACATTTTTAGCCTTTGTTCGCATTAGGACAGATTCGCTTTAAGACAGATTCTCTTTAAGACATATTCGCTTTACGGCAGAAGTACAGTGAACTCGATATACCAATATCTGTAAAACTTATTAATAAAACAAGTAACAAAAATTAAATTTATCGAAACGTAGGTGCACACATTCCAGAACTGAAATTTGATTTCATGTCAATTTTTATATATTTATCTGGGTTATTTGTTCTGAATACTTCTTTGTAGCAACTAAATGTATTAGTAATTAATCCCATTCATTGCTTTGAGAAGTAGTCCCTGAATGCGAATATTCTTCAGATTCTTGAATAGCAAATATACCTTCAGGGATCAAAATTTGTGGTAACAATGCCAATTACATATACATTTCTGTAATACGTTACGTTCTCCACCATCGACTTTTTCAGACTTATTTTTAGCTTTTTATGAGAGCGCTTTCCAATAGCGGTAGAAGCAATCGGTAACTTTGGCATTGGGATATACCTACGGCTTTAACTCTTTAATTTCTGCTAACTCTTAATCACATCTATATTTGATGAAAACTGATCGCGCAATATAGTAGTTTTTTTTTTATCTATAGGCTCGCGTTTGCCCACTATCTCGCCTGATGGTAAGCGATGATGTGGTCTACGGTGAAGCACGCTTGCCTCGAAGAAACCTATTCACTCTTAAAAACCCCAAGGTTGTAGCTATCAGGGAACAAAGACTCCGGAAGGGAGTGCCGGTCCTTAGCTGTGCGCACAATGAAAATATTAGCAAAACGCTTTGTGCTGGGAGGGATGTCCATCATGTACCGATGGCGCATGGCCGTACGTCTTGTAGGCCGATGATGGAAAGGGCTAGGCGGAATCAAATGGTGCAGTTCCGTCGCACACTCCCCGAAATGTAACCAATAAAAACCGACTGGCTGGCAATTCGGCGTCGATGTTCAAGGCTCTGGAGCTTCGACGCGACCAGTGCATCGTTGCCAATAAGCCTCTTGGCCCGTCTATCAATCGATTCAAGTACTGCTCTCGCCTCTGGGATGGATCAGCCAAATACCAATTTGGCTGATCCATCCCAGAGGCGAGAGCAGTACTCGATGCATGACCGAACTTGCGCTTTATACAAGTTGAGTCCAGGCGTGAAGTACCGTCTCACCTTTGCACAACTTTTTGCAGCTAACTGAGCTTTCGCCTCAATGATTGGACTAAAGTTGAGGGTCGATGTCAACGTAACACCAAGAAGTTCGAGATGGTCCATTAACGGCACGGTACCACGGAAAGATGGAGCCGGTTGGAATTGGCTCTTTTTTGGCGTGTCTTTTTAGCGGAAAAAAGACACGCCTGGGTCTTAGCAGCATTGAAACTGACCAGATTGGCATCATCCCATTTGGAGACCGCCTTCAAGGACAGGTTCAAGCGTTTATACATGGCCTCCCGGAGAGACCGAATCTGAAGCCCAGAATCATTCTTAAGTAGCTTGTGCTTTATGCTTTATTAGGTACGAGTATATAAATTAAGGGTACAAAATTTACGTTATCATCGTTTTGTGAAGCATTAATATGTGACGTGAATTATTTGATAAAAAGATCGTGTGAATAACTTTGAAGGTACCGTCGCCGTTATAGCATTTCTAGTTTTTAAATTTGGTATAATGATTTGGTATTTTCAACAAGACTGTACAATTTCTGCCATAAAGAGAATCTGTCATAAAGCGAATCTGTCGTAAAGAGAATCTGTCTTAAAGCGAATCTGTCCTAATGCGAACAAATAATATTTAGCTTGACGTTTATACAGGGCGATCCATTCGACTAGTTTGACCACGAGGAAATACAATTCCTCGTGGTCAAACCAGTTGGACTAAAAAGTTTGACTACGAGGAAGTACCGGCGAGATAGTGGTCAAACGCGAGCCTACCGTTAGTTAAAAAAGGCAAAAAAAAACCTTTTTTCAGGTGGACCAAAGCCGAAACTATGAGGTCTCACTGAAAGGAGTCTCGAAACCGCTTTGATGAAAACTAAAACTGCATTATGGGATTTTTTTAAAACTCAATAAGTATTCTTAGCCAGGAATCGAACACGCTGATGTCCGGACGAAAAATAAAGTACTATAAAACCGTTATTTTTTTAAAACGATTCGGTACATTTTCTCCATCGGTTTTGAATCAAATAAATATATGCAATGAAAGGTCACATTATTCTCTATGGTTTAAAACTATTTTGGTTAATGTCCACCACTCTTTGCAAAGCGAGTCTCATTATGCTCAACGACCTTTCCTAAAGAAATATTCATGAATAGCTGATTGGCAAAGGTCTGTTTGAACGTCGCAAATAACTACACTTTATTAAATTCACCCTACTTCTAAAGGTGGGTCACAACTTATTTGTGCCACCAGAACTGGGTGTATTTATGCTCAACATGTTGTATGCCCAAGGTCAAGTTTGTCAGTCTTCCTAGCTGATGGGAATACTTTCGAACGCAGCAAAGTCCCACTATGGTACAGTTCAACTATTCTCTTATTGTCCCTCGGCAATCATCGCATTTCCGAATATACACTAATTCTATTTTCCATGTCCATCAATTATTACATTTATTGTGATTAATATTTTGAATTTTTAGAACTAAGTATTTTATTGTTGATTTTGTTTTGATTTCCGTGTGAAATATACAGAGATGTAAAAATAGCAGCTTTAGTAGCTTTTCTCCCATTGTTTAAAATAAATCACGTCATTATGTTAAAAGAGTATTAACAACTGTATATACTTCTAAGTTGATTGAGAGCGTCCGGTCTGCACCAAGTGCAAAAGGCAATTGATAAAACAATAGAAATCCGACGACTGACGAAACACGAAGTGTGCTGAGGGACATTGAAAAAATATTTGTACTATAATACTGTAGTTTCTACATGTTCTGCAAGGATTACACACTCCTAATAAAACATCAAAATGTTGTATATTCACTCTAATATTTTTATCCTGCACTTGCGTCTGCGAGATGCCCTTAAAGCAGCGCATGAGTTCCTTCCAGAGCTTCATCATCTTGTCCATGGCTTCGCGCTGTTCCGCTATCTCTTGCTGCAACAAGCCACGCGTCTTATCAGTTATCCTTGAAGGACTCTACAATAGAATAACAATTCATTCAGTCTTGGATCTCTACATCGAAAAATAGTACTGACAAAGACGCCAAATAGACTGTACACAAATCTATAGAGCGAATTTTGACTTAACTAAAACTATGTGCCCAGACCAGTGTTTCATAAGAAAATGGAATCTACGTATGTACATAAATAAAAACATCTAAATACATAATCATGTTTTTATACCAAATTTCTTAGGCTTAAAAGCTACTGCAGTTAGCTTTATTTATATCATAATTCGCTCCACAGTTAACAATCTAAGATGTTTGGGGGTAACGTCACCGCCAGATAACAAAAAAAAAAAAAAGTTGTTAACACCTGTCTACCAATGTATTCCAATATTTCAAAACGATACGAAAAATATGTAAAAGCAGTGTCGCTAACACGATTACAACAAACGTATCGCGGTAAGGGGCGTTTTTTTCCTTCACTTGGCACTCAGTAAAGAGTTAATTATCTCAAACACGTGGACAGATTACCATGATTAAACGAACGGATAAAATGGTTCTGCAGCTATACCTTTCATTTGAGACCAAAATTATCCAAATATCTCAATAAACAAAACATCATGTTTTCAACCTACGTGTACCTTACACGTCGGATCAATTACTTTATTTTTTTTTGTTATCTGGCGGCGACTTTTCGTGGCATCAAAGCCAAACATACCTTGACAACCTTCAGATAGTTACTCCTCCCACTCACGGTGCTCGTATCTCCGTCAGCCACGCTCATCCCTGAGTCCCTCTCCCTCTCAGAGTATCGATCCCTCTCCCTTTCTCTATCCCTGTCCCTGTAGTCGTCCTCCGGCGAGGCCACGGAGTTCCTGTCGCATCTGTCCACATTCCGCCTCCAGCGACGATCCTTGCTCACATTATTCCGAGCCCGCGGCTCCACAGGCTTCTCATCATAATACTTCGCAGGTTTATCATCGTAGTACTTCGCCACTTCTTCATATCTCTTGTCATCGTGACGCCTGAGTCGGTTCGTGTCGCTTCGTGCGGTTCGGCGACAGTTCCGGTCGTCGTCGTAACCTTCTCTGTGCACATCGAAGCTGCGACTGGTCTTTTGCTCATAGAACCTTTTCTTCTCTTCATCGTAGTGTCTCCGCATCTCCCGGTCGTAATCGCGGTAGACCGGAGGACGGCTCCTGTACGGGTCCTCACAACCCATCGTCGGAACGGGCAGTGGATGGTATTCCGGGAACCGATCGTCTTCCACGTGACGCATCCTAGACCTCACAATCTCCAGTTTGCTAGGATATTTAGGAATATCCTTCTCGTAGTAAGATCTTTCTAGCGGTCCACGTTCAACCTCATTAGGTATTAAAATTTCACTATTTTCGCGGGTTCGAGTTTTGCCTGAAAAGTTCTCCTGGCTCCGAATTCTGGATACGCCAACATTGTCTCGAGATTTTTCGTGACTTAATTTAACTGGACGATCGGTTTCGTACATCTCCGATCGTTTGGCAACGACTTCACATTGTAATGATTTGTGACTGTGAGTGCGAGGCTGTAACAATTGCTTTACTTTAGTAAGATCATTTCCAAATTAGAAATAATTAGGTATTTACAGAATACTACGCACCACTTGATACGTTTCAGTTGGTCGGTTGCTATGGTTGCTTTTTTTGTTGTTTATTTGTGCACAGATCTTGGCGAACGTCTCGATGAGCATAGTATGGTCCATCGCCGGAGGGACCGCGGGAGAAGGAGGAGGAGAAACTTCTTTTGGTTGTCTGAAAACATTACAAACAATAAAACAGAATAGTTCCCTGTGGTGATGTCGATGACTACCCCTAACGCTGGAATGCATCGAACATCAACGTCGGGCAATGGAAGCTATATGTCTTAGTTATCTTATATCCCAAGAGCCTGCGACGATCTGGCCCTCGTTATTTTATAAGGAAGTTTCTCTGTGTATGTCCAATACAGGTAAGAATATCCCCGAGTATAAAGTTTGGATCAGGGTGGCTTTGGGAGATATCAGGTACCAAAGGTGCATACAATTGCACCTCACTTTAGGTTTACGGTGGCAACCGCGTGTCAGACACCCTCAATACAAAGTATGATAAATGGTGATGAAACTTTCGTCATAGTATAAAAGCTGAATTTTAAATATGTTACTCGTACTTGGGTGGGAAACTATCAAAAGCTGTTTCCCCAGTAGTCAGACCGTTCGCATATGTTCTTACGTCTTGTCAGACACATTGAATGTCTGCCGTAGTAAACCAAAAAATAAATATATTTGGAGAAACATCTATATGTCAAGTTATCTTACATGTCATGATCTCTGGAAGACACAGTCCCTGTGGTGGTGTCGATGCCTCTTCCTAACGCTGGAATGCTCACAGTCATCATTGTTGCACAATGGAAGTTATCTTACATGTCATGATCTCTGGAAGACACAGTCCCTGTAGAGGTGTCGATGCATCTTCCTAACGCTGGAATGCTCACAGTCATCATTGTTGCACAACGGAAGCTATATGTCAAGATATCTTACATGTCATGATCTCTGGAAGACACAGCCCCTGTGGTGGTGTCGATGCCTCTTCCTAACGCTGGAATGCTCACAGTCATCATTGTTGCACAATGGAAGTTATATGTCAAGTTATCTTACATGTCATGATCTCTGGAAGGCACATCGTCCCTGTGGCGGTCCCTGTGGTGGTGTCGATTCCTCTCCCTAAAAGTAAGACAAAGATAAAGATATATTTATTTGCTCAAACACGTGTATATGTTATGGACCAAGGGATTAACGAGTAGACAATATGTTAATAACAATTGAAATAATTAAATTGACCGGGCTTTCTGAATAATGCCCATCACTTATTGGACTGGGTAATAAAAATATGTATTTTTTTTATTATTTTAGTGATGACATTGCTTTTAATATAGAATAGATAAGTACGGTAACTATTTAAGAAACAAAGTCGACGGGGCCCGATGCTGGGCTCCTATTTCTGTCTGCAGGGCTTAAAGTAACCTAACATGAAGGAAATAACCTATCCGACCTATCCGTGTCAGTGTGCCCTAAGCTCCAAAGCTCGCTCTTGGACTAATTCATAGACCATAATTATCGAATTACCCAACCGTTACGTAGCAATATTCATATGACCAGACAATGTGATAAATATAGAAGTTTAAATCAGTATTCATTACACTGCCCGAGTTGACTTGACTTGATTCATAATGCCCGGGCATTATACATAGTGCCCTTATTGCCCTACCATCACTTGGTCCATGAAATATACATGCAAGAATAAATAATACGTGCATGCAGGATAACAATAAAAACAATACATAAAGTTCGGACAAGTTTGCTACATACTATGGCGTGCAAATATTTTGAAAGTTATATCATGAACAATTACAAAAATTAATATAAACAAGAATTTCAAAATGTCAATTTATTATAAAAACTCAAAATGTCAAAAACATACAAGACAATTAATAATAATATATGACAAAACTATGTCAAATAACTAATCAAAATATATGTCAAATATATGTAGAATTATAGCTACCACCCGCGACACCGCCCGCGTCGCGTGGTATTAGTACTTCACCCAATATCTTTATAAATTATAACCTGTGTTATTTTGATATATAATGATCTAAGCTATATTTCTGTAATGTTACATCAAAATCCGTACAGTAGTTTTTGCGTAAAAGAATAACAAACATCCGTCCATTGATCCACCCTCACACCCTCACCCTGACCCTCAAATATAATTGAAAAAAAAAAAATTAAACAATAATTACAAACTGTCAACAAAAAGAACAAAAATAATAAGAATGACAAAATGTCAAACAAATGTCAATTAACCTTAATGTATGCCAAAATGCAAAATATCAAACGACTTTCATGTAAAAATGTATTTAAAACTATATGTCAGGCTCTGTGTAAAATATCATAAAAATGTAAATATATCAAATCCATTTAACATTCATCAACTGTCAAAATATCAATTAATCAAAATAAATGATTCAAAATCTATGACAAAATAAATGATTTTGCCAGAAATTCGCTAATAGTGTACTACTCGCTTAACTTCTTGGCCGCCCTGAAGTTGGCTACAATGGCTGCGCAGTAAAAAATCTCATACAAAAACGGAACCGTTTAGTGCCTTGCGCATCGGAAAGCCAACTTCAGGGCGGCCCAGAAGTTTGGCGCGTTAAGCCTTTTCACTTATATATTTTTTTAAATTGTTTCTTCAATTGAACGTTATTAAGCTCCCTCCAAATTTTGGGTACTTAACTTATTATAAATAGTAACTTAACTTTTGCGCATAAGTGCCGTCCTACTTCTATGTAAAATAAATAGATCTGACTAATCAACGGTAAAGTGCATGCTGTCATCATTGTCACACAATGGAAGTTATATGTCAAATTATCTTACATGTCACGATCTCTGGAAGGCACATCGTCCCTGTGACGGTCCCTGTGGTGGTGTCGATTCCTCTCCCTGGAATGGTCGCGGTCGTCCTCGTCACGACTGCGTCTCTCCTCGCGACGTCTAGCATGGCGCTGTCTGAAAAGTAAATCATGAGTAGAATGGGTAGGTATCTAGTTCTACAAAAACTAAGAGTATCTTATTGCCTTGTAACATATCATCAGCGTCACTACAAGGCAAAGAGTATTAAAATCGACCAATCACATGTAGTCTAAGATCCGAACTAGAACGACCTTCCACCTATCTGTTTAATGGATGAAAAGTATTTTATATCAGATTTAATATATTAGTAAATATAACTCGACAACCGTCATTCAGGCCAGTTTTTTTTACAGACAACCCTATATTATCGTATACGCAATTAAACAGCGCTCATTTTGATAAAAGATTTATTTATTAAACAAATAGGTGTCAATAACTATTATCAATGTACCTGTTTATACCTGCCAACCCAGTAGTTACGCCAAGAAAACAATAGACAACCCAACGTTTGTATATTCTATAGGCTTCATACTTTCGGTTGGTATTAAATTTATTCGTTAACTCAGGAGTGGAATATTTAATTTAAAAAAAAACAATTTTTAATTAATCATAGTCTGGCCAGGATTTTTTAAGACAACCCACTCGAGATATATTTTCTAATACATTAAAATTGATATAAAATACATTTCATCCATTAAACAGATATGAGATGGGTGAAGGTCATTTCTAGTACGACTCCTCTACTATAGCTAGATGAAAGACGCGATGTGAATTTAGGTCTATGTGATTGGTCGATTTTTCATACTCTCTTTGCCTTGCCGAATTCATTACGCAATAAGGCTGCTGTATTTATTTATTTATTATATTCTTTATTGTACACCACAAAAATATATATACCTACAGGACAAAAAATCCTAAAAAACAAGTGTACAATGGGTGGTCTTATCGCACAGGGCAATCTCTTACAGACAACCTTTATCCTGTATCTACTACCCGAAGGGTTCGAAACGGGTGCATCTATCTACATACCACTATGCCTGACTATGGAATCGCACCCAAGTAATAAAAGTGTAAATTCAAAAATCATTTATCAAGGCCAAACGCGTAGTCGAGCCGACAGATGGCACCTTCGAGTTTCCCGAACAAATTAACGCGACGATGGCGTAGGTACTTATTCAAGCGTATCACTTTGTATAAGGCCGCGTCCTGGAAATTTGTGGTTTTGAAGGTTAAAACTTCAACTGTTAACACACTTAACTGTATAGTTGACAACGAGGTGGTGGGAGGATATTAAGAAAGCTTTTGATCGCATTACACTGAATTTGTTACTAAATCGCTGTCTGCTGGTAGATTATTTTTAAGGTCGCTGCATACGTAACGTGTTTTCTCATCATAATGGGACGATAAGGGCGTGTGCACGCCCTGTACGTCACTAGTCTCCGATTTTGTTGAAAGTTTTTGAGGATGTTGTTTTCAAATTGTTCTATTTAGTACCTTCAATGAAAATTTCCATTTTCCATTTTTTTGCGAAACCCGAGAGGTACACTTTTTTTCGTGTGACGCCGATAAGGTTGTTTCACGTCGCCGTCCCGTCCGTGCTCACGCGACGTATGCTCTTTTGTATACATTTTGTATGAAACGATATTCCTAAACTTATCGCTCCGTTCGGTCCGGAATAAAAGAAGTTACGTATGCAGCGACCTTAACTGGTTCAATGCGATTACACTTGTTTATTGGCTGTTTAGATTTAAACGAGTAGGTACTCAGGAAGAGTTCTTTAACAGGGGCAGCAATTCAGCAGCTTATATAAATCTACTTAGCTTACTGTAAGATGAGACGTATATGCATTTCTTGCAAAAATTATATCACTCACTTCTTCTTGTCCCTCTTGATGGCTTCCTCTAGAAATGCGTAAATAAACGAATCCTGCTCTTGTGGTAAAGCTTCACCGGTAGCTCCCTAAACCAAATAATAATTACATTATAATAATTATAATTACACTTAAGAAAGACACCTTTTTAATAGACAGATAACTTGGTATCATAATAAAAACTGTTATCATAAAAATTCAACACTTCCAAAAAACAACAAAGTGAAAAATTCATTCTTTTCTTCGTTTTCTGACACCGCCTTCCGAAATTGAAGTTATTTTTCACTTTTTAGTGTTTTGTTTTGGAAGTCGGTTGTGTTTTTTGTAAAAGTATTTTTTTAATTTTCACGTTTAGTGGTACATAATGGACAAGTTATATAGTAAGTAATGCCCACAGTGATGCCAGAAAAGATTACACGAATAACATGCAACTTGAACATAACCAGTGAAATGAGAGTGTACCAGGGTGAACTGTACACACCTGCGTACTCGTTTAGAGCATACTAGCGTGATGGTGTGTTATGAAATGGTGTAAACAATAAACAGAAATGCGATTGCTGCAATCCCGAGAGATTTGCCCTTATTTATTGAAGAGTTATGTTGGGACCATTTCGGAATAAACTTCTTTCGTAAACTTATTTTGTAAATCCTTTTATATATTATGACGGAGATAACTCCTTCATAATATATAAACGGTTTTGCCTGAAAATACATATTTATATATATATATAAGCATCCGAATTGAGAACCTCCTCCTTTTTGGGAAGTCGGTTACAAAACGTTTATAGTCAAAATTTCGAATCGGCTCCATTTGATTTGTGAATTTTTGAAATCGGGCTAATATATAAAAAGTTATGTATAACTTAAAAACAAATACATACCTACATGTCGAATTGAGAATATGATCCTTTTTTTTAACCGACTTTCCAAAAAAGCAAGAGGTTCTATGTTCGACATCGTGTTTGTTTTTATTTTATTGTGTATGTTCACCGATTTCTCCGTCAATTATGGACCGATTTGGAACATTCTTTTTTTGTTTGAAAGAGTATGTTTCCAAATTGGTCCCATTTTAATTTGGTGTAGATCTGATGAAGAACTTCGGAGATATAGAACAGAACTCTTCAATAAATGACGGCGAATCTCTCAAGGTTTGTGTCTATCGCATGTCTGTACGTACGTAGATGTGTACAGTTCTCCTTGGTAAACTCTCATTTCACCGGTTATGTTCGGGTTTCATGATATTCGGGTAATCTATCTAATAGATGCAACTAAAAAATAAAATAAAAAATAGTGAAAATAGAAAAAACTTTAGATACAAAATAATACTACCCACTTCCAAATTAAAGCCTACAAAGTGAAAAATAACTTTCTTTTTGGAAGTCGGTTTCCATAACGAAAAGAGATAGTATACCTACCAAAGATACCGAATTCCAAAAATAAAGTTATTTTTCACTTTGCTTTGTAGTGCTTTCATTTAGAAGTCGATAGTATTTTTTTGTAAAAAGTATTTTTATCGGTTAAAAACCAGCATATTTATACAAAATTTACATTTTCACAAGAAACAAACAATGTGTGTGAAAAATCTCAACTCTATCGAGTACCGGAGCTGGTAGATACTGGGTAATACTTAATACAATGGACCCGCTCGAACCCAAAATATTAATATTGAACCTCCTTTTGGACAGTTTTGTTTGCAAAATATTCTTTGATTTACTTTCATTTGAAAAAAATGTAGACGTCAATTTTTCTGTGTTAAACATCAAACTTGTTTTGGAGGGGTATCCAAAAGTAGCGAAAAAATATCGTGTTGTTAAATTTTATACAGCTTTAGTGCCGTAGAACGGTATCTTTCTAAAGCATACTCCTTAGTAACGGCTAGGTTAAAAGGGTTGAAAAAAATATATATTTATTATTGTTTCATGTACATTATTTGTGAAACATAGTTTTTTTATATAACAAATAGTTTTGCTTTAAAAAAATAAATAACAACACGATATTTTTTCGATACTCTTGGATACTCCTCCAACAACCGTCTGATACAGAAGACACTAGGTACTCCTCGATACGGCTCGCATTGTAAGAAGGTTCCTGTATCACTGGAGTCCTAACCACCGGTAGCTTGGACCCTGCTCCGGAATGTAATATTATATATTTTAAAGTGAATAAAGGAAATTAATAGTAACCGGTATAGGCGATCCAGAGCGTGGAGTTGAAACCAGACCCGCTTTCAAAGCCAAAGACAAGCCTTCTCGCCTGTAATTTCACAAAATATTTAAGAGTGGCTTGATTTCTGGTAAGTTTATTGATATCATCGTTTATTAGCAGGGCTCTGAATAGATCGTTCCATTTCAACCATGGACTGGACCACGACCGGAACCGAGTCGTTATTCGCAACACCGACTGCCGCGTCTAGGTCATGGAGCAGCACAACCTAGGCTGGGAACTAATCCAGGCGGCGTTGACTCCACCCTCGAGTATGTGCCCACATTACAGTTTTATATTCCATCGAATCTTTTATCAGACCGGCAGGCGTATTACGTAAGAAACAGCAATTAGCAATCATCGCGCGATCAAACGCGTTAGGTATGTCATAAAAGTCGGCATTACCTACAGTGTAGGCATGGTAAGGTCCTACACAATCGTTTGCTAATCGCTTGCTGTTTGTCAAATGCACTTATTTCTAAAAAAACTTCCAAATCTCTAAAACTTCTTTATTCAAGACTTAATTATTGCGCAAAAATCGCTATCGTTTTGCTCTTGCAAAATATACGTAATAAGCCTGGCGAAGTATTTTTAACCGACTTCAAAAAAAGGAGGAGGTTCCCAATTCGTCGGAATCTTTTTTAACAGCCTGCTCTGAAATCTCGGCATAACTAAATCATGAATCCCGGAATTTAACAATGGATTTTTATTGGTTTTGAATTCATACAATTATGCGAACTTAGTTTGTCTTACACATAAAACAAATCATATTACTTCAGCACAATAATTATAGCTAAATTCGTGACCAAGATTGATTTTTTTTTAAATCTGTACTTAATTTGGAATTTTTCATTAAGAGCTTTTATCACACCTTTTACATTTTAGGCCAGCAGGCATGGCAACAGGAGAAACTCAACCACATTCATTGAAAAATCTGTCCTAAAAGAGCAGTTCTAGCTCACAGATAAATTAATAAAGCTCGACTGACAAGCTAAGGGGTAGTTCCGTTGTACGTGTGCACGTGTGATTGTGTATTTATACGGCAAGGCATAGTTTGAACCGGCTTCACTTTGTTGTTTGCAACGTTCCATCTTGAATTTTTATTTGATCTAAGAGCTAACATGGATCTGGTGGCCTTGCCCACCACACTCAGTTTTACCCAAGGTGATAGGATGAGTTTTTCAAGTGGGCGTGGATCGCCAAAACCGAAACTATGAGGAGTAGCGGAAAATACTCAAAAAAGGTCACGAGCCCGATTTGATAAAAACTAAAACTGTATCATTGGATTTTTGTAAAATCAATATTCCTAGCCAGGAATCGAAAAAGTTGATTTAGAAAAAAACACGCTGTATCATCATCATCATCCGATAGTGTCGATAATAAGGGTATCTCTTCTTCTTTAATCGGTCCCTCATTACTGAGGATCGTGGTCACTAGACCCCTTTAAGCGGACAATCTGCCTCTGTCGATTATTCCGGTCCCAAAGTTGCCATCACCACCTGCTGGAATTTGCAATTTGAATAAGGATATAGTTTTCATAAATCAGCTGGAGGAGACAGCATCTTCGCCGAAGAGCTGACAAGTCTTGGAGGCAGAGGTATTAGGCTTTTACTGGATTTATGTAATCAGCTATGGAGAACGGGTAGATGGCCTAGGGACTGAAAGGAGTCTATCTTGATACCACTGCACAAGAAAGGGTCAACGTGGAATTGCGGGCACTACAGGACGGTCGCACTCATATCCCACGCTAGCAAGATAATGCTCTACATAATTAACGGACGGCTCCAATCTTACCTACAGCGACAAATACCAAGTGAGCAGGCTGGTTTTGTGAAGGGTCGAGGCACAAAAGAGCAAATTGTGAATATGAGAAGAGCCGCGAGTTTAATGTTCCAATGCTCTTGTGCTTTATAGACTACTCCAAGGCATTTGATTGTGTGAGGTGGGACTGCCTGTGGAGAATACTCAAGGAAATGGGAGTACCCTCGCACTTGACAGCACTGATTGCAAACCTGTACGAGGATGGAGAGTCGATGATTAGAGTCAATAATGTGGTGTCGGGACTTTTTAAGCCAGAAAAAGGAGTACGGCAGGGATGTATTCTGTCCCCTCTTTTTTTCAACATATATGGCGAATATATCATGAGGAGAGCCTAAGAAGAGTGGGAGGGAGGCATCGCGGTAGGTGGCAACAAGATCAGCAATCTCCGGTACGCAGATGACACCACTTTGTTTGCATCCTCTGAGCGCGAACTCGCGGCGCTATTTGCTAGAGTGGAGCGTGAAAGCGAGATGGTAGGATTGTCGATTAACAAGTCAAAGACCAAAGTGATGATCATCGACCGAGCTGGACTAGTCGCACGCACGGGAGAACTTGTGGATCTGCAGTTTGTGAGTGAATTTATATATCTAGGCTCCATGATCAGTGATCAGGGAGGCTGCGACGGGGAGATTCGGAGGCGTACGCAGATGGCCAAGGCTGCTATGAGCAAGATGTCGAGGATATAGCAGAACAGAAATGTCTCCAAATCTCTGGTATTCTCGATATTTTTTACGGCTCGGAATCTTGGGCAATTCGCACGGTGAATCGGAAAAAGATAGAGGCGTTTGAAATGTGGTGCTGGAGAAGAATGTTCCGCATACCATGGATAGCCAAGCGCACGAATAAGTCCAATCTCGACCAGTTGAACATCAAAACCAGACTCTCCACGATCTGCTACCAACGAGTCTTAAGTTACTTTGGTCACATCGCCCGGAGACAGCCAGACAACCTGGAAAAACTGGTAGTATCGGGCAAGGTGGATGGAAAAAGACCACGCGGACGTTCACCTACTCGCTGGTCTGATCAGATCAGGGCTATTACGGGACTCACGGTGACCACTGCCATGAGAAGAGCCGAAAACAGGGTGGCTTGGAAGCAGCTCGTCGTTGACTCCGTCAAAGCTTTTCAAGACGGGCACGACCTTCGAGAAACACGAAGACAACGAATAAGAAGATAGTTTTCATCAAAATCGGTTTAGTGACTCCTTTTAGTGAATTTCGCTATTCCACATAGTTTGATTTGGCCATACACACCCAGTTGGAAAACTCTCCCTGTATAACTACGCTACTTAGACATAATTGAATAGTGACATACGCCGATCGGCGGTGGCGTCGTGGTGACCGCGCGTGGCGATGTGTTTCTGCCGGCGATTGCGATGGTGTAGGACTGCTGTCTTCTCGCTCCCTGCGGATGTTGGAACCCTAGTTAATTTCTTTATTGCAACAATTAGTCCGCATTAGGATTTTATTCAGATTGACACTTTACTAAAACTACAAAAAAACCGAAAACTGAGAACCACAGTCAATAAGATATCTTTCAAAAATTCGGCGCTATTTATTTTGCTGGTCCATCTGTATCTACTATACTAAAATTGTAGGCCAGTAGGTAATAGCTACCATTAACACTAGCCCAAATGGTCTGGCTATTTGGTGGGAATGTTTCATCTTTATGAGTCAAACGCTCGAAATAAAAATAATTCGCCTCCATCTTTATACTTACAACCAATAGGTATAAATTAACACCTCAGGCTCTTTTCTAATCAAGTACCGAGGATACAGCAGCCGTATTGCTTAAGTGCGCAAAGAGTTTGACCGCTATTCAATCGGCAAATCACACACGACGGAAATCCACATCGCGTCATTCATCTCGCATGTGAGTGGTCGAATTGATAGCGGTCAAACTCTTTGCGCACTTACGCAATACGGCTGCAGGTAAGACACGTCCCTACCTACATGTTACAAACACATGTTTATTCTGTATCCAATCAGAATTCTACCACACCATTTTAGTACAGAATCTATACCAATATTATAAGGAGGAAATATTTTTTTGTTTGTTTGTACCGAATAGGATCCGAAACTACTGGACCGATTTTAAAAATTCTTACACATATGGAAAGCTATATTATTCCCGAGTAACATAGGCTATAATTTTGACGGGAGCGAAGCCGCGGCGGTCAGCTAGTATAATATAATAATGTAATACATACATCCTCTTTGTGATGTTGGAATCATGCTGTCCAATTAAATTCTGCACAGTGGCTGTCTGCTGTAAGCTAGCTTTCGCGGAGAGCTCTCGACAGGGAGGTGGACAACCCTGCGGTCGAATAGATTCAAGTAAAATACAGTACCACACACAACTACACCACAGAATTAATATGGACGAACAGTACGGAAACTACCTATAGACGCTCGAAACAGCACATTCAGACAAACATGCGCATCGACGAGACCACTAAGCGGCTCGCACTACTGACAGCACCGCGAAAACTGCTGAGGGGTCTCTTCGATGCGCATGTTTGTGTGAGTGTGACGTTTCGAGCGTCCGCAGGTAGTTTCCGTACTGTTTGTCCATATTTATACTGTGAATACACAAGGAAGTACAAGTAAGAAGTATGCATTTTTAAGTATAGTCAGCTACATAAGTCGGTCTAAAAACGGACAATGTGTTAAGAATTTAAAACTGGCCAGGCCCAACAGTGGCGACTACCAGAAAAGCGCCGAGGCAATGAATCTCGACGGGTCCCGGACCAACGATTGAACTGCCTAGGAATCCGCAATGAAATCAAAAAATAATAATAGGCCAAGTGCGTGTCGGACTTTGCACGTTTAGTTCCTTTTTTCACGCCCGGCAGCCGTATTGCGTAAGTGCGCAAAGACTTTAAAATCTATCCAACCGACCAAATCGGCCAATCACACAATACGGAAATTCCGAACAAAAGAAGTAGATAATAATTTGATATTTTTGGCGCGGCAACAATGTTTTTGTTTACTACGTGGAAACTGCCAATGGCAGCTATTATTCCTTAATTTTTGAGCTATAATACATAATCATAACTTCTTTTGTTCGGAAGATATGACATAACAGCCGGGGTGACGTAACTCCAGCTTATACACACGTTTTTAGGGTTCCGTAGCCAAATGGCAAAAAACGGAACCCTTATAGATTCGTCATGTCTGTCTGTCTGTCCGTCCGTATGTCACAGCCACTTTTTTTCAGAAACTATAAGAACTATGCTGTTGAAACTTGGTAAGTAGATGTATTCTGTGAACCGCATTAAGATTTTCACACAAAAATAGAAAAAAAGACAATAAATTTTGGGGGTTCCCATACTTGAAACTAAAACTAAAAAAAAAAAATTTCATCAAACCCATACCCATACGTGGGGGTATTTATGGAGAGGTCTTCAAAAATGATATTGAAGTTGCTGGTATAATTTTTTTCTAAACTGTGTAGTTTACGCGAGAGACACTTCCAAAGTGGTAAAATGTGTGTGTGTCCCCTGTAACTTCTAAAATAAGAGAATGATAAAACTAAAAAAATATATGATGTACATTATCATGTAAACTTCCAACGAAAATTGGTTTGAACGAGATCTAGTAAGTAGTTTTTGTTTAATACGTCATAAATCGTAAACCGCAATATACCAAGTACGGAACCCTTCGTGTGCGAGTCCGACTCGGGCCGATTTTTGATCAGAGTATTATCGTTCAGTTATTTCCTTCCATGTGCAGCTATTATGCCTTATTTTTTTTACTTTGGTCCAAAACCATAACATCATTGCCTATATTGAATGAGAAAGCTGTTGTGACGTCACTCCAGCTGACACATACTAAACGACTCATAATAACGAAGTTTTTGTGGCAGCTAAATCAATCAATCAATCAATCACAATTTATTTTTATTCAATTAGGCCATTAAGCGGCACTTTCGAACCCCTCTGCAGCAGAAGGACAGATAAGCAAAATCCCGGAATAGCAAAATCCCAGATTAGCAGAAGGACAGATTTGCATAAAGGCAGAAGTACAGACACACAGAAAACAAAAATAAAATTGAATAGTTACTATTGGTGAAATTTTATGTGAAAGTAGTATTTTTTTATTCTTTAAAAGCTCGCGTTTGATCACTATCTTATCTCGCCTGATGTTAAATGATGATGTGGTCGAAGGTGAAACACGCTTGCCTAGAAGTAACCTATTCACTCTTGACTGGAAGAACCCTAGGTTGTAGCTATCAGTGGCCTTAGTGCGAGTTTTTACTCACGCGTGACTCACGCTCACTCGTGTTACGTAAACGATCTCTTATGTCAAAATGTATACAAAAAAAGAGGTTTCTCCTTACCGTCCCTAGACGGCGCTTATCCAGTTTCAATACAAATTGATGTTTACGTTAACGCGATTGACCGTGAGTAAAAACTCGCACTAAGGCCTCAGAGGCCTTAGTGCGAGTTTTTACTCACGCTCAATCGCGTTAACGTAAACATCAATTTGTATTGAAACTGGATAAGCGCCGTCAATGGAAAGGGCTATGCTCAATGGAGAGGGCTATGTTCGGAGTTTCTTTGCGTGATCAAATCAGAAATGTAGAAATCCGCATAAGCATCCGCAAGAGAACCTGGGTTACCGACATAGCCCAAAGAATTTCCAAACTTAAGTGGCAGTGGGCAGGGCACTTTGCTCGCAGAACGGCAGCCTAATTGTGTAAGCAACGGCAAATTCGGCAACGGAACCAATCTGTTTCTTGCCCAAAAACACACACATACACAAAAAAGTTGAATAAAGATTGAACTTTCTTGTGTATGTGTGTGTTTTTGGGAAAGAAACAGATTGTTTCGTTTGACGAATTTACTTACACAATTAGGCTGCGGATGTCCGATGGGGCAGAAAGGTTCTGGAGTGGCGACCGCAAACCGGAAGACGTTGCGATGGAAGGCCTCCCACCGGGTGGACCGAGGATCTGGTGAAGGTTGCAGGGATCCGCTGGTTGCGAGACGCACGGGACCAGTCAATGTGGCGACGCTTGGGGAGGCCTATGTCCAGCAGTGGACGTCTGTCGGCTGATATGATGATGATGATGAATCGCCGTCTGGGGACGGCAAGGAGAAACCTCTTTTTTTGTATACATTTTGACATAGGAGATCGTTTACGTTATCACGAGTGAGTACGTTATACGAATAAGCAAACAGGAAACAAAGACGCCGAGCCGGCAGGGAATTCACAATGAAAGTATTTTCAAAACGATTTGTGCCTATGGGTGGGCTATCCACCATGTACAGATGGCGCATTGCCGTACGTCTTGTTGTCCGATGATGGAAAGGGCTAGGCAGAATCAAATTGCACACCTCCCGAAATGTGACCGATAGAAAACCGACAGGCTGGCAACTCGTTGTCGGTGTTCAAGGCTCTGGAGCTTTGAGTCGACCAGCGCATCGTTGCCGATCAGTCTCTTGGCCTTTCTGTCAATCGACTCAAGTGCATCAAGTTGGTATTTGGCAGATCCGTCCCAGATGTCAGAGCAGTACTCCATGCATGACCTTTAGATATATAAAGCAAAGAGGTCACAAATTGATAATAAGGTTACTAGGATTTGTAACTTTTTTGACGGCGACAGTACATTATCTGCCATTATGCAAATCTGTCCTTCTGCTAATCTGGGATTTTGCTATTCCGGGATTTTGCTTATCTGTCCTTCTGCTGCAGAGGGTTTCGAACGTCAAAAAAAAAAATTGATTCTACCGTCCATTCGGAAATTAAATTAAGACAAAAAATTAAGGCTACGCACGACGACGCGCGCTGCCGCGCGATTCATCTGTCCAGATGGCGGCGTCGCGCGGGTCAACATCTTGCGCGCGGTGCATGGCGGTGCGCGCGAGCACGCGCGGTCATGTACACAACCACATTGATTTGTTACAATCTTAAACCGCGCGCCGAGATAACCGCGCGTCGTCGCGCGTTCATCTAAGCTTAGCCTTAGACTCGGTACTTTGATTGCTGCTATTATGCCTTAAATATTGGCATCGATAGAATTATTCTAACACAAGCTGGAGTTATGCACATACTTAGGCTGCCGACGCTGCCGTACCAAACCGCAAAAATAAGTTAGATTATAATAGGAAAAATGAGGCAATTTCAAAGAATTAATCTGATTTATCAATATATTGGTATTTGTTAGTAAAATATACGTAATAATAAACATTATCACAAAATTTGAAGTTCATAGGTCAATGGGAAGTTAAAAGTTCTCATTTCTTTGTTTACAATATTTTTTTAAACAAAAACTTTCCTACTCAACGCGCTCTAAACAACGACACCCCAATCGATGGGATTAGTAATGGGATAGGTAATTTTTATGCCTACGCTTTTTCTGTATGGGAGCCCCTCTTTAAACATTTTAAAAATATTTTTTTTTTTCGGCTTTGGGTCAACAAGATGCTTGAGCTCAAACCGTTAGGCTGTAAAATCTGTGTGACAGACGACGGGCAGACAGACGGACACGTGAGTGAATGCAATTGGGCTCCGTTTGGACCCTTCGGGTACGGAACCTTAAAAAGAACAGCAGAGGAGAAAGAAATACATTTTTACTGGCCAATTGTTACTCAGCATCGCAGGCCACAGCTGGACATAAACATTTGCTTCAACTATAGCTTGTTGTTGTTGTGGTTAAACTTTCCATCATGGGCCTTTGATTTTTGGCGCGGGGTGAAAGGGGGAGATGGGGGAGGTTTGGCTACCGCCCTATACCATCCCCACTACTCGCAGCCCCATGTTTATGGAGATATCCATGGTTCAACCTCCCCGCGCCAAAAACCGGTCCATAATGGAAATTTTATCCATTGTTGTTCTCTTTTGTCGCCGATATACAAAAATGGAAAGGCACAACTTTTAGTTAATCCATTATCAAAACCTTACCGAGATAACATCGTCACACAACACGAAATGCGACGAGTTCGGCGCAGTGTATCGACAGGTTTCGTAGAAGCATCTGGGTCACTGTCTAGCTGCTGACTTGGAGGCAGAACTTCACCGATACATAGAGAATACTTACGCTAGTAGAGTCTGTGACTACGGAGTTAGAATCATCGAGCCCATCCCGGTTTTTCTTACGTTTTGTCGCGTCGAATACTTTGAACAATTTTTTACTATCGCTCTGCTGACACTCCATCGTAAATAGTCTAATGGATCTCCCGACATTGGAAATCAAAATTCCTTAACTAATTTACTTCTATTAATCTCATAACCGAAATAATAATTATTTTTTTAAATATTTTACGAAAGAAATAAGAATTTAAAAAAATGATAACCAAAAATACACGGACAAAACTGTGGGATGACAATTATGTATGTAAAGTTGAAATAAGAATTCTGTACTCCCAAAAGTCAGATTCTTAGCTGCCAGCTATACGATCTGTAGATCGTAATTGATAGGTAGAGTTGAAACCAACATACCCCAAAGAGAACCAAACACGACATGGGCCCATGTAAATTCAACACCGATTTCAGAATTTTCTACCGATTTCTGAATTATAAGAATAATAAGAATTTGTAATTTAGTAGTTAAATGTCAAACTCTGCTTTAGCCCGAAAATTTGTCAAACTTAGGCATTAGGCTTAACTCTCGAGTATCTGAAACGTGATTTTTTACTGTTTCGGTAATTAACAGTTAAAGCATGTCCGTGACTACTGCCGGACCCCGACACCAATCGCTTCCATATTTAGTAATTAATTACTACATTTGGGGAACCGAAGCGAAGCAATGAATCTCTAGTGATCTCGAATTCGCCCGTCTTCGCGCTTATGTAAGTTGGCTTTCCGATGTGCAAGGCACGGCGCGGTGCTCTTTTTGTATGAGGTTACTGCGCAGCCATTATAGCAAATTTCAGGGCGGCCAAGAAGTTTGGCGAGGACTATAGTCAAAGGGTGTGCGCGCAAGATAAGTCTGCGCGCGACGGGTGGCGTGCTTAATGTTGCCAGCATAACTGATCCTTTTTCCTTCTTTTAATCGATAGTAATTTTTCATTACTCGAAACTTAAAGTAATTTAAGTTAAGCTTTAATTACTAGCTTTTTCTACTTGCTTAAAATATGATTACAAAAGCTTCATGAAATTATTGTAAATCTTTTATTGAATACTTAGGAGTACCTATTGTTAAATTTGGTCTAACAATGGTCCTGCAGTGGCTAATACCGTCTATTTCAATTTCTATCCTTTTTTAATATCTTCTTTAACAATTTTTGAAGAAGCTGCTGCCACATAACCCTCTTGAGTCATTTGGGTGACGGTGCGTTCAGAAACGCCTAAAACAAAATAATATTGATGAATTATATTACATGATGCCGGTCCTGCCCGCTGGTATATTTATGTACCACCCAAAAAACCAATACTGTCAGACACCGATAGTACGAAAATTAAGGGAAATTTTAGTATAATGGTATCCCTAAAAGTTACCTGTCAAATAAGCAACGCGGGCTCTATCTTTGTGAAACGGTACCGTAATACATCCCTGCCAGCACTTTTAAATTACTTTTGATAATGATGGCGATTATTTACTTCGTAAACGAATAAAAACACGGAATATAACACACCCTCTTGACACCTGACATAAATGACAAACGATTAGTTCTGATTTTGGCCGCGCGCAGACTTATCTTGCGCGCACTCTAGTTGCCAGTTGACTTGTCTGTATCCTTAAAATTCAAACCATTTTCGTAACCTATTTCCCATAACATCCAAGCCTTCATGCCCTGAAGGGTTAGACAGATTTGTACTAACAGGGAGAGAAACTCCCAAACTCGGAACAGAACTTCCGCAACACATGAATAATTTCAGGATTTCAGATCAAATGCTCATATAATATTTAGATTCTAGATACTCATTCAAACCCAACAGTCTTTCAAAACCAAGTGAATAAAATGTTTTGAGTAAATTGAAGCAGCTTGTCTGCTATATCTGCTAACTACGAATATTAATTTGAATAATTATTTTATGTGAATACCATTTGCTTGGAAATTACAGACATTTTTTATCTTGTGAATGTAACATCTTTCATGGGGTTAGCTGCCTTTAATTTACAAAAACTACAAAACAAAAATTTCATTTGAATGTTATGATTTTAATAATGGTCATAATTATCATCATTGCCTGAATCAAATTGAATTCGGTAATAAGGTACACAAAATCATAAAATGCCAATTCATGAAAAAAAATAAAATTCAGATTCAATTTCAATATATTATAGATTATTGTAATTCACATTAAACTTAATTAAACTTATAGCCCACATAAGCTCCTCACACTCTCCACTACGTTTTCTCTTATAGACAAAGGCGCTAAAGGTACTCGGTATAAAATCTCCATCATAAAACCAATAAACAGATTCAAGTCCCATTTTATTATAAAAATCAAAATTACGTGTTATAATACATCTTTTTCATTCATCATTTCATTGAACAATAGAAATCGATTATAGCACATTGACATTCTTGTTGTAAATAAATCGTGGACATAAATAACAAAATCGGATCGTATAGCCTAACACTCGACACCGCTACACTGAGGTCGGAGTCGCAGTCACCGGTCCTGCGCGCGCCGGGCGTCCGTATCACTATATGTACACGTACCCGCGGGTACCGGCGCGCACTGTCCGCACTCGCACTCGCACTCGCACTACACTCCGCAGTCCGCACTACTCGTCCGCGTCCGCGCGAGCCTGGCTGCAGTGGAACAGCACGTCCGCCAGCTCGTGCGCCACCTTCTGGTCCAGGATCTGCGACATGACCAGCGACAGCAGCCGCCGCTCGTGGCGCCGGATCAGCGGCCGGTTCTCTGGGTGCTCGGCCAGGCGCAGCAGCGTGGCGGCGGCGCGCCGCAGCATGTCCAGCGACGTGCCCATGGCGTCCGGGTTGTCGCGCAGCGCCGCCACGCCGTGCTGGTTGGCCACGCCCAGCGCCGTCTGCTCGGCGCGCTCGATGAAGGCCACCAGCTGCGCCACGGCCGGCGCGTGCAGCGCCACCTCGCGTGCCGCCGCGCCGCCCGCGCCCGCCAGGTAGTGCAGCAGGTTCACGGCGAACTCGCGCACCACGGGCCGCTCAGGCCGGCACAGGTCACGCGCCAGCCCCGCGCACAGAGCCGCGATGCGCCCGCGCGGCGGCGTGGCCAGTACCAGGTCCACGTTGGCGTCTGTGACGCACAGCTTGCATAGCGCCTCCAGCGCCAGGCGGCGCGGCGACAGCGGCGAGGCGGCGCCGGCGGCGGGCGGCGCGTCTCCAGCCACGGCGGCGGGGCACACGGACCAGTGCAGCAGCCCGTCTAGCAGCGGCCGCGCCACGGCCTCGGGCTGCCCCGCCAGCTCCACGCCGCCTGCGATATTGGCGCAGCACACGAGCGCGTCCTCCCGCAGCTGCGCCAGCGCATCCCACCACCACTCAGCGCCTCCGCGCAGCGACGAGCAGCACGCGGCCTGGTCGTGCTCGTCGCGCGCGGCCCGCTCATAGGCGCGCGCGCGGGCGGCACGCGGGGCGTGCTCGTGGTGCAGCAGCAGCAACTTGCCCGCCAGCGCTAGGAAAGTGCCGGAGCGGCTGAACTCAGCCTCGTTGCCGGGCACGAAGGTGAGGCCGCGCAGGATGTTGGACAGCGCGATGCAGCGGCGCGCCAGCGCGTCGCGTGTGTCGTCCACGAGGTTGAGGCTGGGCTCGTCGCGCGTGTAGCACTCGTCCTCGTAGTCGGCCAGGCGGCGGCGCCGCAGCACGCCGGCCGGGTCGCGCACGCCCAGCGCGGCGGCGCGCGGCTCCAGCTCCATAGGTTCGGGCGCCAGGTTGTCGGGCTCGGGCGAGCGCGCGCGCGGGGAGGGCGGCGGGCTGGGCGCGCGCGTGCCCGGCATGACGCGCACGAAGGGCAGGTGCAGGAACTCGGCGCGGAACACGGGCAGCACGTGCGCGGCGCCGCCCGGCTCGCCGCCCGTGTGCCAGGGCTCCAGCACGTCGTGGTGCGCGTGCTCGGTCGCGTCTTCGTCGTCGGGCGCGAACAGTTCGTCGTCCGGCTTGTACACGACGGGGTGCCGCCGCCGCGACTCCAGCGTGTAGTTCTCTCCGTTGAGGAAACGCAATCGGTCGGCCGGGTCGGGCGGCTCGCGCGGTTCTCTCGTCGTTTTCGCACTCTTGATCACTGGTTCGGGACTGGCGGGCGGCGCGTACCAGGGTCCTTCTTCGTTCGACGGCGTGTCGAACACGTCACTTAGACTTTTGTGAAAGTGTTCAAGTAATAAGTCGAGCAGGCCGGGCAAATGCTGGAGGCCAAAGTATCCTATGCAGTTGTCGTCGAAGAGGAGGATGTTGAGGATGTCGAGCGCCCAGCACGTCTCGGCCAGCAGGCCAGACTTGAGCGCCATCATGATCCGCCACGCGTCCACAGGCGCGACGTCGGCCTTGGTGAGTCGTCTCCGCTTCTCGCCGGTGGGGACTGCCGCCTCCACGCACTCGGCAGGGAATGTTAGCTCCCGTTTCAATTGTCCGGGAGCAGTCATAACTGGTGCCGTGCCCTGAAAAAAAATGCAATAACAGTCTTAGTTACGTTGTCGATCTCATGCTAGAATAACAATAGTAGATTAGTAGCCAAGGGCTGTAAGGCATCAATTGCAGCCCGAGATATTTAGGCGCACGAGCGCAGCGAGGGCGCCTATAGTTCGAGGGTGCAATTGGTGCTTACACCCGAGCTAACTATTCTGCTTTACATCTCGATTGTGAGGTAAGTAGAAAAAAACCGGCATTACAAGAATAAAACATTTAAAAATATATTTATTTTTCAAGAACGAAATTGAGCTTCGCCGTTCGATATTTAAAATTGATGACTATTTTTTTCTTTTTTTGTTCGCCCTTCTCTGGCAGGCTAAGGTCTTGGACTATACCGCCTAATCTTCAGTGCAATTTTAACATTATTTAGTATGCATTAGAATACGGGTGTAACAGATTCTAATAGTTTTTGGAGTATTTGGCAGCAAATTGTATCGAGTCAGCCTTCCCAGTAAGCTTTGCGGAAGTAGGTAGTCAATACTACAATAAAATTCTCCGCTCCACTATCCTGCGCTTCTGTCAATGATTTCACATATTGTCCAGTTGCGTAGACAGTTGAGACACAAAACTGCACCAATTTTATATCACCATATCCACTAGGAATCAATTTGCAAATAATATTAACAACCGCTGAACTTCACTCGAAAAAATCCCGCCAAAAACTCCTTGATGACTATTATACTGACACGAAGACAAGGCTGAATAGCAAAGCGACCTCTTTGGTCATTAAGCTGAATGCATGATGTCTATTGCCAGTATGATGGTTAGATGTACGCGAACTATTTGAAAGAAATAAGTGTTTTTTTTTTAATTACTTACCGCCCTAGGGCTTTTCTAGCTACATTATTACCCTAGAGCGCTAATTAGTCACCTACAAGCCCCATTTGGAGGTAATAAGAACCTACTTACCGAACATGAGAGATGTAAACACAATTAATAACTGTTGTAATGTACCTGCTGTGAGGGCGCGGTTGAGTTGTAGGGGTCTTGCGTCGGCGGCCGAGGCGCACCTGCCCACGCGGGACCTCCGCTCTGCTGTAATACATACAAATTATTTATTAATTTCGAGCCTATAATTTATGATCTCACAAAATACATTATGAAAGAAAACAAATATTTTTTGGATCATCTAAGATTTCAGAATAGTTTGGAGTTTAAGAGGCCGTGCACTTACTGTATTGGAGTAGGGCGGATGGGTCCAGTTGGGCGGCTGCGGCGCGCCGGGCTGTGGTCGCCAGGGCGCGGCGGGCGCGGGCGGTGCGGGCGCACGCGGGAACTGTCCGCCCCACGCGCCGCCGAACCTGGCCCCCGCGCCCGGCCCCGGCGCGCCCGCCGCGCCGCCCGGGGGCCCGCCCGCAGCCCCCTGCCCCCCGGCTCCTCCGTAGGCGGGCTCTCCTTTCGCGAAGTCAGGGTGTCTCCGCGGCGCGCCGGCGACCGCGGGTGCGCCAGCGAGCGCCTTACCGCCGCCGTACTGTGGACACGCAGCGACACGTATGAGCGCTTGTCGTTATTTCGTCCGAGCCTCGCTCTCCTTCGACTCCGGACCTCGGACTCGAGACAGAAGAACCAATCCAGTCTCACTTGAACTTCCCGGTCTTCTTGGTACTCGTCTCAGAATCCGTGGCTCCAGAAATCCGGAGAATGGTGCGAATTGTCAGTCTTTGACGTTTCAATAAATTAATAATGTGAGTGCTGTCTGTGCCACAAAATATTACAGAACAAAATGATTATCGCCCTGTTTTCTTATGAAATGCATATCGATCATCTATGGAATATTAACAGTTTGGCTGCCAGAGAACGAGACACAATAGAAAATGTATTGTTTGTCAGGCATCTGGCAGTTAAGGTGTTAAACAACCACGAAAATGAATACTTCTTGAAAATTAAATAATATCTACTAAACAGAAAAACTGACAGTTCGAACCGTAACGAGGTGGTATTCGTTACAGAAAGCAACATTAAAATAACTTTGTTACACTGGCCGTGCACCCAAATGTTTTCGCTTTAGGATGATTATTTCGTACGAAAACCAATCGAACGTATCATGGAATAAAGTACAAAACTGTATACAAAAATATAAAATACTGATACGTTCGATCAATTCGTGTCGCTGTAAAAAAAACAAAGCTACGATTCCGTTAACTTACAGCTAAGCTTACATGATTGTGAGAATTGAATGCATGCACATGATTTAGTGACCAAAATTGTTCATAAAGCCACCACCACACACTCTAAACCTTTACTTCCATGTTCTGATTATTTTTGTTAAATTTTGAAGGAGCCAGTGGACGAGATTTTGTTGCGCCATCGCTCAGCCAAACGACCGGCGACGACGAGAATCCGAAAAGCCAATTAATCACACCGCAAGCCAAAAATTTTGTTAAACAAAAATAGAAGAAAAAATTAACAGTGATAGCTTAAAATTTTGTCAAACGAGTGGTATTATTTAAAAAAAAAAAAATGAAGCCAAAACCACGAATGAGATTTGCCCCTTACACGATAATCGTTTTCTGAATTTTCTACCAAAACAAAAAACTTGCCCCATGGTGATAAACAGTAAACAAATCCATACTGATCTGCTATAAATTAAATTATTTTGTTTCCCTTGTGAACAAGACAAACTGGATCAGTGAAATCTACCTGGTGCACATTTTGAAATTACGTGTTTATTGTAAGAATGATGTGCGGTGGAAAAAATAACTTGCTGTAATATGTTTTTCGCTAAATCAAAATCAATTTAGGATTTTGATTTGGCCAACCTTAAAAAGTGTATCGTAAATTTGATGTTTTTGTTTTTACACACGATAGTAATTCAAAATCGTGTGCAAACGAGAATCGTGTCATGGGGCTCCGTGCGGGTGAGAATGAGACCGTATCGCCAATCGATGGGAAGCGGTGTTGAGTGCGTGGTACAAACGGGGCGTCCGTACGTAGGGCCTGGGCGTCGGCGACAGCGGCGCCACCAGCTGGCGCGCGAGCTGCGAGTTCAATAAGTTACCGACCGACTGCGCGCCGCCCGACATCTACACACCAGACAGAACCGTCACTCGAACGTTGACAAACAGGGCGTCACTCGCCGCGATAACACATTACGCGTTACACAACAGAGTTATAATGCTAGTACCTTAGGCAGAGGCTAAACGAACGTAATGTTTTGAGCTGTGAGTCGCGTAAAATAAGTCGCGGCATTTACGCTGCATTCGGTTTCATAATAAAGTTCTGTTTGTTCCACACGGCGACGCAAAATGAGTGAAATATTCGAGTACAATGTAAATTACGCGACTCAAAAAACGCCGAGTGGCGTTAAAATTACGTTCGTTTGACCTCAACCTTATTCTCATTAATCCTAGAGTCGAATCGACGCCGAGACGAGATTGAAAGAGACTTTCGACTCAATTGAAATCTTATAGAAAATCCCGCCGCGATGCCGACTCGACTTAGCGGCGAGGGCGCTTGTGCCTATAGACGTCTCATTGCCACACTAAATCTGCATATTAATATTGAAAGTGTTTGTGAACAATGAGTGTTTCAAAATAAAACAACGCATCACATGATTTTTTGCATCTCCTAAAATTTTGCAAAATTTAGAGGATTTACACAAGAAGTCTTTAAGTTGTTCTACTCACTGATTTAAGAATCACAGCCTTAGTTTTAATTTTATCGTTGCCTTAAAAGAACCGCTGCGCATTTTTCAGTAAACATGGCATATTAAGACGTCTACAGGCACTTTTAGCTGGCCATTCACAACACAATTTATCATCAAATGCTTTATAAGACTTACAAAACTTTTATAGCACTTAATTATGAATACAGAATATGCCCTAGAGCTTTCTAAAGCGATTAATAATATCTGACGATAAATTGCCTAGTGTGGCTGTACAACATACCAATGGTTTACGACGGCTATCATTTCAGACCGTTATGAAATGTGCCTTAGTTGGTCTCCTCAGATATAAATCTAACTAGATGGCGCAATTGTATGTACATACTTCGCGTGTCAAAAAACGGAATAAAATTACGATCAATGATCGTAATTTGAGCTTTTCATTTAGCATTATCGGCACCGGCAATCCACTGAAATCTAGAAAAAAATCTAATAATGCCATATTGCGCTGTAAAGACTGTAGAGAAAAAGTTGGCCGAGCCATTGTAAATGTTTTCTTTCATTGGTAAGTAATTTTTTTTTTAAATGTGTATAAAAAAAGTGGCACGAATGATTTTCATACAGATGGAGGGACTTGCGTTATCTAGTTTGATGTATGTCTGTGGTCTATGAACATCACGGCGTCACAGTTCATTATAAGATTATTAGACCATAACTTTTGAATCCCTAACAATATACTGACTGATATTATGGGTTCCTTGAGATATTTAATTATAATTTCAGAGCTATTATCTTTTGTTAGTTATTCTATGGGTCATTACAATGTAATAGGCACTAAGTTATTGGATGTTGTTCGATATTTTGCTCTAATATATTTAATATTAACTATACTCCTCTTGAAATAACAATATACATTTAAATAATCCCATTTTACAGCCCGTTCAACCGATTTTGACTTCTATTGCGTTGGTGATATGACAAATGACAGCTGTAGCACGGGGTCTCATTGCAAAGAAAGAAAATTTTGTTCAAATAAATCTCACTAGATGGCTCGGCATGTACACAAAAATCAATAGAATTGTGTGTAAAATTAACATTTTCTGGAATTGAACATAAAAATTGTATGTTCTTGTTTAATCAACTCTCCTAAGTACAAAATTATGGAATATTGGACTCATAATTCACATTTCAAAGATTATTTGAACGGATCATTTAAAATTGATCCCAGTAGATGGCGCATTTTTAAATTACTGAGACATTCCACTAGATTGTTAAAATTTGCATTGTAACGCTTTTAGTTGCAAAAAAATACTATAAAACGAACCTTCACTGTATTTAAAGAAAAAAATATTCACGAATCTAGTAAACCTTTTTACTTTCAAGTCGCTGCTAACACCATCTATTGCCGTGAAACGAGATCGAACACGATTGATGTACTTACAGAAATAACAAGATTAATCAGATGAAAAACGCTAGTTACGTCGGCACGGTTTCTTTGTATGGGATGAGGCATCTGTATGCTAGTATTATATTATCTGTGGCTGTAGTAAACAGTTTAGGTAACAGGTTTATGCTTTTTATGCTATCCTTATTTATACGGGATAGAACTCAAAGTCAGTTGAACAGACTGTAAAAAGGGTTGTAGAAATTTCGAATGTTTTTTTCTAATGGAGTATAGTTTTGTCCAAATCAGTTACCTATTACGTCTCTTGGCATAGAAGTTTTGCGAATGTATTCAAAACTGAACATCAACCAAATAGTGCAATAAGCATTTCATATACTTGACTATTTTAATGAATTCCTTACATGCTAGACATGCAGGCCAATATTCAGAATACTACAGGGATGGTATCTATTGACATTCCAGACTAAATTTCGTTCAAGAAAAATATATTTGCTAATATTTATCTATTTCTAATTTTAACTATCTTGTATCCACTAAGGCTATTGGGATATAATGAAATTGAAACGGTAAGAACTATCCTTTGACAAACATTGTCTAGCAAACAAATAATTTAAGTCTACTAAACTTATTTCATTCATGCTACACATAGAGGCAACTTTTAATCCACTTATGATCCAAGATATTTTTAAAGTTTGAGGACTTACGTACCAAAAGTTCCTTTAATTTAATTCCTCTAGTCTGGAAGCACCACTTCAAATGAAAAGATTATCTTATTTTCATTTTGCGTAACTTTTTCTTAAGCACCAGCAAATGACTTCTCTGTCGGTGCTTCCAGACTATTTGACTTAACCAAAGCAATCGTCGAACCGAACGCAGTCTCGCCGACAGAGGACACCTTCAGGTTTTTTAAAACAAATATGCAACATGTCGAGGCAAAGAGCACGCAAACGATTGCTTTGGTTAAGGCCGCTTTTTCACCTGCAAGCAACTCGCAAGCAATTTTAATTACATTGCGGGGCTCAATCAAGCAATTGATCACACTATACCACGGAAGTCCGCAATATAATGCAAATTGCTAGGGAGCTGGTTGCAGCAAGTGGAAACGTGGATTAAGGCGTAGTCCTAATACAAAGCGATCATCGCACGAATACGCGACCGTCGCGTTCATTTGTATAGCAAACCGAAACGCGTTGTCGCGCCGATAGAGGGCACTTTTCAATTTTGCCTTAGAAATGTACGCGACCATCGCATATTCGCGTGATGATCGTTTTGTATTATGACAATGCCGACATTTCCGACTCTTAAGTACGACGAACCTTAACTAAGCATAATCAAGACAAACACAAGTAAGGAGAGTGTTGAGTAGTAGAATTTACCTCATGTGGCGGTTGCTGCGGCGAGATCGGAGGATGCGGCGGGTGCTGCGGATGCTGTGGATGTTGTGGATGCTGCGGATGCGGCGGATGAGGGTGTTGAGGGTGCTGCGGGTGCGGCGCGCGGTAGTAGTCAGGGTAGGGCTGCGCGGGCGGCGGCGTGGCGGGCGCGGGCGCGGCGCCGCGGTAGGCGCCGGCGTAGCCGTACTGCTGGTACTCGCCCGTGCCGCCCGGCCCGCTCGGACCACCCACTGATCCCACTGATCCGCCTCGGTACCCTCTGCTGGTATAACAGACATAAATTAGCAACGAAAATACTAAGTAAATGGAAATCTAATTAATATCGCGCCTGTTGTGCATTATTCTTTCTTAATTTTAATTCTCTATACAGATGTCCGGTGGATGCAAAACGCATAGGACCGATCATTGTGGCGACGCTTGGGAGAGGCCTGTGTCCAGCAGTGGACGTCTTTCGGCTAAAATGATGATGCTGATACAGAATTTACTAAATCAATTATTTAAAGGTGCACAATTTTTTATGAATTAATAAGACTGTACAATTGGTTTGCACCTTACATTTTACGTGTGGTGCAAATTGTGAATACAAGATAATTATAAACAAATAATCCACGGATACGGTCTCAGTCTATATGAGTAAAAATGAGGTGTTTTTATTTTTTATTTGTAATTAAGTGATATTTAATTTAAATCACGACTTTTATTCAGAACCAACCCCCTCACACGGCCCATAGCTATAAAACAGCACGATTGAAACAACAATCACAATACGATTTCATTATCGTATACACGTCCGCACTGAACTCTTTAAAATTTACTACTGATCGTGGGCCTTCCCCGATTGTCCGGTATTACTGACAATCGTAGGAATTCCCGCGCGATAAAATCCAAGCGATATCCATTGCAATAATTAATCAGTATGGTACGTCATGTGTATTGAGAAGGATTAAATAATGCGGAAACGACGGAAAAAATGTGTAGTATGGTATTTATCTATCAAATACCTGTAAACAAGCAATTCTTGTATATTATATACAATCTGGATCTCGGAAACGGCTACAACGATTTTCATGAAATTTAGTATGCAGTGGATTTCGGGGACGATAAATCGATCTAGCTAGGTTTCATTTTTAGAAAAAGTCGTTTTTTTTATTTTCACCCGAACAGAGCTCGGTCGCCCAGGTACTTAAGATTAAAAGTGCATTTTAATATTTACTATTGTTTTTTTTTAATCAAAACTAATGTTGTTAATTCGAAACAATTTATGACTAACTTATCAAGACCCCACTTTATTTAACCAAAATCGTCACGTCGGGCAAACAGTAGAAAGTTTTGGTAATACTTTTAATCCTGGAAAACGAACATCAATCTTCACTAAATAGTATAAAACAAAGTCGCTTCCAGCTGTCTGGAGGCAGACCCCTATGTATGCTTAGATCTTTAAAACTGCGCAACGGATTTTGATGCGATTTTTTCGTGATTCAAGAGGAAGGTATATGAATACATGCATAATATAGTAGAGAGAAACACTGATAATTCTCAACTTTCACGCGGGCGAAGGCGCTCACAGAAGCTAGTATCTGTATAAAATAAAGATTTCTATGAGCTCACCTGTCGCCATCGGGACCATAAGGAGGATAAACAGGCCTATTCGGCTGGTAAGGAGATCCATATCCATATTCGTAGCCTTGTTGGTAACCTGGGAATCGAATTATAAGATTGAAAAATATTTAATAAATAAAAATACATAAACAAACACAGTACACAAAAGGAAACATGGCACATCCGAGTTTTAGAATAACTTCAGCTTTGAACAGTCATTTCGGACACTATGTCCCTTTCTAAATTTCGATGTGACTTATTGGGCGGGTTATTGAAATATACATATTATATAAAAATAGACTTGCACAATATGGCAATTATATACATAATAATATGATAAAAACATGCAGACTTTGAATATAGTATAGGACACACAATAAACAACACTAAATAAATAAATGGTTCTTTATATGCAAAATTATATAAATAAGGCTATATCAAGCTAAGTTTATATATTACAGGCAAAATTAAAGAACACACACACACAAGACGATTGTCATGTCAAAATGTACAAAGGAGGTTTGATCACTTGATACCTTAAATAAATCTCTTATTTTTAGGATATAGAATCCAAAAGGTTTGCAGTTAAATGTATTTTCGATGGCCAGTTTTTACAAGTTTACTAAAGATCAGTATGTACTTATAGATGTATCAAAACTTATACACGAATAAAAAGACCAAAAGAATGAATGATAAAATTAATAAGGGTTACTTGTGATGTTATTACCGGTATCATGCGAATGGACAGGGTTAATAAATGTGACACAGAAAAGAGCCACGGAGTACAAAACGAATGGAGTGCTAGCATACATCACTTAGTACCGATTTCACTAATGAAACTAATCGCAATTAGTTCAACTAAACCCATTTTACGCAAATACAGCGTTCTGATTGGTTTATACCTCTGAGAAACTACCAATGAGAGAGCTGTATTTGCATAAACTAATTTTAGTTGGACTAATCGCGATTAGTTTCATTGGTGAAATCGGCCCCTAGAATAAAATTTAACTATGTGTCCATCACACACGGTCAAAACTGCTTTCAAGCTGCAAGATACAGTGCCTGAGCAAGAATATTCATCGTTTCTGTTTGAGAGAAAGATGAAAAATACAGGACGTATAGCATCATCCCTTTTCGCAACAGAAAAATTGCAGTTTAAGGTTATCACATCCATTTGACAAATGGCGACCAATGTTATCAACGGACGTCAACTTGTCTCATTTTCTATGGATTGACCACATTGACTTCTGCCAACATTGGTTCTGTGGTCGGTGTAACCTAATACTTGTGACCCCAACTTGAATGCAGTAAGCCCGACAGCAAGTTCATCCTAACTTCGCAGTACTTTTAGAACAGCCCTCAATTCGTTTAGCACCCATGCAGTGAGGAGATGTGCAAGTGTTAAGTACCTGGGGGTCTCCTGGGCCCCGGCGGCTCGTCGAACGGGTTGGAGGCGGCAAGGTTGTCGCCGCCCGGCCCGCCGCCTACAACCACACGTCTTTGTACCCACACGTACCCGAGAGGAACGCTAACCCTCCGACAGTGACTTCCGTACGGAATTAATAGAACCAGAAGTTCAGCTAACAATGCGCGACAAGAAACTCGCACAAATCGAAATGCATACATCATTCATTAAAACCCAGATTCTCTTTTACAGGATGTTTTTGTTTGGTCCGATATACGTAGGTAACCAAAATAACAGGATTTTTAGTTTTGACAGATATCATTGCCTCAGACAAGAGGCTGAGGTTTTTTTAAGGCAGTCTTTGGTTCATTGCCGATGTGCGCGTGACGCTGTCGTGCGTTGTTAGTCGTGAGCATTCTGTATCTATTTATTCTGTGCTACCAAAATGTGCTCAGTGTAGCCTCGGTAGTTAAAAACCAGAAAAGAATTGTTATATTTACAGAAGAACACAGTTTATTCACAAAGATGTTAAATTCCTCTGAGATACGAAAATTACCCCCGGTTTTTGAAAGCCTATTTAAATTATTCTACTATTAAATCTCTCGTCAAGTAATCTGAGATCTGACAATAGAATTGGGCTTCCAGTTGCATCACGTATCACTTCATGTATTGAGCGCTGAATAAAGCTAAAATAATGTTCTATTTCTGTGAATTGTATTTTTACAGAAACAAAAACGTGCTTCAGGTAAACTATCGGACTATTGAAAATCAGTCATTAGTGATTTGTGGTGCATTCAGGCCTTATTTACCGATCTTTCAAAAACCGGGTGTTAGAAGTTAGTGGTAAGCAGTAAGAGCCGTATGATTGGTTAGCAGCGGCCACTCGGAGACGGTTAGATAGTATAGTTAGTCGGCACAACAGAAACAAAAGAAGCGCCGGCGCAGCGCGTCGTGCGGAGTCGGCGTCGCACGGCCGCGCGCACTAGGGCTAGCGCATGTACAGCGGGGCTAACGGGACGAGCTCCGAACACCGTCGACAACACGTATATTTTTGTTACCCAAAATGTGATAAATATAAAAGTTTGGAATATTGGGTCAACACAGGATTATAAAGTAACGAATTCCAGATTCTACAAATTCCCCAAGTTCTAATTCTAACACCTCGGCAATTTAACCACCATTAAGTTTGTTTTTAAGACTACCGCCCCCAGTCAGTAAAGGATTGTGAAGCTTGAGTTTACAAAAGAAGTGACAAAATGTTTAACCAACATGATTTCAAATGCTAGCAACATAACATACAGATTGCGTGTGACCCATGTCTGCAGCCGTTTGCTGTGAATACGAGGCTGTACATATTCCTAAAAAGATCGGTAGTCGTGCATCGTAGAGGGTGTTCGTGAGCGCCTATCATATCAGTGCACATCCGTGCGAGTGACGCGGTGCCACTACAGTCGGAGCTAGCGACTGTCTATTCACACTAGCAATCAAGAGGCCGTACCAACAACTCTTAACATCCATTCAAGTTAAGCTAAATTCAGCACCTGTAGCCAAGTTGACAATCTACAATCGATAACGCTAGTAGAAAACGAATCAATGTATGGGTGTTCAATACACCTACAACGCCATCTAGCGGCGAATGGCGCAAACATTCTGCGACGTGAACATCGTGTGCTACCTCCCGCTCTTCGGTGGATAGCAGCGTCGTCGCAGCCAACTTCACTCCAATAATTATCGCTAACGGTCTTTGTGTGTCTCAAGCAATTTTATTGTAAATTAATAAAAATATACGTTTATATTTCAAGCAGAACAATAAAAAGACTTCATTGAAGACATCCTTCCCCTCAACACATAGGGATATAGGGAACGGTCTTTACATTTGGTCCTGTCGAGCCGATATACAAGGAACCACGCGGTCACGTGGAGCGTTACAATCACAAAAAGCATTGGAGAAGAGGAGTGTTCAGGATTGTCGCCAAACAGCATCCGGTCAGGTCAAAAAAAAAAAACCCATCCTCCTACTCCATGTCCAACAATTTTGCGTTAATATCGTTTTTTTTACGTTTTAGTTGTTCGTTGTGTTGTGCGGTGCTGCGCCGGGGTGGTGCTGAGCGGGAACTTGTAAGTACTCCTGCTTTCTATAGCCTTCCAAAATGAGTGACGATGAGGGTTTTCATTTAGCCTCGATTCAGGATCCCGTTAAAATAAGGGAAAGGTCTAAATCTCCCCGTTTAGGTGTTAGCACTATGACAAATAAACGTCTCGCTGATTTGAAAAAGCAGCGAGGCACGCTGAAAGGCAGACTTACGTTGTTTGAGAAATTTATTGCAAAATTAGACAAATTAACATTAAATTCCAATAGCAAAACGGAAATAGATTTACGAATACAGTCAACTTGCACTATTTTTCAAAGTTTTAATGATATTCAAGGAGAAATTGAACAATTAGTCGATGATTCCGATTTATCTAGTCAATTAGAATACCGCGAATTATTTGAACATCAGTACTTTTCGATCATGGCTGACGCGAAGTGCTTATTGAATCCTAACAATAGTGAACAAACTCAATCTATTTGTCATCAAGTTAGTAATCCTGTGTCTATTAAGTTGCCAGTGATAAAGCTACCTGCCTTTGATGGGTCCTATGATCAATGGTTAGAGTATAGGAACTCGTATCTCACTATGATACACAATCGTGAAGATCTTAACGAAATACAGAAGTTTCATTATTTAAAAACGTCTCTTAGTGGTTCTGCCGCTTATGTAATTAGTGCGTTAGAATTCACTGCTCAAAACTACTTACACGCGTGGGATTTACTAGAAAATAGGTTTCACAACAATCGTTTATTAGTACAAAATCATGTAAAAGCGTTATTTGCTGTTCAGTCACTTCAAAGCGAATCGTATGATCAAATTAGGAAACTAATAGATTCAACATTACGTAATTTGCGAGCACTTAAATCATTAAACGAACCAACCGATGCATGGGACACGTTAATCATTTATCTTATTGTTTCTAAACTCGATCAGTCCACGGAACGCGAGTGGGAAACACACAAAGGTTCCCTTGTGTCTAAAAATGATTCAAATAACATTAAATTAGATGATTTATTAGAATTTCTAAGAAACCGTGCGGATATGTTGGAAATGACAAAGTCATATAATAATAAAGATGTTTCTTCGTTTAAGCACAATAAAAATGACTCCGTTAAGTCGAATTCCAATCAAAACAAAAGATACGCTAATAAATCAAACCACATAAACTCGCAACCTGTCACACATTCATACGTTAGTAATTCAACTCAAAATAAAAATAATTCAGATGGTAATAAACCAAGACGTGTTTGTGTTGACTGCGGTGGTGATCATTATTTGTATTCATGTCCGAAATTTTTAAACTTGTCCGTGCAAGATAGATTTGTAATTGTGCAAAATAAAAAGCTTTGTCCAAATTGTATTCGGACTGACAGACACTTGCCAAGCGAATGTTCATACGGTCCATGTAAAATTTGCAAAAATAACCATAATACGTTACTTCATAACAACAATAGTTCTAGCGAAAGAATAGGTATGGCCGTATCCACGTCTATTTCGCATCCGTTGCCGAGCGTAAGCAAATCAGCTGATACGCAAGTACATTGCGATCGCAATGTACTCACGTGCAGTGCCGCGGTACAGCCGGTTCTGTTGTCAACGGCACTCATAGATGTTCCTGATTCAAGGAATAATTATCACACAGTTAAAGCACTTCTTGACAACGGAAGTCAGAATTGTTTTATCACAGAAACGTTATGTAATCGTTTACAATTACCTATTATACAGTCCACTATTCATATTTCGGGTGTAGGACAAATCGTATCAAAAAGTTCTCACACCTGCAAGGTAAACATTCGTTCTAAAGTTAATGATTTTAACACAAATATTCAATGTTGGGTTCTTCCTCGTATTACATCAAAGTTACCCTCGTTAGACGTTCAATGTCAATTTATAGATATACCTAAACATATTTCGCTCGCGGACCCTACGTTTAGCGTTCCGTCGGACATCGATGTACTCTTAGGAGCGGACATATTTTGGGATCTATTAAATAATGATAAAATAAAGCTTAGTAGTGGTCCATATCTGTACGATTCCAAAATAGGATGGATCATCTCTGGCCGTCTTTGTAATAATCAGTCGTTTAAACCTGAAAGAGTTCAATGTAATTTCGTTCAAATTGATACTCAATTACAAAAATTCTGGGAGTTAGAAGAATTGTCTGACTTACCTAATGCCATGTCAAAAGATGATCGTTATTGCGAAAAAATATTTACAGAGACTACAAAACGTGATGAACACGGTAGGTTCTCTGTTCGCATTCCTTTAAAGGAGTCACCCGAGTCGTTAGGTGATTCATACAACATGGCTAAAAGTCGGTTCTTATCTCTCGAAAGAAAGTTAGATCGTTTACCTAACTATAAAAAACTTTATAGTGAATTCATTCGCGAATATGAGGCACTTGGTCACATGACCCTAGTTGCATCAAAGGATATTCCTGATATACTAAGTAAACCACATTATATCCTACCTCATCACGGTGTTTACCGAGAGGATAGTAGTTCTACCAAATTACGCGTTGTGTTCGACGCGAGCGCGAGCACGTCGAACGACAAGTCGTTAAATAATATACAGCATATAGGGCCGCCATTGCAAAATGATATTTTTTCCATTTTACTCAGATTAAGACAGTATAAATACATAGTTTGCGCGGACATTCAAAAAATGTACCGACAGATTTTAATTCAACCGGATCAACGTAACTTGCAATTAATATTATGGCGCGTAAGTCGAGACTTACCTTTACAATTGTATATTTTAAACACGGTGACGTATGGCACTGCGTCGGCTCCGTTCCTTAGCATGCGATGCTTAAAACAATTGGCATTAGAATCTAATGATGATTTAGTTGCTAGGACGATTATCGAGGACTTTTACGTCGACGATCTTATTACCGGGAGCGATGACCTTGATTCGTTAATGCAGTTGTGTAATAAAATCTCCGCGTTATTAAAAGGGGGTTGTTTTCCGTTACATAAGTGGACGTTTAGTCATGACGTGTCTACTGACAATTGTAAAGATCTAAACATCGGTGAAAATCACTTGTCAAAAACGTTAGGGTTAGGTTGGTATACTGAAAGTGATGAGTTTTATTTTACAACAAAATTTACACATAGTAACACAGTAGTTACGAAACGTATAATGTTATCAACCATCGCACAAGTGTATGATCCTTTAGGTTTGTTGGCACCCGCAGTAATTATAGCTAAATCATTGTTACAAAAATTATGGTTAAATAAATTAGATTGGGATGACGAAGTTCCTAAAAACATTGCGACTACATGGCATAAGTTTCTTGCTGATTTACAACATTTACGCTATATTAAAATACCTCGTTACATAATTAGTGAAAATTATAAGGAACTTCATATATTCACCGACGCGTCTCAAAATGTCTACGGAGCGTGCGCGTACGTTAGATTGTGTCTTAATAATTGTAACAGTACCATACCTGTTTCAGTGCGTTTATTATGTGCTAAAAGTAAATTAGCGCCGATAAAAGCAGTTAGTATTCCTAGGCTTGAGCTGTGCGGAGCTCTAGTAGGTGCAAAATTATATAATAAAATAAAGAAATCCTTACGTTTAAATTTTGAAAAAGTTTATTTCTGGACTGACTCAACTATTGTGCAAGGGTGGTTGCGTATGTCACCACATCTACTAAAAACGTTCGTACAAAATCGCGTCGTACAAATAAATGAATTAACATGTGATACAATCTGGCGACATGTCAAGGGCACCGAGAACCCTGCGGACATTATAACGCGAGGTGCTACGCTAGACACTTTAAAGTACGATAATAATAATATTTGGTGGTGTGGCCCTACGTTTTTACGAGAATCTAGTTTCATGTGGCCAATTCCTAATAATAAAGAATCGTCATCCGTTGATTTACCCGAAACTAAATCTGAAACTATAAATGTACACTCCATTCAATTAACTTCATTGTTTGATTTTGAACGCTTTTCGTCATTTACTCATTTGCAAAGAGTTTGCGCATATCTATTGCGATTTATAGATAACATACGAGCGGCGACGCGCGGCGGCATGTGTATGCGTAAAACCGGTCCGTTATCTGTAGACGAGCTGCAGCGATCGCTTGATACGTTGACGCGTTTTGTTCAACGTGAATCGTTTAGTGAGCAATATCACAAATTAAAAAATAATATACCGTTAAATGCTAATAATAACAACACAAATAAGTTATTACATAATAAAATATCGGGTTTAAATGTTTTCTTGGATAAGTCTAATATAATTCGTATAGGCGGTAGGCTATCTAACGCGGTTGAATTTAATTATGACAAAAAACATCCTGTACTATTAAGTGATAAACATCGTTTAACACGGTTGCTGTGTGAATATGAACACAAACGACTACTTCATGCTGGACCTCAACTTCTAGTATATTCCATGCGTGAAAGATGGTGGATCTTAGGAGCTCGCAACTTAGCCAAACAGGTAGTACATAATTGTGTCATATGCAAACGCATGAAAGGGAAGGCATTGACCCCTCTGATGGGTAACTTACCTTCTGAAAGGTTAGAGCCTAGTTTTCCTTTCATGCAATGCGGTGTAGACTATGCGGGACCATTATCAATATTGGACCGCAAAGGCAGAGGTGCTAAGCTTATTAAAGCATATATTTGTTTATTTGTATGTTTTACGACCAGAGCCATACACTTAGAATTGGTAGGCAGTTTAAGTACACAGGATTATATTCTAGCATTAAAACGATTCATAGCACGTCGTGGAAAACCATATCAAATATTTTCAGACAACGGAAAGAATTTCGTTGGGGCTGAAAAGGAATTGTCAGTAGTTTTTGATAATACTAACGATATTTTAGATTTTCTTAATAATAATCAAATTCGTTTAACGTTTATACCCCCTTATAGTCCTCATTTTGGTGGGTTGTGGGAAGCGGGAGTCAAGTCCTGCAAGTATCATTTACGGCGGGTACTGGGCAATGCCAAACTAACACGTGAAGAGTTTGAAACGGTATTAACGCAAATTGAAGCCGTCCTCAACTCACGCCCTTTGTCCCCTCTATCCTCAGACCCGAACGATTTCCTTCCACTTACTTCAGCACATTTCCTGATCGGTCGACCGCTGACTGCGCCCATCTGCGAGAACTTGACGATGATCGAGCCTACGAGACTGGGGCGCTACGACCGTGTGGAGCAACTTCGACAACATTTTTGGCAACGATGGTCGAAAGAGTATGTTTCAGAACTCCAACAAAGAACAAGATGGAAGGTAAACAGTGAGGACATCACACTAAACAGCCTGGTTCTTATCAAAGAAGAGAATGTCCCCCCGCTCAAATGGAAATTGGGTCGAATAACGCAAGTATTCCCCGGAGCTGATGGAATATCCCGTGTAGCTGAAATCCGTACAGCGCACGGCACCATACGGCGATCGTTCTCAAAGATCTGCCCGTTACAGTCACCATAACCAAGACAAGAAGCTATAGCGACGAGTACTTCGTGTTGGAAGACTACATCCTGGTACTTCCAAAGGGGCCGGCATGTTCAATACACCTACAACGCCATCTAGCGGCGAATGGCGCAAACATTCTGCGACGTGAACATCGTGTGCTACCTCCCGCTCTTCGGTGGATAGCAGCGTCGTCGCAGCCAACTTCACTCCAATAATTATCGCTAACGGTCTTTGTGTGTCTCAAGCAATTTTATTGTAAATTAATAAAAATATACGTTTATATTTCAAGCAGAACAATAAAAAGACTTCATTGAAGACATCCTTCCCCTCAACACATAGGGATATAGGGAACGGTCTTTACAATGGGAATGACACATCTGAACGTTAAGTCGCGTGGTCAGACCATACAAATAGAAGGCGTTAACGATTGTAGAAAGAGATTCGATACGAAACGTTTGTAACTTGGCTAGGGGGGCTGCTGCAGATCTTGTGTCTCCGAGAATCATGACATAAGAAACGCCCACAGAGCATTTTTTGACAACTTAATCTGCATATTTGGTGCTTTCTTAGATTTTTTTTACTAGCAAATTCAAATAAGATCAAACTTTTACTGGCCACCACGCGCACGCGCATCAAACTTGTTTTGGTGCAAAATTGACCCGAAAGTAAGAGTGGTCGGTACAGCAAGAGATGAAGCGACATTGAGAGAGATTTAGCCGTGACTATTATCATAGAATGTAAGTTAAGCTAGTGTACCTTGCGAGTGGTTGGGTTGTGGCGGGTAGCCGCCGTACTGCGCCCCGTAGCCATCCATCGGCGCACCAGCCGCGCCTGCGCTGCCTGCCGCTGGGAATGACTCTTGAGAATTTGACGATCCTGCTGGGGAATACGGACAACAATGTTATAAGACCTTCAAACTTACATTACAACTTCACTTATGGGCCAAAAACAGGCTAAAGCTTATTAAATAAAGAATTTCTAAACATTATCACCTGGCATAAACCAGCAAATATGTTTTGGACAGCTGTTGGCGTTAGTATCAAAATGTTTTCATTAAGTCAAACCGTCAACTGTATTAAACAAAACAAACAGTACTAGAAGCGACTAGAACCACAGAGCAAAAAGAAATAAGTATTGCGACTGACAAGGGACAATAACATAAAGAATTCAGTAGACATTTTTCCATTAAATGTACAATCGCGAACGAATATTTACTAAGCTAGTGAATTTATCCGAACATACCTGTACTGGACGTGCTATTGGATTTGCCGCTCTTTTTCTTTGTGGAGGCTTCAACTTGGTTGATGATTGGCTGTGGATCGATGCCACCGCGGTCAAAGTGGCACTCATACGCAAGCAAATTCTTCGTGTAGTGCTTGCGAAGCGTATACGCTGCGGAAGAAGAAGCACCGATGCCCAGCAACCCCGCGATGTCCTTCCACGTCTTATTCTTCGTCACCTGCAAATGCACATAATAAGTAAACTTAACACGAACAACTTTGCAGTTTTAAAGTAAACAAATGAACACGAGGCGACAGTTAACTCGAACATAAAGTGTGAAGGTTTAGTGCTCAGTGGAAAAGGCGATAACTCGCGCGTGTTAACGAGTGGAAACCTGACCATGCCGGCGATTCTCTAATCGCGAGATGTTTTCCTGTCGGCGCTCGGCGCGACGTCCGACGCGGACGGCGAGACGCGTCGATGTGTCGCGCTCCAATCCAACAGTACAATGATAAAAATTTATTAACTATCGTTAAAGGCCCGGCGGTTTATGGCGCCTATTTACACAAAGCGCGGTACATGCACTAACATAAATCCTTGCTGAAGTCTATTAGTCGCAGTTGCATAGAGCGCTGCGCCTCGGTTTTACTAGCACCGCTAAAGTGATACTCGAGAATACAAATGTTTACAAACGTTAACGTTTGAACTGTAAAACCGAATTGAATTACACACACAGTTCGTCGTCTTTGTTTGTTTGTTTGACTTTTAGTGTGGTTAACAAAATAGAATGCAGTTTTAAATGCAAGATTGATGTTTATAGTGAGTTTAATTGATGGAGGAAAATCTACGTAAGACTGCGCGGGGGCTGTGAATCGTGTAACGACTGTGTTGCGATCATCTTTATTCGTAAAATTTGCTTGTGAAGTTTAGACCGCGTTGCACTTTCCAGATAAATTTTTCAGGTCAGTGAATGTTAGAGCTCCTGTCTAGAGCCAGGTGCTTTCACTCACATCTGCCCTCTGTAGGCTGTATAATATATTATATGTTTTTTATCCGTCGGCTATCATTTTCATTTGAAATTATTTGGGTTATTTTTCATTATTTAGCTTCTAAAAGGTGTTGAATAATACATAGGTAGGTATAATGAGTTAACTAATTCCGTAGTAACCCGGTTTTTAGTGAGACGACGACGCAACTTTAAATTGAGCGCATATTCAAAAGCGATTCTAAATATGGCAGACATCTCTACATTGTGCCACTTACTCTTACAATATTTAAATCAACCGAATGGTAAAAGTTGTTTAGACTTACAAAACTTGGCTATTGTGGAGAAACACCGGTTTAATAACTCTGAAGTGGCTTTGTGTTTGAAATGTCAAAGAAATAAGATATTGTTTATGTGTGGAGCAAACAACTATATAGTTTTTTTTTAATCCAGAGCGCATCGAGGGATTCAGAGTACGTCACTCGAGCTTAAAATAGTGTTGCTCCCGAGGTGGGCACTACTTATTACCATGACTCTATAAGAAAATGTGTAAGTGCAAGTTATGAACAAGAACCTTACGTTTATTTATTTACAATTAAGAACCATAAGACATAACATAGAAATAATTTTGATTTGATTTTTTTGTATTTTAAATTTGAAAGCCAATGCTTTTAGAATTTCTTGTCGCACTAATTATTGTACTCAACATTAAAATGTAAGCACTACCCAAGGGGTAGAGACCTGGTGTCCTGAAATACAGACCTCACGTCTAGTTCAGGCACCAGTCTCCCACAGTATAATTATTGTTATACTGTGGGATATGTATTCGTACCTACTTTATATTGATACCTCTCTAAATGTACCTATATTGTGGTTAGAAATAAATCATTATCTTATCTTAATTAGAGGCAAATTTTTATATTTGAATAATAATAGAAGTGCATCGTAACAATTTTACTAGTACCATCCGTTACAGTTGTAGATTTATTTTTTAATTTGGCTGGCGCGCGGTTTTCCAGCCAGTCACTTGTTCAATACAATGTTCCCGTGCGGTCCGAAATAGAATTAAAATCGCTCATTAGCCATTCACCTCATACATTCGTCGTAATCGATTTTAGCGATGTAACCCTATTTTGAACAGCATGGTTTGTGATTAATTCCTTGCTAATTGGAACATTTACTTACAATATCCACATTCTAAATTCAAACCACTTTTAGTCCCTAGGGATTAATGAGCTATTTTAGTCCCTGTTTACGAAGAATAAACTAGCTCTTTTTGAATAGATGTGATAAAAATGTATTATTAAATTATAACGGATTTCTTCATCCAACTATTCATTTGATTGTTTATGGCGATCTTTACCAAAGAAAGGTCTCGTCTAATTTACGGCTTAAGACCCTTCATCTAACTATTCATTGGATTGTTTATGGCGATCTTTACAAAATAAAGGTCTGTCTAATTTACGGCATAAGATCGGTAACTGTTCAGTAATATAATAACGCATTTTCCTCCGCTGACCCTGGCTACTTTCTCGCCGAGAAAGGTAACTGCACCCTTATTGCGTAAGTGAGATCGGCAAGGCAGAGTATAAACAATCGACTATAGACGGAAATCCACATCGCGTCTTTCATATCGCATGTAATTGGTTGATGTTCATACTCTTCGCCTTGCCGAATTCACTTACGCATTAAGGCTGCTGGTATCCACTATGTTTTTCATTAGTAACGCTTTGTTATCAAGGCCTGTTCTCGAAGTCTAAGGAGGCATTTTCTAATAAAAATTCGTGAATAAATTCATTAGTTTTTGTTCGCAGGCGAACAGGTAATGGGCAGTTTGTGATAAAACTAATCATGAATGAGGTTTCTACAGATAGATAGATTTATTTATTAAACACCATAGTAATTAAAACTATTTCAATTGCCGAGTTGACTGTGCTGAGAGAGTCAAAACAGAATAGTAAATTTTATCTAGACCAAAGAGAGCAACAGAGGAATTGATTCCTCTGTTGCTCTCTTCTAAGTGAGTGCTGTAGTTCACACTCAGGTCGACCTATGTCAAAGACACTCTTCGCACAGAGCTAGTGGCTATGACCATTACTTTACGCGTTCGAGCGTATACCCCCGTTTGTCTGGACCCCACCAATTTACTAAATCACTTGAGTTTTACACACATTATTGTCAAGAGCTAAATATTCATAAGAAACAAAATATCTTGAAATATCACAAATCACACTATATTTGACTGGATCAGACACTACTGACTGTGCTATTTATTTTTCGATGAACTGCCTGTATTCCGGTCTTCCGGATGGAAGTCGGTAAGAACAGTTGTATGGTCACCTCGCCCCTGATCGCTATGAAGACACATGTTAAGTTGGGTACGTACCTCGACGAAGCCGCCGCGGTCGCGCACAAGCAGGTACAGCCGGTACAGGTCCAGCGGCTGCTTGCTGATGGTGGGGCAGGCGGCGATGGGCGTGCGGCGCTCGTCCATGAAGGCCAGCAGCCGCTCCACCCAGCCTCGCCGTTCGGGCGCGTCGTCCATCTCGTACAGCTTGCCCAGCGAGTCCGACTTCTGGCGCAGGGACAAACTCATCACATACCCGTCCTGGCCGAACTCCATATGACATACTCCATACCACTTTACTACTAGCGCGATATATAACTTTTCACCCCATTGCCAGGATTATGCGAGCCAAGTTTGCCAAGCTAGGATAGCAAAACATAACATTTTGCCTGGTATTTCTCGAAAGGTTAGGAAGAAGTGCACCCCGCTAGTTTACTGCACATAACCCACTATATTGCGTCCAGCCTATTATTTAACTTTTGACAGATAAAATTTCATAATTAGTAACAGGCAACCATAGACAATAATTTTTAAATTCATCGACGCTTACAGAAGTGAAGCGACGTGCTTTTACGCGCCGTTATTCCGATTACTTAAAATTCTTAGTAAAATCGAATTTACGTACATTTAAATTTAATATTTGTTACATGATAATAATGTAATTGTAATTCACATTTGCAATTAAGGTTCAACCTTCCAATGAAGGTTAAATTTAGAAAAAAGTAAATTTCGATATATAAATATATAAAAAAACACCAAATAAAGCGATTTTATTATGATTAATCGTTGGATTCTTCTCCATATAAACTGGAATCTTCACTTGAATAAAATCATGTGTTATTGTATGTTAAATCGATTAAAATTTCTTCATTAATAACGTCGATTGTTATGAGACATTGAATCAGTACCGCATTAGTTCATCACTAAATCATAAATTTTTGAGCTATCAAAAGTACAATAACAGGCTGGACGGAGTGTAGTTATGTTAAACTCCCGTGTAATAGAGAGCGGGCCTATTGCCAGGCACAACAAAAGCATAATTATGCTAGAAAAAGCCAGCATGTCAGTCATTCTGGCCTCGCTGTCCTTGTCTACGTCTACTGTCCTAATTTTTTACGTGCAAAACCATGATATAAAGCCAGGATATATGTAACTTGCTTGCTATCCTAGCTTCAAAGACTAATGACATGTAATCTGGGCCTAAGGCTGCGGACACACCGGTAAGGCGACAGCGCAGCGACACCGTGGAACGTGATATTTGTTCATATGGAACTATAGTTCTCGCCAAACTTCTGCAGCCTTATTGCGTAAGTGAATACGGTAATCAATCTACCAATCACACAGACGCAATCCACATCGCGTCATTCATCCCGCATGTGATTGGTCGATTGATAGCGGTTAAACCCTTCGCCTTGCCGAATTCATTTGCGCAATTCGGGTGCTGGGCCGCCCTGAAGTTGGCTTTCCGATGCGCAAGGCACGGATCGGTGCTGTTTTTGTATGAGCTTTATTACTGCGCAGCCATTGTAGTCAACTTCAGGGCGGCCAAGAAATTTGACGAGAAATATACCACAGCGTTGCCGTCGCAGTGCAGCCGCGGCCACATGCTTTATTCTACTGTGTGAGGGCTTTTCATGCTCACAACAAAGTGTCTCCAACTTTATTGTGAGCATGAAAAAAGGATTTTGTCTCAATTTCTTTCTCAGAGTAAACGATTGCTTTTCCTAAGTTCGTCTGAGATAGTATTGTTGTAATAGACAATTAACTGTTTCCCAGATATATACAATAACTATATGTGGTAGTTTTTGGTCATAACTTGACTAAAAAAATCTAGATATGAGTATGTCGTATGGGTTAAATTTCCAGGCCATTCTACGTTTTATTAAAACTAGGCACCTGTTTTTGTAGCAATATTATTAATCTTAATTTTATACTTTCTCCAGTTGGGATGTTTCCTGGGTAGAAAAATGTTAATTCTATTTTTCCGTCAGTAAGATTATCAAATAATATTGGACACGTATTTTTTGCTTTACCAAATCAATAAAAAGTAACAAAGATAAAGTGCATCAATGTCCAGGGGTGGGGCTTGTGACGTCACTATGTCAGTATAAAGTGTACTAACGTCGTGACGTCACACGACATTTCAACGTCATTTTATCTTTAGGTGTCAAAAGAAAAAAAACGGTGTCGAATAAATTTTATTAATCTACCCGACGGACTAAAACAAATTTTCAGTCAACTTCCCTATTAATTGATTTAAAGAGAGAATTTCTTTTACATTCAAAAATAATATCATACAATGAAACCAGTGCTTAGTTTTCCATTTCTAGCAAATACATCTAAGTATAATAGAGTAGGTATAGTCTTATTGTACGCAGAGTATATTTGTATATGGAGTGAGCTATTTTCACGGCAATCAAGTTCAAGCGTTTAGAGATTGATAGTGTATGTGTTACCGGGCCTGACGAAGACTCTCCTATTCGTCGCCTTGAATTTTCAGCCTAGAATAAAAAAATCCACTAATATAAATTTTATGTTCAACAAACTACTTTCGTCAGCCCCGTTCGTTTGGAAAAACTCCTTATGATTTATGATCAGATCAAAGAAAACCAAAATTAAAGAGAAAAGAGGAAATATAAATGAAAATTAAGAGAAATGATTATATAAAATAAGGAGTTTTTACGAAATTGCATTCCAATACTAACCCTTTTCAATAAACTACATCAAGCTAGTTCATAGTTTACGAAACGGGGACTTTGGGTATCTTCATGCAATCGATGCTCAGTGCATATCAAAATTTCTAATTTTAACAGGCTTCATAATCATGCTATTCACAAGTCACTACAGTACACATTCAGCAATAACACGAAGAATTCATTCAAATCTAAAATGTGTAGGAAAATGCTACATCAAGTGTAATTTAGAACCAACAGAACCTCTTGTTGTGTAAAGTGTTTGAGAGTATTAAAACATTTCTCAGTTGAAAAGTTCCTAAATTGTTTCTTGAAGCGAGTCCACAACCAAAAAGAAGAATTGTAGCAGAAAGCGAAACAAAAGTGAACAACTAAAGGATCTCTCAAGCTTCAAGCTAAAAGTTGGTGTCGAAAGTTTGTAACTGAAAGAAATATGTGCGCAGATGCGCGCCAGACAATCTTATGCATTAAGGTGAACGCGCACCTAGACGCGCCACAGGAGCCGCACGCGCCGCAGTCATCGCATTTTCTCAAGGCCCCGCGCAATCTGCGCCGCACGCAACGTATCCACTTCTACCGGGCGAGCACGGCCTCTGTGATAGGCTTGAGTCACGCATTTTATCACGGTTTTTGCTTCCAAACTGTGATAAAAATGTGTGAATCAAGCCTGTCACAGAAGGCCGTGCTCTCCCGGCTGTACATCTTATTATATCAATGTTTTCTATACGGATACGGATGACGTCTCCGCGCCGCACGCACCGCACTCGCCGCAAGCACCAAACGCGCCGAATCTGATGACGTCATGCGCACGCGCTGATGGAATCCTTATACCTAGCATTATGCTGAGATGCGGGTCGTGCGGCCCGGATAGGTGCGCGAGGCTGCATATGATTTCATATAGACTTATAAAATGTGATGACTGCGGCGCGTGCGGCTCCTGGGGTGCGTCTAGATGCACGTTCACCGTTAAAAGGCAATGCATTTTGTATTAGGCAGATAGAGAATGACTAACATGCAATCGTAACACGGTATTAAGTGAAAATATTAATTGTATCGAGCTCTACTCATGCTAATGCATTAACTTGATATAAACCTTTGATCTGTAGGACTCCGGCGCAATGTGACTGTTAAATACCTGAAATACATGATAAAATGCAATGCCTCCCTTTCGCTTACACACAGCTTATGTTAGGAAAGAACAAGACAGTTGAAATGTATGAGACAAACCTAATAAAAACGTAAATGGCCGGTGATGTGGCTCATAATAGAAAAAGGAACAAAATAATGTTGGGTGCTCGAATGTTGATCACAACAATAAGTTGGGTTTACAAAGTATACAATGCATCACATAGTATAATGCAAATCTTCATGGATTTCGTGTGATCAACACCCATGGCAAGTGAGATTAGATATGGATTTCCACATAAATGCAATAATTATGTGAATAGTAAAAAATACAAAACAGATTTTTAAAACAGTTTTCATTCATATTTTTTTTGTTCTCGTAACCTGTACATAGTAAATGTACTTCTTAATTTAGTTTATCTCATTAATTGTAATTATTGTGCCATTGTATTCTACCTTATTAAAAATATTCGTACTGCAACAACTTCTAAATAAAAACAACAACAAAATCTACAATATTTATGGCTTACGAAAACAAAAACATCCTTCAGACATCATAGAACAGGCTAAAGGACAAGGCATTAGGGCTTTTAATCAATCATCCATTCGCAAATCTAACTAAAAGCCGATATCCTTTGTGAGACAAGATTGTTTTGGCAGTTTGAATCAGCTAAAAGAAAAGAACAGACGAAGAGTGGTACTACTTGACAAGAATATCTGTGGAACTCGCCGGTTTTGGCTACTTTGGAGGCTTATAATAGCAATTTGCCTGCCTTGTAAGGTCCAGTAACAAAATCTTTTAACTGATTGAAGTATGATAATACTCAGACCGAGATTAATACACATTGCTAAGCACGTGCTTTGGTCTAAATATATATGGCTTACGAAAACAAAAACGTCCTTCAGACAGTTGACATAAATATGTTCCCGTCTCAATCTTGCACTATTATTTAGACAGGTGTGTGACGGTGACAAGAAAAATCTTATCCAAAGCGCGTTTTAAGTAAAGTTTACATCTCGAGTTCAGTGTCTATGTGCTAGCCAGTTCCACAGATGCGTCAGTGTGATGGCAGGTGACAGTGTCAGTGTGGTGTGTCGTGCGACAAGACTCACGGGACTAGAGGGCGGGCGCGGCCACGAGGAGGGCGAGGCGTCGTAGTCGTCGTGCAGCGACGAGTGCGAGCCGCCGCCGGGTGACGGCGACGGCGCCGCGCTGCCCGGCCCGTACTCCTTGCGGGACCCGCCCTTGCTGGAGCCCGATCCGCCGCCGCACGGTTCTTCTCCTGATGCTGTAATAATGGGCGCTGCTGAATTAGTTAACCGTCAAGGAATTTATCTCTGTAAGAGTTATAGAATTGGAGATCTGTTAGTAATGAAGAACCTTAGACTGAGATGGTGCACTTTTTGGGCATTCATCAGATAGGTGGGAGGCACCCCACATTTTTTTAAATTATTTTTTTATTATCACTGATGTGGGTCAATGACATGGTTCATGGGAGTCAACTGAAGGAAGCAGTGGACATCTCTCTGAGTTTTAATAGATCTTTTACCTGCAGATGCATTACTGAGCGTGCTCTGCTGGCTGCCTTCATCTAGTGGCGCGCCGTCAGGGCCGGTGGTGACGAGCGCGGTGGCGGGCGCAGCCGGCCCGTTGTCGTGCGGCTCGGCCGGCGCGGTGGGCGGCGGCATGGCGCCCTCAGGGGCCCCTGGTGTGCCTGGCCCGCCCGGGCCCGGAGGACCCATGTGCCGCGGTTGCTGCTGAAACAGCGCAGACGCATGGTTATTTATGTGCTAGGTAGAATCAATTTGGTATCAACAAAAAATCTTTAAAAATAAAGTTGTAGCTACTTTCAATCAATTGGCGTTTAGCATCAGACATTGCTTGTTGCTACTGCCGCTGTAACTCATCAAGCTGTGGTTCATAGTGCTAAGAGTCCGGTATCGGTACCTTCATTGGAGGGTAATGCTGTGGCGGATGCGGCGGTGGAGGCGGGCGATACCCATACGGGTAAGGATGGTGGTTGCGCGGCGGGTAGCCGTAGGGCTGCGGCGGCGGGTAGTGCGGCGGCTTGTAGCCGGGGTGGTGCGGGTAGGGCTGCTGCACCATGGCGCCGGGGGGTGGCCCGCCGCCGGGCGAGGGCGCACCCGCGCCTGGCCCGGGCCGCGCCGTCGGCCCGCTGCCATCCGACGTTCGCGGCGGCATCGGTACGTTCTGCGTGCCTGGAAATAAACAATCAAAATATTACAATTTGTTCGAAAATGGTACAGAAAATCTACACAAAGTTGTCAAATCGTACCTACTTCAAAACATTGCAGACAAGTTGCTGTAGTATCGAATAAACAACATTCACTAGTCATAACTCCGAAACTAGCGTGGCGCCGGTTTATATCACAAATCCAAGTTGAGTGTCAAGTGTATCAATTAAATAGTATACGAGAGTGCAAGCGACAAACATTGGCGTATATCGGTTTTGTGATCGATCGTGGAGCCGGGCGCCGTTGCTCGCACACACAATTTGAATAATACAGTTAACGAGGGCTCGCCTAAGCCGGCCGAGCATCAATCGAGGGCGGAGAGACGCATCCGATCACTTTCGTTTTCCGTCGGCACGTGAACAGAATGCGCCGCTAGCCTGCGAATTCTCGCTGCACTTTATTGCATCCGTATATGTGCATACGACATGCACGCAACGCATTGACCGAGGCCGAGATACGAGCGGCAGTGATTTGCGACGACGAAAGTGGTATTGCAGCTTTTATGTAGGTCGATTTGGAGTCGGTTATGTTAGTGTTACGTGAGAGCGACTACCGTCTGTTACACAGTCAATATACATTTGCAATTACGTCGGTGCAGTGGCGAAAACTGTGCGCCAACGAAAGCGGCGCGCGGTAAAGCTTTTCAGTGCACATTTGAAATGCGCCCTTTACGACGTTTTGTATGAATAAAGATAACCACGTGCGAGGGTCGTCACTTTAATCTCATCAGCGGGCTATTATCGGGCCATTATATTGTGTCGGCGCGATCAGACGGCCGGCAGACGGCGAGGCGCCGGTGAATCATAGATAACAGCGCTATGCCATACGCGCCCACCTATATATCTATTTGTTTACGGCGACCTTTAATGAGTGTAGCGCCACGGTAATGGGGTCGTCCCGACTCGACTCACATCCGACCAATGCCTCGTAAAAATAGCACGCGTCCTATTTTGAAATGTGTAATAAAGATAGCATGCAGCCGTGTGAGTGACGTCACAAATCATCTCTCTAACAGCTTATCTTTTACTAACGTTCCTAAGCCTAGGATCTGTTTGTAAACAACAGCTGAGAGGCAGCTAATTGCTTTGGCCAACTGTTATCAAGTGGACGAAATGCCGCGTAATCTCCATTGTTTGTAGACGACAGTTGCAATCTTCAGCATACGAGTGCATTGTTGTCACGCCACAAAAACAATGTCTGTGGACACGGAGTACTGCATGATGCGAGGATTAAAGAACCTATACATAGATGTGACAATCCGTGACGATACCTTCATTTGAAAACGTTTTGTTTACTCACTTGTATATACTTAAATAATAATCAACTAAATCAATTAAATAATAAAATCAATGTATATTTGCTACGATCTTTCAATTTTGTTTAAACTTTTTATAAAAAAAAAGTTATATTTATTTTTTTCTGATTGGAATTTTATTTTACTGAAAAATGTGTTATAAACAAAACTTAATTTAAACAATCTAAATAATGTTTGCAATTGTTAAATCTTTATAATTTTATGTCAACCTATGAATGTTTTTTAATATTATCACATCTCACATCATTTCATTTCTGAAATTGTATGCATGAAATAAATTAAAAAATATTTTATTTTATTTATTCACTTGTTACTTTGTCTCCTTCATAGACATGCCAGCAGCACCAGAAGCACATGCTTGCTTAATTAGAGTTCTCGCCAAACTTCTTGGCCGCCCTGAAGTTGGCTTTTCGATGCGCAAGGCACGGATCGGTGCTGTTTTTGTATGAGATTTACTTCTGCGCAGCCATTGTAGCCAACTTCAGAGCGGCCAAGAAGATTGGCGAGAACTATACAAAGCACACTTTTCTAACGGAGGGAACTTAGGCAGCAAGCTTACAAAGAAGCAGGAGGGATAAGCTGGACTCGTTATCAAAGGACTGGGCAAAAATCGCAGAAGACTGGGAATAGTCAGGGAACAGCGTGTTTCTGTTTGCCCTACAGTGGGACCGTTCGGCTGCGTTTTCACCAGAGATGTGCGAGGTTGCGTAGCGAGGGATGTGTTTGTTAAGAACCAAAAGAAGAGCTGCGCTAAGCGAGGCTAGGTAAATGAAGTTTGTTCTATTAGTTCTCAACAAGCACATCTCTGGTGGAAACGCAGCCTAAGGCCTGGTATCCACCAAAGCGGAGCGGAGAAGAGATGTGGAAATAACAAAATCGGATTGGTTTATTCATGATAAGCGGAGAAGAGATGTGGAAATAACGAAATCGGATTGGTTTATTCAAACACATCTCCTCTCCTCTCCGCTTTGATGGATACCAGACCTCAAGGCTCATAATAAGATAATTTTGTTTCATCTGCTTCATGACAGGACAGCAGAAGACGATACGCGTTTGTAGACCAGTTATCTCCACATGAAGAAACAGTCAAAGCTCGCGTGCACAGGCGCCCTAAATGCAGTAAGTCTTGTAGTCTGATTGTGCAATGCCGCAAGTCGCGGACTCGAACCAGCTCTGTCAAGGGCAGGCCCGTCACCGACAGACCGCGTGCGTAACGCACAACGCCGAGGTCTTTACTTTCCCATCCGACAATAACGCCACGGTTGCACGTGCAGCTCGGTGCAAGGTTTCTGTTAATGTTACTTTGAAGTTCGAACATGTATCATTTGGACAGCTTTCGAAAAGAAAATTTTTATTCGGTGAAGGTTTTTCATGAGCGAATTAGTTTTCAAAACAGGATGCTCTACAGACATTTTATTAATAGAGTTAACGTATGTTATCAAACTATTTACACAGGGACTAGGTATACCTCTTTTGAAGTTAGGTAAATATTAGAATAGAAATTACTTTCTTCACGAATGACTGAGCCTTTGAAAAAACTGTTTTTGTAACATCCTCTACCTTTTAAAGCGAGTGCCGTTTCAATGAATTTTATTTCCTGGGCTCACACAGAACTTGCTAAGGTTTTCATTCCGCTTGAAATACCTGAACACATAGATATAACACGGCGTGCATCAAAGTCAAGTGTCAGGCACGAAGGGCGCGGGCTCGCAATGTACGGACAGCGCGAACCTACCGCGGACATAGCTACCAACACATTCCGCGCATACGATCAACCGCGCCCACGTTAGCTGCATATAGGGCTACCGAATGATCGGAATCGAAATGGATTGTCGGTAGAAAGCGTGGAATGTCTCAGCTCGCTGTTTTGTGTCGCCGTTCGGTGGAACGTTCCATACTACAATACTTTCTGAGCTCTTCTCTTATGGGGGATATCAGAGGCGAAAGCAAACGGGAGGGAGTAGCCAGTGGTAGTGGTGCCACCGTTCAACGGAGTAACAAGTATTTGAAGTACTCATGTGTCCACTACTCCAAACAACTACCCCAACTAAACTTTGTTAGTATTCGTGGAGAGGAACGAGTTTTTGGAAGAAATCTCCTGCGGGGCGAACACTGTGACAAGCTTGACCCCGAGTTTCCCAGCTTAAAATTATCGGAGAATTAATGTGACAAATTGTCAAACACGCGTTATCTGCTGTGATTGGTTGAATGAATTTTCAATAGCCAATCACAGCAGATAACGCGTGCTTGACAATTTGTCACATTAATTCTCCGATAATTTTGAGCTGGGAAACTGGGGGTGAGTCACACATTTTTATACACAGTTTGGGAGCAAAAACCGTGATAAAATGCGTGACTCAAGCCTATCACAGAGGCCGTGCTCGCCCGGCAGGTCGGTACTTACTCGTACGGTGTTAGGTCTTGCTGTAATTGCGTGGGTAGCTTTGTCCCTATACAGTACATTAATACTCTGCATTTACTTAAACGATTTGAAACGCGTCCAAAGACCTCAGTTGTGCCATTCTTGGAGCGTTATCATCAATTACATTCCTACTTATGTAATCTGGAATCTCAAGTGAATATGGAAAAACAGAGAAATGAATCCAAGTATTTATGGGTTTCCTAATGACAATGTTTTTTTTATTTGCAAACCCTAGATCACCCACCGCAAATTACTACCATTGGAACCGCCAACAAGGCAAGTTATTTAACCGAGATCAGAGATCTATTTACTGCAAAATTCCATACATAACAAGCTCGATGCATTATGCTGGATTTGTCGTATGATAAACAATATAATAAATGTTAGTTTTGAGTTTTGAAGTAATAACAGAAAATGTTTTAACAGTGTAAAATATACAGTATATTTTCGTTAATATACGCTACATAAACGTTGCGCCAAGTGCTCGCAATTTACACCAAGTATCTAAACTGACATACTCACAACGTGGTCGTTCAAAAGTGGTATGACATGAGTATTTGTACTAAGAGAATTCATAGTCACGCAGCCACGCCGCCATTAGCAACACTATGTATGCCATGTATTCTATCTGTACATAAGGATTCATAATATCATATACTGGAATTAAATATTTTCCATGTTATGAGTACTAGGAATTGTGGAATATATTGACTGGATAATGCAACTGTCTTATTTCTTCTATACTTCTATACTAATATTATAATAAAGAGGAAAGATTTGTATTTTAGTATGTAACGAATAAACTTACAACTACTGGCCCGTTTTAAAAAAATCTTTCACCGTTGGGAAGCTACACTATCCCCGGGTGACATAGGCTACTTTTTATCCCCGCATTCCCACGGGAACGGGAACTACGCGGGTGAAACCGCGAAGCGTCCGCTAGTAGTCAATAAATTAATTATGTCCAGTCAAGAAAGAACTATTAGATTTCGGAATTAGCCAACAGTCCAGGAAAGATCTACAAGTATTTTTTTTTTTATATATGTGATTGGTAATATAGGTATATGTGTTAACAGCAAGGAGTATAAACAGAACATAGACAATAGCGTTAACAAGCGGCCTAGTTGAGACAAACGGTGGCGTCGGAACGACGGCGGTGTTTGTCGACCCATTTAACTTGATCACCACTAACACACTCACCGTCCCCACACACCGCATGATATACAACACTGATTTATCTTAAAATTTAAACATTTCTACAGTTTACATTCAACATTGAGCTATGCTGAACACTGCAGCAGCTGCATACTAAAACTTTTAGTTACGTCACCGCGGGAATTCCAAAAAGAAAAAGCATACAAGAAAATAATAATGCATTTTAAATCGTGTTTAGCGATTTCATACGTACGCTTGAATAAGTTTCATTTATTCAATATCGAGAACCGAGGCAAATTGTCACAATGGCTTTATAACAAACAAAACAAATCAAATGAAACCTTTAAAAGTGTTTCATTGACAAATTAAATCTCGTTTTCCTTTTCAATCTTACAACAATCTCGGGGAGAGGGACCGAAAACAGGGTGGTTGTTACGTTTGTGAGGTGAGTACATCTGGTTATCGGGCGTGGGGGTTAGGTGGGTACACTTGTACACTTAGTAAATGTGTATAGTATAGTATAGAGAGCCGGGCAAGTCTGGCCGAGGTTAGGGAAAGAATGTCCGCACCATTAGCCAAGGGGGCAGACGGAACGGGGTGAATGGGCTGTCGAACCCTCCGTCGACCTTGACTCGCCGAGATTTATCACTTTTCCGGGGTAATCTGAATACAATTAGGCGATGGGCAGCCAACGGGCGGGACCGCAGGCACGCAACAGGTTCCCGTTACAGGAGTCATATTCTTTTACAAGTTTTTTTTTTGCTCCTTCCGTTACTCGGGACCGCAATGTATTCAAATCTCAAAGTTGGACAGGAATAATGAGAATCATGTTTTCATTGAACGGTACTTGTGCTTTGCAAAACCAACCTGTAAGTACTATTGGTCAATATCAATGATACTTGAACGTTGAAGAAGTCTAGACTTGTAGAAAAGAAGTCTAGGACAAAGACACACATCACAACAAAGCTGATCGCTATAGAATTTGCTTAGGAGACTTTTTGAGATGGATTTTAAAAGAATATATTTTTACTGGATTGAAATATTCTAAGAAATCACATAAATATGGCAATAGGTGGGCGGTAGTTGTTTGAAAGAACACCATAAATAATAATAACGACCACGTCGTTCCCTGCACAAAAAAGTATTCAAAACAACCACGAAGGCTCGTTTACGTGAAAACGATCAAAACAAACATTATGCCAGGATCGGGGCAAAAAGCGTTTTGTTTTACCTTCCTTTTTTGAAGTTGGAGGTCGTTGGCCTTGCCAAGGACGTGCAAGCACGTGGCCGTACATAGATGCATTTCAGTTAAACGTTTGACGTTTAACTGACACTTGTACCGACCCTCACAGGTCATGTGTGAGGGTGAATACTTAATGCACACAATCAAACACAGAACACTTCCCAACTTAGTAACGAAGGAAAATACGATAACACAACTGCATTATGAAATTGTATTAATTATGATTGCATAAAGATTTTATAACGTAACGTTATTTATTGTTGTTATGACACATCGGTACATATGTAATATGCATAACAATTGATTAAATCAATGTATTTTAATTGTTTTAGGTACTTAGTTTTTCCTGGTATCCTAATCGGCACGTGGTTTAAATCTTAATGTGAACATATTCCAAGACAAACCAACTTTAAAACGATAGCAACAAAAAACAGGATAAACCTCAAATATATTTTCTATATAAAATGTTAAGCATCGAGCTAAGTATAAAAACCGAAGTAAATATAGGTTTCAAATGTCACGGAGAAACAGCGAGCGGCAGCGTTCGACTCGGTCCCAAGAGCCAGCCTTATCTTAGTTGATGGCATTCCACTGCTCGACGGCCGATACGCACGACGGACGACTGCGAAACGCTTTTAGCGCCCGTATACTGTACAACCGACGACTGGGCCAAGGAATTATCGCCCAACACGACAACGGCACAAGGTCTGTAATAGCACAGTCGCGATAATAGGTACACTTCGCGCAAAAGAAACCTTATTGGTCGAAAATTAAAGTCGTTTTCGAAAGTCACGTTGTATGCGGGCGTCAAACAATACGCAATTCACCTTCGAACGCGTCGGGTTGCGGTATTGCGGCTTCATTGTGTTAAAATAACGATGGAACTTGGATTGGAAACGAGCACAATGCGGTCGATAAACAGAAATTTATATTTATTTACACATCGATAAAGAATATTACGATCAATCAATGAGACTGCCGCATAGATAACAGATAACGAATTCTTGCACACTGATATCAGTGTCACTTACATATACTTAGATAATAATACTACCCCTCATTTTGATTTGATCGAACAAGTATTTAATACTTGAATCCAATTTTGTACAATAATAATGACCTACATATTTTTTACGGAAGATAAAAAAAAACTGTTGGTCATTCTTATTATTCTTTTTCTCATCTAGTAACTAAATTATTTTTGTAACATTAAATTTAAAATTGGATTTATGTTTTCATTTGATAAGTTATCAGTATCTATTTTTAATGGTATGTACATAAAATTAATAATATCTGAAAGTTTTAACATCCTATAAAACAATGTGAGTCACTTGTGTACATTTGAGCACAGGCAGGCAACATACAGCCGTATAAAGCCGCATATTTTTCCTCAAACGCTTCGTCTATAATTTTCTAGCGCGAGACTTCACATATTCACTCGATGTTTGTCGAGAGTCAAGAAGTCCGACGAGCCGAACGGTTGACGTCATACAGTCATGTTAACCTTCTACCACTCCACCAGCTCGTGACAATTTATGTGTCGGGCTGTGTTACATTGCTGCACAAGTTCTCGCTGTATGAGCCGGCGAAGAACACGAGCAGCGTTGGACATGGAGGTTGTTTGGTTCGCTCGGCGCGCTGAAGGTACAGTGTGAGGGTGTATTGCGGTCATATAACCGGTATTCGAGTGGCGCGGCAGTCGAGCTCGGCCGGTCTACAGCCCGATGTTTTGAGAAAGCCACGTTCGGCAATCGGCGACGTTAACAAAACACGATTGCTTTTGTGGTTGCCGTTCGCTACAGCCGGTTTAGGCAAAATACCAAATTGCTTTTATATGAGGGCGGCACAATGTTTATTTTGAGGCCAATTACTTCACTCAACCGGGACAAATTGATAACTGTTAATGTTTTGTATTCGAACTTAACCAACCCTGACTTTGGTGATTATCCAATTAGCATGAGCTTAAATAATAACTAAATTATGGCCTTAGCTTCAATGTTCGTGTTGCCAAATGTCTGAGGTGGAAACGTGGAAGTTGTTATTTTCTTTGATAACGACAAATCGTCAACAATATCGAAAGTACAGTAGAACAGACACATTTTGCTTGAAGTAAGAAGGATGTTTATGAAATAATGGTATGTATGTATTCGGGTACTTTGTAAAAACATGTAAATATTTTTCATGTCAGGTCAAGTTCCTAGAGACGTCTTGTCGGTAAGGTAAGTAATGGCAAGCCATACATAGTAGTATTAGTAGTCTGACTGAGGAAAGGAGTACCATTGAATTGAATTGGAACCGGAAAAACCGAAATTGAAACATGACTTATGAAAATCTCATATTAGTTCGTCGTAATATGGGATCTCAAAAGACAGTTATTGCGAAAAAATCCAGCGTGAAGTAAAACAATCGAATTTTAATGGTTTGGAATGGTCACCAATCGTAAGTTATTGAACATGCGTGAATACATTTACAAAGCAATTTGCGTTCCGAGTATACTTCAAGTATACGAGTACCATGGTCTTTACTAACTTTTAATACTTATTAGATCCCTTATTAAAACATGGGAAATTAAATTAGATAAAAATCTTCAAGTTACTCCTGAAAGGTGTCTACTGCCATAGAAAACGGATTATATCTAAGTCCAATTGCTTGCTTGCGTCATACTTCAGCATGAAAACCTGTTTTTACGTCGTTTGTTTGTTTGTCCGGGTTAGTATCAGATATGCTTGAAATGATTTTACTATTTTTAATTGACTGATAACATCACCAATATCAATGTGTATCAATTGTATTATCTGAACTCTACGTAATAAATATCTTCATTACTTCTTTGGTGTAAAGAAAATACGATTTTATGTTGATATGAGGAAAGTAACTCAAACGGTGTTCTCAAACCAATCTCAGGCATGTACTGGCTTATCAAGTTAGGTACATAAAGTATATAATTATTCAACTGTTCATGAATGGAATTGTAGTAGGTTAGGTATTACTCGTCTAAAATCAGATGGGAAGGCAAAAGTAAGTGTAACTATGTATACGTAATATACATATATCTACGTCAAACAAATCGTGACAGTGAGTAGGTAAGTATATAAGATGCGGCGTCCCCGGTGGGTGAACCCGTCAAGGTCACTTCGAGGGAAGCCCCACAGGGGTGTTCTAGGAATCTTTACATTTCAACAAGATGTAAATTGGAATGTCAACAAACGCTTTTAAAATGTATTAGGACTCGAATCTCGATACGCGGCTTGTTGATCAAATATTGAATACATTGGTAGCACATTAGTCAACCTATTGAATAATGCTGTCCGTTCCAATTTTCAATTGATCTATTATGCGAATTCATCAATTAACGCAATCAATGTAGATCCACTTTTCAGTTGAGATTTTTTAGCCATACCAAAATCGTGCCAAGTTCGGCAAAGTAAAAGTCAGTTTCGTTTTTTTATGTTGTTATATAGGTGGGAAGGTTTGTCAATGGTGAGGTCGGTGGCGATCCGGCACATAGGAGCGCCTCGTGGGCCTCAGGGGTAGAAGGTCCTGTTTTGCGTGCTCGCCCCGACCGTCGGTGGGGGTAAGTTTTTCACGAGGCCCTATATACCGCGACCACCCCGACTCGTACATAAGGTGGGCGGGCTGGGGTGGTTCGCGCCCGCAAAAGGGGCAAAATACGGCGTACTCTGGGCGCCCGTTCTATGTGGGTCAATGTCGGGAAAGCCCGTGTCTACCGGTGACGGAGTATGCACAACGAATCTGATCAACACACCCGTGACAAAACAAAGGATAAGGCAAAATCTCCCAAGAATATCTTAAGACCTTATTCCCTGGCAATAAGGTTCAAATTCAAAGAGAACGCAAACGAAGTGCAACTTCATACATTATCAGTTCACGAAAACATTAATCTTATTTGGACGATTAGTGTTTGTACTTAGAATGTGATTACAATCAAGTTAGTTCACGGTAATATTAAATTTTAATTAACTTGTTTCAGAAACGCATTCGTAATGAAATTACTATGCAAGTTCTGTGTCACCAGTGCATATTTTTCATTCACACAAGTGGCGTCTTGCTAATCATTTACAATATTTTAAATCGCATATAATGCAGCTTGATTGGTTTTAGTTTTAGTGCAGCTGGATTTGTGCCCAAGACCATTGAAACAGCCGGTAAAAGGCGTTAAGGCTTTTTCAGTTTTACCTTGTAGAAAATAATCTTCAGGCAGAAATTGTGAGATGCCTGCCACACTATTCCCTACCGCTGCCGACCGTCATTAACTCATTACGGCAGTTACCGGAGGAACCACACTTCTCAAACGGAATCTAATTGTAGATTAGATATCATAGGCGGTAGATATCACCCACGATTGAATGGGCCACCTGCTTGTTTGCCACTCTATGGCATAAAAAAGCTTTGGGGCCTAAACACAAACAGATTTTTGGTCGTCATCGCATCGCAACGACACTTCGTCGTCTTCTCCTTTTCGTGCCTACGGTACATTAACATAGTTTACTGTTTGGGTCTCGTAAGTGGCCACGTCTATAGCGGCGTCGGAGACCTTGTTCAGATCGTCGAGGGTGCAGGTGAAATGACATTTAATTTTGGGACACTCCAGCAGATGCAATGTCATATCGTGTGTATGTATTTTGAACTACAATACTATAGATAGTTCATATCATCTTTGCGCGCAGTGCTATATATGCGTATGCATGTGTGGGTGATTGTTGGCTCGGACGACGACTGCCGCGTCACTGGCACACAAATGCATAATGTATAATTACAAGCTTACGCACACATGGCGCCGCGTGCACAGATGAGTTGAACTATCTTATACTCAGTCCCTAATAACTGTGCTCTCTATCTCGTCTTGTGCGCCAATAGCGTTAGTCGAAAGCCAGAGTGACTTGATAGCACCAGCTGCACAGGTATTTTGACCGAGCGATTTAAGAACGTTGGAGTTAACTTACCAACAGCCGGTGACATGGAGCGTGAGCCACTGGAGCCTGTCGGGCTGGGCGTCGGCCTCAGGTGCGGCGTGGTAGCGCGCCCAGCGCCACCGCTGCCGCCCGAGTCATTGCTGTTCTGACCGGTCAGATCCTGGAACAACACATAACAAAATTAATATCAACTTTTTGGGAGAAGGCCGCTACTGCAACGCCTGCATGCCAGAATCAAAAGTGGCGTCAATCGCCGCCATCAGAACAAGCGCTGAGACACTAAAGCTCGACCGAGTATGATGGTCACAGCGGATCTTTGTGTCTCTGAAGTTGGCTCGGCCAACCATTGCGCAAGAAACAGTTTGTCATCGAGTAAGCGAGATTGGACGATGCGTAGACTATGCTATCTTCACTTTCAACATTGACACAAAAATAGCTACTGCGCAGGGTCCTGCAGTCAATTCAGAGATACAAAGATCCGTTGTGAGCATTATACCTGAGAAATTAATCAACTGTGTTGGATCTTCCAATGAAATTTCTCAGAAAAGTACAACGGCGGAGTTTAACATTAGTATCAGCTGTCGATGATGCTGGCAATAGTAGAACATCAAGAATACTGTTTCTAGCATAAAGTGCCAAGAAATAAATACTTAGTCAAATAAAAGCCCTCATCCGCTCTCCTACTTTTGCAGTGCCCGACATGGTCCACAATGTACAAATTTGTAAATTACCATCTAAGTTCACATTTGGAAGCAAAAAATGTATTGAGTATGTGTCGACATCATTTTACCAAGTAACATATCCGCATAATTGCATCAAGGTGGTTCAGACATATTAGTTAAAACTCGTTTAATTCGAGACCTTATTACAGATTTATGACTCCGGGTGTACATAAGTATGATTCAAGTTATTGCGACCAAGAATGATAATTCTAGGCTAGTACTTACCTACGTACATAAGTTCAAGACCGTGAACTCAGGATAAAACCTAGAATTACATTGGTCGGTTTATATAATTTCTTGGTTCTTTCCACTGGATTGAAACCTTTTAAGATTTACATTAAATACATAATTATTAAAAAATGTTTACGAATTTCGACATATTCAAATTTGTGACGGTACTTCAAGTTATAGCTTAACTTGCAGCCAGGTCAATTGTTAAGATTAATGACTAAATAAATGGTGTCTCAGAATGTTTTTCGTTTTTAGGGTTCCGCACTCAACGGGTAAAACCGGGACCCTATTACTAAGACTCCACGGTCAGTCTGTTTGTCACGAGGCTGTATTATCTCATGAACCGTCACAGATGATGTATTTCTGTTGTCGCTATAACAACAAATACTAAAAACAGAATAAAATAATATGCAAGTGGGGCCCCCACAGAACAGATAAAAGTTATCTGTTCTGTGGGGAAGAAAAAAAGAAAATCGTCCCCAATTAACGTTTGTTGTATGGGGGGCCCATACAACAAACGTTAATTGGCGACGATTTTCTTTCCGTTTTTTGCGATTATGGTGCGGAACCCTTGGTGCGCGAGTCCGACTCGCACTTAGCCAGTTTCTGATACTTAAAAAACCGGCAAAGAGCGAGTTGGACTTCGCACATTTAGGGTTACAGGATTATTGAGATTCACATTTACTTAATATTGTTTTAAATAAAATTGAAAAACTGCTCTTTAATTTAACAGTAAATACCGAGTTTGAACTAATTCTAGTTTTCTTTTTTTGAAGTATCTAAAACGAAAAACATTCTGGGATACCCTTCATTGAAATCAATAACAACCCCAGATAACGATATCAAAGACAACAACAACAACCAAACAGGCAAAAACTGATGACAGCTGTTAGTGTGCCAATTTATAAGCACCTACAAAAATCAGCTTTATAGTCTGAATTGAGGAACCCATTTTTAGAGCTTCTGAAGGAGGAAGTGTAAAGCCAGTAATAAGAAGAACTTTGAACATGTGGACGTAAGTGTAAATGTTGCCGTGAGCACATCAGTATATTCCAACATTTGGTTCATCTGAAACATTTAAAGCATTCACAAAAGAGTTGCAAGTGCTCTAGGAATTCCTTAACGAAAGCCATCACAACTAGTCAATATTGGCCAAGGTTTAAACAAGCATAAACACATCCTTAGAGTTTGTACACAATACAAAAGTTCACATAAACAATCGAATGCCGTAAAAGATCACTAACAGATGCTAATCTAAAAGGCAATTCTCATTTGCATAATCCACACGGCATAAAGTGTGAATTCTTGTGCCTAGGTGAAATGCCTTGACACTGCAACCTCGGCAGTTAAGAGCAACAATAGCACGCCGAGTCAATAGAGCACGGCCACTTGCGGTAATCGTGCAATAAAACAACGAACGGAATCTCCGCAAACAATGCGCCCGCAACCAACACCAAAATAAAAACAAATGCGGCACGCCTCGCGCTAATATTAAACTTGGATGCAGATCATCTTTTGTACGGTAACTAAGTTATGTAACGTAAACCAACAGTCGTTAAAGCACAATGGAGCAACGAGTTATGCATAATAATGCAAGTTATTACGAACTCATAAAAGCTCACCCAACAAACTATTGTATACACAGTTGACAATCATATGATAGTATATACGTACCGTTTCAGCGCAGTCAATGTTCGTAGCTCGTAAATCAATCAGTGGTCCTTTTCTATTACAACATAGTACGGTAAACGCGATTAGAGCGAGCTTAGAGCGGTCGAGAGCAACTGTGCAACGGACGCGTAAATGTTAAGCTTTTTCAAAGTTAAAATCGAGTCGTATTATAGAGAGAGCGGCGACGGTGCAGCGCGTTCTCAACGTTCGAACGGGCTCGACGAGGCAACTCACGACCCCCCGCTGTCGAGGTTAGCTCGCCTGCGAGAGGCTCCGGCGTCGATCAGACGAGTCCGGCCGGAGGGCGGGGCGCGGGGCGGCGGGGGGCGCGATAACTGCGGCGATGTTTTTGCCCAGCGCTCCAGCTCGCTCGCTCGGCGCACCAGGCGCGTTCTTCATTTCGTACAGAGTCCATTATCTCTAAGGCTGTCCCTCTCGCACTCGTTGCTCGCTTCGTCGCGCCTCGCCGCACCGGCCGCTGTTTTATTGCCAGCCGACGATTTTAACGTGCGCTCGCAACGTCCGCCGGAGCACAAAAGTTTTTATGGAAATTTCATTCCGAATGCGCCTCGCTCGCTTGCTCACTCGGGAACGTCAATATAAAAGCACGATAACGAACGGACGAGTCAATTAATTATTATTGTTGGAAGCTGTCGGGACGTGCTGGGCGGCTCTATCTAGATACAGTATCTGCTGTAGTGTTTTCAGATGTATACCTAGTAAATTGGAGGCGAAATCATTGGACATAGGCCACGTTACTTAGCTAGACAAGACTAAGTGACTGTCTGATAAGTAGACACAGGATTATAAAAACGTTAGACGAGGCATGGCAAAAATGGAGCAGATTAGAGTCAAGTCTTGATATTGAATCGAACGATTAACTTTATTTTAAGTCCTCAAAATAACCTCTTGATAAAGATTTTAAATGTAACTGATTCTTGATACGCGGGCAAACACGTTGATGAGAATCAACAATTATTGGGGTTGTAGAATTACATACATAGGAAAAAAAAACTTTCAATTTATCCATTCCTAGTTATTGTTTCTACACATCCTTTTTTAGGGTTCCGTACCCGAAGGGTCCAAACAGAGCCCTATTGCTGTCACTCAAGTGTCTGTCTGTCTATCCGTCGTCTATGACACAGGTTTTACAGCCAAACGGTTAGAGCAACAGTCTTCAAATTTTGACAGTCTAAGCATCTTGATGACCCAAAACCGTACAAAATTGTCAAAAAATGTTTTTAATGTTTTTAAGGAGAGCGTGAAAAAAAATACAGCAAAAGAGAGAAGTTAAGAAAATGTTTTTTTTTTACCTACGCCATCGAGTAGGCTATCTTTTTATAGAGCTCCTTGAGTAGGTAAATACTGTATTTTTGTTTTAAAAACTATTGGAAAACAAAGGAATGAGAAGCCAACAAAGTCAACATTTGACCAATTTTGTTCCGAAGAATTTTTTAACTGCACACTACCTATGAACTTGAAAGTTGGTGATAATGTTTATTATTACGTTTATTTTATTACCATACATCACATTTGAAGTATCACATTTTTATTTGAAATCTCCTCTTTTTTCCTATTACAATCAACTTGATTTTGCGGTTTGGTACAGAACCCTAAATGTGCAAAGTCTGACCCGCACTTGGCCAGTTTTTTATACTCATTCTACTACACTGACTCCACAAACAAAGTTAGTATACGCGCATAAAAAAGACAAAGGACCATTTTGAGACAAAAAGTTGAGCGAAAATATGAAAAAGTTCGTCTTAAAACCGGACACACATCTACAATTCAGAACTCTATGGTATTCAATTAAGACCTAACAAAACATTGATCAGCTGTTTGAGTGATTGGGCTACGTCGATTGCGATACGTTAGTCGAGCACGAACGAACGAGATCGGCTTAAATTGACCGACTGCACTTGGCCCAAATCCCGACGCAAATAAACACAAAATCGCTCTTGTTGGTGTGTCTACACAATGTGTGGAGGCTGCCAGCACGGTAAATAGAGGGACTAACGCAACCACATAAACCTACGTAGCCTAGCTACCTTATATAGGTGAGGTGCAGTGGGAACGAGGCGACGACGATCATGAAACCCGCTATTGAGCCGAGAGACGCTCACGTGGGCCCGACTAACAATGTGCGGTACATAAACAGGATTGCTAGGTACAAAGATTTTGCTTCACAACACTACGCTCTTCAGTATCAGAACCAAGGTGCAGTTAGGCGTAATATACAATAGTTCATTCTTTCTTTTGTAAACTAAAGATATCGAGTTAAATATATTATAACTTTGATATTGGTTTTGTAAGTTCTTAGTAGAATATTAACTCCGGTTTTTCCTAAAGTCTGCTGATTGTTACAAGTCTCTGCATATATCTTTTCCTCGAAATGCTCTCGAAAAACCTTGATCATGTAACAAGAATCGGTGAGTCATCTAGCAATCAGGGCGTGTATTACAACCCGAGAAACATACGATAGATAGTTAGATCTTCATATTAATATCTGGTAGGCTAGGTCAGTGGCACGGGAGCCACGCTCCGGAGTGACGTGCGCTATAAATAGCCCGCTGACGGGCGTTGCAAGCTCGTCTAAATAACCGCAAATACCCTGCCTCGCATTTCTCTACATCAAACCCTATCGTATACGCTTTATTTTGTTTTCTATCCCTGTTCATCGCTATTGAATGAAAGTCTAGTAACATTAAAGATATTACTTTAAGAAAGTTTGAGTTACCTTCAAAACAGATTTGACAGAAACTCGAGGAATTTGGAATGAGGGTAATGTTTTGGTAAAAATCTACGAAGAGCAAAGATAAAGTTCTCAGACTTATATTACTATTAATGATGAAACAATCAATGGATTGAAGCTCAAAACCCACTTTCCTCATTTCCAGTAACAACAAAAGTATAATATCAATGTCATATGAGACATGTCAAGATTAATCGGCGTAAAGTAAATGCGTTCCAAGACCATTCAAGAGTTCGTCGACCGGCGTGCGAAAATGTTGTCGTAAATAAATAATTCACAAGGCTAGTGTTCTCGGTTGGGGCACGTGGTGCCGGCCACGTGTAGTAGGTACGTAAACATTTACATTACATAACCGGCTCGTCATCGACGACCGCGCGCTATTGAGAGCGAAATGCTGTGCAACTCTTACAAATCGTTGCACTGTACTCCAACTTACCCCGCTCCAATACGGCGCTCTTTCACGATATGGCCTATTCACTCGTTGAATACTGGTCTTACCAAGCGGTCGATATACCCTAAACAAACTGAAACTGAAGAAATTGGTATATTTTGACCAGTAACAGTGTTACTTCTAAAAACACGGTTCGCCAAAATGTAAGAACTCAACAAGTCCTTCATTAAGAACAGAACGAAGGGCGTGCAAATGAAAGGTAAACAAAGAGGGTGCTCACTGCTCAGTGATGTTTTGTGTAGTGCGTAGTGCCTGGAATGCCTGGCCTACAATAATCTTACACGGCTCGTACAATTATATACAACGAACCACGTGAAGCGGGGGACAGTGAGAAGGTCGCGACCCGTTCCCACCCCGCACACCTTTATTCGTTCAAAGTAAATTTGCATACGTCTGTCTACAGTTTCCGATCTACGTTGAGCTCCCTGTGTGCCAGATGAATCACTCTGACGACACTGCTACATTGACTTTGATGTTTCGCAAAACGTGTCTCGTTGGCATTACTGCACAGGCATTTGAGATAGAGTTGCTAAAGGAAATTGTGTTTTAACATGTACATTCATCAACATCTGCTGATGAGCTGATCGAAATCGGAGTATGAGTTTCCAGCAACCCATGCAATTGTCTTAGTTAATGTGGTGCGCACCACATTTAGAGAAGTATAGGTAGAAGAACCTAGTCGCCAATACCTTTTCACGAAACCCTAATTTAAGCAAGACCCAAATTAAATAATTTCTAAAAAGGAACAATGTATTCGCCCAATCTTATCGGAATACCAATGGTCGGTAAGAACAAGAAAGATTTCAAAAAGTTCATCTCGGGTTAGTAGTGGGTCTGCTTGTATGTGTGAGTGTATTTGTGTAAAATAGACGGTTCCGCAACGAAGGCAAGTGGTACACACTTTATTGAATGTCTTTATAGGCCACCTGTTACTCGGGTCGGTGTCGGCAAAACAGCTGATCGGGCTCGAGCGAATTATTATTATTGTTGTCGGATGTCGGCTCTGGCTTATTTATTTGTGACGAAGGGGGTTGAAGTGGGAAGGGGGAAGCGACGCCGAAGCTCAACTTTCCCCGCCAACTTCTACTATTGTTCGATTGTAACGTGATGACGTAGAGCGCCGAATTAATTAGGAGAACGCCGCGATCGCATTTTCACGTGGAGATCGTGAAACTGAAAACCAACAGCCAAGTTACACATTTGAAAATGTTACAAAAGCATACCCATCTTTGGTCATAAACTTGAGAAAGCCAAATTGTTATTTATCGCGTACCTAATTTGTCACCGCTTTATCAGCCCATTTCCTGGTTCCGGAAAGGCTTATATTATCAAGCGCCAAACATATCCACCACGTTGTGATACGATCATTATGGTTTTGCCTTACTTTGGTGAGATAAAAAATACGTATTAGTTGGTGTCTTCTGCTCATGGTCATCACGAAAGGCTGGCACTAACATTTAACTTGATACAGAGGCTCATAAAGTAAGAGATTTTTCTATCCAAGACATTTATTCATTTTCATATCCTCATGAACCTCGATAACTAATAAAGAATCCCTTTTGGATTCGGAATAGTGTCAAACAAAAAACCAACTATTGCTTCTGGTGTGTGATGTAAATGCTTCCAAAACACTAACAGCAAAAATACTGCATATCATATATTATTCTAAAAACCGTTTTTAGAACCAGACAGAAACATCGTACAAAATTTACAGAAGAGCCACTCTGAAAGCCATGGATACTGTTTGTACTTTCTCAGACGAAGTGTGCAGATAATAATAAGTTTTTACAAGCACTGCATCCCGTTAAGAGGCTCTATGATAGATGTGCAAAAACGGCATAATATACAAACGACGGAGGCTCAAGCAATAATATACTACGTAGCTACACGGGCAGCAAATGTAATCACCGACCACGTCATGTTTTTTACCAAATGACATGTTTCATAATGACTGTTTACGAGCAAACCCCAGAGAAGTATACTTGCCAGCTAGGTTGGAAATTACAGTATGCTAGGTAATGAGGTTCGTGTTTTGTAAAGTTATCAATCATTACCCGAATACTGGTCAAGATAAACTATATCACAAATTGGCTAGGAAACTGATACCTTACAACCGAATTTAAACCAGAATTTATTAAAAGTATTGTATTTCCAAGACGTGCTTGGTGATTTTGAATTGTTATCTATTTGAGTGTTGAAAGCTTAATGAGTTACTACTACTACTACTCTCTTCTGACAACCAGTCATGCCAGGGGATATCTTGTTACTAGCTTGTGGAAGGTAAATAGTCGCTATATGTAAGGTGTCCGGCTGAATCCGCTTAGACTAGAATTCAACCTCAGTATAGTTTGGAAAAAGTAGTCTGATAATAACAGCCTTCTACTAATTTGATTGTCATATAATGTAATACAAGCCCACCCAGTTACTAGGTTGTGGAGGTTGAATAGTCGCTCCATGTAAGGTATTCGGCTGAATCCGTATAGACTAGAAATCAACCGCAGTATAGTTTGGAAAAGGTAGTCGGATAATAACAGCCGTCTACTAATTTGATTGTCATATAATGTAATACAAAATACTGATAACAGAAAATGTAAATGGATCAATGTCACAAAAAATCGTGTCGGCTACTGCGATTCAGAAACATACGTCAAGAAATAGTACTTCACGCTTTTATCAGGCATATCAATCAATATGACGAAACAGAAAAAAAAAACAAGAGGGAACAATGTGAATGTCCAATTAAACGGAGCTCGCACACGTCATCCAAAGGTGTTTCCCGAAGAACGCACACACACACATGGACGATCAGCTGACTGCTCCGATTTTAACCCACACCACTGAGCCGACTGTTAGAGAACATAAATAATGACGGCCCACCTACCTAGCTATACGTAACACACATCGTATAATTTGTATGAGCCACCGACGGAAGAGGAATGTGTGATACGCCAACGTTTTCTCCGCCATTATAGTTTTTACGACAAGATGAATAAAATCGACGATTGATCTGGCTCATTGCTGGCAGTTAGGACTTTATTCAAGTGAACTTGTCGAGCGTGAGATCGCATTAAATAATCAGAAACGCATATAAGCATTACGAACACATGCGCGATGATAACAATGCTCTTTAGTAATCACGTCGCAAGAACACTGCAGAGTTTTTTGCAAACGTTAGTAATATGAGCTGTATTTAAAATATAGTTAGCATGCAGCGTTTCTAAACGGGAAAAGGTCTATGGAGAAGCTGGTAAGGATGTCAAGTTATAAGCTGACTGCATACAAATCCCCGCAATATGCATCTATTTAGATAGTAAAGAATTAAAACAAGATGGGATAATTATGACTAGCAATGCAAACAAAAAAGTGAACACACTTGGATTTTCTTCGTAACAAAAAATAAGCAAAAAATATACCAAATTGAGAGAAGAGCGCACCAGTTAAAGAAAACGATATTTATTCAAGTGTTCTAGTATGAAGATTAGATGCAAGCCACTATACATAGACTTGAATTCACATAGTTTCTCTAAAAACTAAATTGCTATAAATAATTTCTTCCAAAACATTTGGATCTGTAACGTCAAACCCAAAAAGATATTGAGTATGAATCTTGCTTACAAAATATATTGTTATTGTAGGAAAAGGAACGATTGTTCTTGCTTTTGTAAATTAAACAGACAGTCACTGTGAATGTTGAGGACCATTTTGTTTCAATATTATGGACGGATCGGTATGTAAGGATTGTAGCTGGTAGCGTTCTGTCGTTTCTACCTACCCCCATGGGAAAAAGGCGATGTATGTTCATGTTTATTATGGACGGATGGATTGTGAAAAATTGCGGTGTCATTTGTCATTCAATTTATGTAAAATCACCGGCTTACCATGTTTAGACTGTCTTCTATACACTACTAATGAAATTGTATTTTGTGGTCGAATTTTCTCCACATTTTTTTTTCAGAATTTGGTTAATGTAAAAGTTAATATGAATAGTATTATATTCGCGTTATATTGCTCGAAATAATAATTAAACAACAATATTGACAACTGAAAATTACTGGTCCTTGTGTACGGGTATACTTTTTGGTCATATTGAGGCCAATAATGATTTAATTTGGCCCAAATGAAGACATAAACATTTTCTGTATTTAATCCTACACTTTCATACATGAGAATAAAATAGATTATCTGTGAAATTACCTTCCAAAGTTTAACAGCGAAGAGATACGGAGCGCCGTACAAATGCGCCTACAACGTTGCCGACGGCAAATGAAAACCGAGAAGTATCGAAGCAGGCAGAACTTAGCTTAATGCTTTCTGGACTGTTGCATTATTTCTGGAGTTATATTAATGGGGATTAAATACCTTTCAGCTGATATATTAAACATTCAATAACTTTATATTATTATTCAATTCACAATAATTCTTATCAGCCCTTTGATAGTTCTAAGTTCTAACACAGATCCATCAAAGTCTACAGTAGTTGAATTTAAAGCAAGTAACAGCAGTCGCCGGTCATATGATAATAAAAACAAACATCTAGTCGCTCCGCCACAAAATAGAACTGAGTATTGAGCCAACGCACACTCAGGCACGGAGGCGGTCGGATGTCACGCAAACACTGACAAACTCAACGTCGGCACACCCACGCACACAAGTGCGATAGATAAGAATCGTCCCATTTTACATTGAGTCATGCGGCCGCCGCGATACTTACTGTGTTCGCAGGCAGCCTTATGATGACAGCCGTCTTGAATCCTTTTCTTAACAACACCGAAGCACAAATTGGGGCGAGCTGCGCACATGCACTTCTCACACACACAACGGAATATTACGAAAGTCGAAAAGGTGACAAATTTTGCTTTATAGCAAAACGTTCCGTATCATCGACCGGCGCCGGTAATAGGAGCGGTGCCGGGGCGAAGGCGGTGGAAGCTAGCAGAGAGCGAGAGCCTCGTGTGGAATATTGTACGTTCGATTGCGCTAGCAGTGCGCGCGTTTCAGTTGGCGCACGGCGACTGGCGCAGGCGAGGCGTGCGGTGCGACGAAGCGGGCGGGCGAGCGATTTCACCGGGCTGATATTGCGACGGCACGCCGCTCGCTACGACCCATATGTATAGCTACAACGAGCGAGGGCACGCCAGCGAACCTCGAGCGGGGGGTCGCCGAGCGCCGAGCTGCACGCACTCAACCAACTATCCAACTCAACCAGTTATTTGTTCGCCTCAGCCTGCCTTACTTTGTACTGAAGGCACGTAACTACTTTTTTGTGATACATTCAGTTAATATTTATTCACTTGGAGTCTTCGAAACCTATGAATTGTTCAAAAAGAATAAATACCGATCTTGAAAAAATACAATGAAGCTCTACCACAAAAGCCATTTATAATAAATGTAGCAAACTTCTCTGGTACTCGAGGAATATAAAGGTTACAGTTTACAAACACTACAGTATCATAATGCTGTTCATTAAACTTGTGTGCGTGTGTGTAGAATATAGATACAGTCGTCATTCAAATATGAAAATGTTCATACATACACACAAGCGCAGCACTGTTGAGTAAATAATTATGAGATCGTAGACTTATCATTGATAATATGAACAGAATCGCTTATCAGTTATTAACATAATAACAGATAATACAATTCACGTTACCACAAATACACGCAAAATCACAGTCGTCTGTGATACACCTAATAACTAATTAGGAAATATTGATCGCACCGCGCGAGCCAATAGTAATATTATCATCCATATACTACATCTCATTACTGTCGCAGTGCAAACAGTGATGGCCTATTGGGAATGCGGGTCAATGCATATGCGCACTGTGTCCGTTTCGTGATATTTACATTGTATTTGTATAGAAGTGAAATAAACGCAATCTCTAATTGTTCGGTGATAGTAGTTATCGCATGATATATTGCCAAATTAGAAGAATAGAACAATAACAGAATAGTAGTAGTAACAAGAATAATGCAATAGGAAATAACGTTAAGAATATAATATCATTTTCAATTATAACGACACACGCGTAGGGGAAATGTGTGCCAACTTTGTTCGAACGCAACAGTTATGTGTATGTTAAGGCTGTGTGAATCCATTAGCGTCGTGTATCGAGTGTGGTGCTGGTGAGCGAGTAAAACTATAACATTCGCTCAATCGAGGAGCTGGGAGAAAAAATTAAATGGTTGTAGCTTGATTGAACACGGCGCCAACGACGCCTCCCTGCGGGACTCCCGACTAGACGCCCGATGGTCTACACAAAACCATAACTTTACATCACAGTTAAAATTCTCCTGTAGCGTCATTCCATGTTTTTATTTTTATCGCTATGTTGACAAATAAACTCTGTTGGGGAAGGCTACGATCGTTAATATGAGTTGGTGAGCACTTACGCCGATGAAAATAAACATAAGCACTCAGATTTTGTCCATTTGATAAAAAAAACTGTCCGACTAGTCATTTACCCAGGTGCAAAAGAAATTATGAATATAGGCGATGTCTACAACAATATGTGATTTGTAATTGTAGAGTAGAAAGCTGCTCCAGAGAAGGAATACTCTGCTTCTTGTGTAGAAAGAGTACTTTGCTAAGAAGTGTGCAGGAGATTCAAAGCCAATAAATTAATTGAAAACCCCAGAATCCAACACCAGCACAATAACAAAACCAGTTCTTATAATAGCCAAAGAGAGAAGAAATACTTGATAACATTTCTGATCCAAATTGTCAAAATGAAAAAAGAATGGTGTAATAAAATTGTGTGATGCCAAGGAGATCCACGATTCAGCATTGTTACGGCCAAAAGTTGATATAGGTCTGGCTGTCTCATGTCTGTTAGAAAATGTTTACGAAGCAAAAGAAAAAGTTTCAAGTAAACTTTCATTTCGTCCAATTTGGCGGCGGGTATTTTGTTAAAATACCCTTATATCACACATCACATGTTCTTCATCAATGTGGTATTCCAAAATATCAATATAAGCTCCAACATCGGGAGTATACTGCCAGATATATTTCAAAAATGTTGAGTTATTCTCGAGACAGAGGAAAATATGCAGAGAGGGTGAGGCGGCACCTCGCAGGCGGATTTATCGTTAATTTCGATATAGAACCTGTTCTGTAAAGTGGCGGTCCGACCGAGCCGGGGCTGCGTAGTCAACCCGCTCCGCAAAATAAAAGAAATATGTTTTAGTGGGTTAGCGAGCGTGTTTACGATCGGATTCCTCGGGCCCGATTATGCCGCCATTAGTTACATAAGCGGTCGGGCGGCACCGTAATTAGACAATTTGTCTTATAGCCGATAATGTCATAAAAATATTTCACAAGGGATCTTTGGCAAATTTAACCGTAATTGGATTAAACTTGAGCTATGAAGGTAGATGATATGAAGGTAAATTTATCTAACAGTAATATTTCTGTAGAAATAGTCAAGACAAAGGATAAGTACCTGTTTCTATTTATAAATTTGAAAGAATTTTATCGCTACAATTATTTCAAAACTATACAATGCTGTATAAGCTGTGTAAGCTTGGTCTAATAATATTTAAGTTGGCAAATTTAACCGTAATTGGATTAAACCTGAGCTATGAAGGTAGATGATATGAAGGTAAATTTATCTAACAGTAATATTTCTGTAGAAATAGTCAAGACAAAGGATAAGTCCCTGTTTCCATTTATAACTTTGAAAGAATTTTATCCCTACAATTATTTCAAAACTATACAATGCTGTATAAGCTGTGTAAGCTTGGTCTAATAACATTTAAGTATACGTATAGAAGCGAGCCATACGATGCACAAGTAATATACACGTGGCGCCATCTGTCGGGCGCACCGCGAGGCTCAGACCGGATGCCCGACCAGTTTAGTAGTGACATCGAACACCTGCAAGCACAACCGACACCACCGTTCTGCCTACGTATTCTGTTTTGATAAAACCATTGCTATCGCAGGTGAACTAAGCAAAATATACGTTTGTTACAGTAGCTGACTATTAAATAGAGAAGAATATAGACAATGACATGCTTATAAAGATAGAAAGAGGAGCAAAACCGGCTATAACTTTGCACGAGCCCATCGTACTTGTATAGACTGGGTTATCAACGAAATAGATCTCCATAAAGGATACTTGCAATGTCCATAAAAGCAAGAACCTATCGCTTTAATAGTTAATTGATTCACTGTAATCGGATAGGGGAACTCAGATAAAACTAAGTTTAGGACTATGGAACAGCAAGAAGCAAATTCAAAAGGACGACTGGAAACACCGTTTAATTTACATAGCAACGGTCCGCGTGCGTAAGACATTATTTATTTTTTATGTGTTGTATGTATATGCGTGGAGCATCCTTGTGTCCTTGTTTGGCGAAACAATACGCGGTTGTTACGTAAGTTCAAAAGACGCGTCAATGGCATCTCGACCCTGCTTCTGTTCTCGTCACTGACCCACATAACTCACTCGCTACACGCAATAACAATAACGGTAAACTCATTCATTACATAATATTGCATCGTCTGTAATTACGGTTACAGTAACGCGCATAAATTAACATCCGTTTAATAACACTTCATAGTGTTCGTTTCTGTGATTGATATCTACTGCCAATTTTTGATACTGCTATTTTATCTCATCAAATCATTTCTGAGAACTTGAATCAGCTGACTGATTTATTCAGATTTCAGCTATCTATGTTAGGAGGTTTGGTTTCCGCACTTAGTCCCTCAGGTGGACCATTGTGCGTGGGCCATGGCGGCCGTTTAGTGGTTATTCCAACCAGCCCACTGCCCTCCAGAAGTTGATTAGGGCTCCTGGTCTTCTCAGAATATCTGTGTAGGATCTCGGTGACCCGAGGGGTTTTGTCCTTATCTGGGTTACACTTATGCATTCAAAGAACACGTGTGCGACGGTTTCCTCAGCCTCCATGCATGCCCTGCCCTGCACAGAGGACTCTCCGTTATGCCTATTGTGTGGTGTGTTTGTTAATTGAGCGAGCAGTGTCCCGTGATGATCCCCGTCACCTGGAGCAGCTTCAATATTTTAGCTTCTTGGGATTGTGTGTGACTGAAAACAGATTCTACTGTTGTGTTTGTACTTATTTTCGACATAATCAGTATAACTATTGTATTGTTTTCTATTTACCTATTATTTTCTACTATCAGCTGTTTACAACTTGTGATATTATGAAGATAGTAGTTTGATTGTAGCAGAACACTAGAAAACGTTAATTTGTTCGGCACATTTTTTGTGATTGATATTTGAACAGCTTGTGAATAACATGATATTCTATTGAACACTATCAAATGGTTACATAGACACATATGTACAAAATCATGTTATGAATCATTACTATTTGAAATTACATTAAAATTCATTTCTAAATATTTAGATATATATGTGGGCTCTCTAAAAACGATTTTTTCTTGAAGGCTTCGGCAATAAAGTAATAAATGCTACACACATAACGCATCAGCAAATTCTACGAACTGGATGCGAGTGCATATTTTTTTCCATCCCTTGGAATGGAAAACATGAAACGCGAATACCATTTTGCAGCTCATATTAAAGTAGTGAGGCAGCGAGACGATGACAAATGCTGAGTCTCTGCTTAATACTATCCCACCTTTTCATACTGAACTACATCCTAAATCTTCATTCTGTTTCTGTGGCACTTCGAAGACGTGGTTCTATATCATCCAAAGCGTCCCGAATAAATTCTTTCGCGATTTACGTTGACAAGGGTGACGATTTATGAGAATAAAAGTAGAAAATATTCAATCCAAGTAGTTCTGCAACATAGATCATAATAGGCCTCGTGCACCTGAACATCGTGGTGTGTGGCAGTAGAACCTGAAGCTTTGATTTGATCAACAAGAACAATAATGTCAGTCAGTCAGTTAGCCGTTTCTGAGACCAAAGGAAGCTTTTGGAGCAGTCTGTACAGATAGTGGTTATGTCTCAATAGTCTCAATCGCCACTTCAGACACCTGAAGGACGTAACGGAATCACATTTTTGACGTAGCCGACTCAACAATATAAAAATGTTTAGTTCTGTTTGAAGCAAAAGAACATAGTTTCGACAGTAAAGTTTGTATAGCATAAAGCCGACCCGCTTCGTAGGCAGACAAAAAATGTAGAGCTAGCACAGAAGTCGCAAAGTACGTGACAAAGGCCTTCGACAGTGTCACCGTTACACAACAGAGATAAGTCGGAGAGTTTAAATAGCGTGCTAGATGAGTAAACACGTCACGCTTATTATTTATAGCGTTGAGAAGTGCCGAAACATTGAATGAACTTTTCTTTTCGTGACGAGAGAAGTGGGCGTGTGTGCGTGTCCCGGTGTCGATGTAGGCCACTGCCAAGGTCGAATGTTTAATATAAAGTCTGGCGCCGGGACATTAAAATGGTCGGGCCCTCCCCGGACCCCCCTTATCCCCAGCCCGGCGGTCGCAATCGTTGCACTCGTTATTTATTATCTGGAGGCATCCCCCGCTCATGAACGCCTTCAGTCTTCGGTACCTACATATTTGTATATGTATAGGACGTCGTCGGCACCCGAGAGTACGGTATCGACACAATAATGAATTTAATGAAACAGGGATTTCGTAAGGGATCCGGAGAACAGCTGACGCGACTCAATTACCGACACCCTGACCTATTGAATTGAGTGACGAAATTCGCATCCGATTACTGCGGATAGATTTAAAACGTAGGCGTGATCGCTTTGAAGGTCTTGATCAAAAGAAGAAAATCGTCAGAGACTCAACGTCACAAGACGTAGTTACAGTAACGTAATATATGTGCGAGTAAATATTGATATTCACAAACAATACGCGTAACATTGTTTTACATATGAATGAGTAAAGTGTATGAACACAAAGGTTAAAGTAAATAGATGTTTATACGCATTAATTATGTGAATGGATTCGAAGCTAATTGGATATAGTTTTACGTTCAACCATCTCTAAAGATGTTTTCGATCAAGAGTTGAGAGTATAGAGTGGAGTTATACACATGTACATTAACATGTAAAACACTATACAAATCTGGCGTTGTCGGTCGATTCTACGACGACGCAGAGCGTGCTCCCGAGAAACTTAGAACTCTCGCTTTCGAACAAGAAACGCTTGGTTACTGTGGCTCGAAAACTCGATAAACATACAAACAACTTACACAAAACATAGATGGATGCAGCGTGACATTCACCTACATTTTCGATATATGTAACGGTAGCTCTCTAAACATTGGAATATCTTGAATGAATGAATACAAATACAAACATGAGTAGACACATACATTAACCCACATAAAAGTCCATAATTATTAAATCGTCTGGTAAATGCTGGGGATACCCCGTTGGATGGTTGCCAACAGGAAGGGGCCATCTTTAAATAAATTCAGAATAATAATGCGCTCAAGCGCCGTGGATTGACGGCAGGTTGAATTTTGACATTCCACCACTGTGCATTATTGTCTTGATTTATTCCAAGGAATAAGAAACGAATTTTATCCATCTTGTTTGCGATACCTCGTGTCGAAATTTCGAAACATAAAAACTGTTGTTGGCGAAGCTGCGTAGTTTGCACGAATGTTCAGCATGGAGTGAGGCTAGGTATGCACGAGTCGTTTAGAGTCTTGGTCACGAATCAGCGGCGGAGGCCGAGGCGTGCCCGCCCATCGCAATCAGATGACATCATGCTGCCGCCACATACTCCAATTCACTAAATGGACTCCTTGATGCAAGACTTGCATTCAGGCAGTAATGGTTTGTGCCTATGTATAACCCATAGGTAAAGACTAATTTAGATTTTGATATAAGAACGAGCACCACCAACATGTTGCATAGATTTTAAACTTTTCGCATGTCCAATGAATAATGGACTTTACCAGCGAGTGGTTGTCGTAAAGAGCGTGTGTACAAAGATGCGGGTCACGATGGCTTAGGTTCGGTGTCGTCAGAGGCGCAGGTCGCAAAACGTCACAAAGCAACCAGTGATTGATGGTTGCGGTGACACTCGTTACGTCAGCAGCCTGGGGTCGCGGGGTCAATGCCGTCACGATTACAATAACCGACAGGATGTAATAATAATCATCCAGCTGAGCGGTGTTTATCGTCTAGATATCCACTTTTGCAATAGGGTTGTGTTTATTTTGTTTGCAGAATGTCGGACCGCCGCCAGTGACCAACATCAATTAAAATGGGATAACTGGAACCGCCTCTCATTACATTTCGTCAAGTTCTGGATAATCAGTGTTAATCGTACAAATTAGTTAGTGACAGCACGACATACCTTTCGCCGAAAGTAACCGATGTGATGTTTAGTTTATTAAAATTCATAAAACAAGGAGGGTGGTCTCAGGTTATGTTACATTACGACCACCCAGTTCGGTGGCTGTTCGACCCCATTCTGAAGGCTGGGTCGGAGCTATAAAACGACACGGTCGCTTTTACGACAAACATCTACAACACACATCCGCATATTGTAACGTAATAACGATCCAGTAAAGGTCTACGATACGATGCGAACTCGAGTTATTCAAGTATTCTATTGACTGAAAACAAACCTATTGAATTACATTAGGTACGATCCGGAGAAAGAAAACTATACCGTCTTACGTTTTCATACAACGGCAACGAGCTGATGTTATTTATAAAGCCTAGCCGTTTCGACTCGTATTCCGAGGTACAGTGAATAACAAAAAGTTTGAGAATCTTTTCAGTGTTGTTATTTTGCTAAAGAAGCATTCCCACGGATATAGCCTTGGATATAAAATTATGCACAATAACATTAGACCGGTAAATGTTGGCAGATATGTCAATAGACGAAGCATACTAAGTCAAAGGTTTCCAGGTTCAAGTAAACACATTGTATTTACCTTGCTTGGTCGTCTCTGCGTCGATTATCATTATTGATAATGATAAACTGATTCGATGATAATGATTTTCCTTACAATATTGAACAAGTGTCTCGAGAGCGATAACAAAAGCTTTGTTATCAACTTATCATCATCTTCCTACCCTTGTCCCATGTTACTTGGTGTCGGCGCAACACGTTTTCTTCTTCCATACCGTCCTGTCCCCCGTCATGACATCACTGACTCTCTTTTCTGTCATATCACTCCTCACACAGTCCATCCATATTTTCTTTGGCCGTCCCTCCCTCTCCATCCATTCACATTTATATTCATAACTCTTTTAGTAACATGTGTTTCATCCCTCCTCATCACATGACCATACGAGTACATGAACAAAAGCTTTGTTATGATAACACAAAATGTGACAAAAAATGTATAAAAATCTGCTTGTCTAAGGGCCCAGTTATTTGATCCGTAGTTAACTCAACCAATGTTTAAATATGTTAACCAATGGTTTTAAATTCGGTAAAACGCGTTTATTCGTCAATTGTTAGTCTAACAAATGGTCAAATAATTGACTCTCCAACTTATTTGACCATTTGTGAGGCTAACAACTGAGGAAAAATGGTGATTTATTAGCGACCTTTTCAACCATAGTTTAGCATATTTAACCATTGGTGACGTTGATCTGGAGGCCCCCCTTCACAACTTAGCTCATCGCCGCAAGGTTGCCTGCTTGTCGGTCTTCTACAGACTGTACTTCGGTGAGTGTGCTCAAGAACTCCACGACCTCATCCCAGCAGCCCCCTTCTACCATCGGACATTCAGACGCACTGCTAGCTACCATCCTTACCTGGTTGCCATTCCTCCAATTCGCACCAAGCTCTTCCAAACATCGTTCATAATGCGCACAGCGAAAGAGTGGAACTCACTACCTGCGTCTGTGTTTCCGAACGCATTCAACTAGAACATCTTCAAAGTTAGAGTGAATAGGCTCTTTCTGGGTAAGTTCACACCATCGTCGACTTGGTGTCTGTCACCTCTGACCTAGACTATAGTCAAAAGCAAATCCATATCAAATAAAAAATAATAAGTTAACTACGGATAAAAAACTGGGCCTATATCATCGGCAATACGTGTCAACCCTAAGAAAAATGAAAAGCATAGAGTGCTTAGAATAATCCCTCCAACAGACTGCTTCTTCGGCTGCTTATGCGGCCTATTGAAAAAAGCAAAGGACGTTAACGCTGTTGTGAATACTAGACATCAAAAGTTATTAAAACATTTGCATGATATTTATATGGGACTTGCATGGGAATGTTATGGTTTAGTGACGTAATTGCCGTACTAAAGCCATTAGATCTAATCGTTATAGGCAATATCGTGAGTTTACGATGATTAATAAAGAAGGTAAGACTGTAAAAACTCTCTTTCATCAGGTATGGAGCAGTAAAATATGTTAATATAAACAGTTTACTAAGAACATAAAGTTGACAAAGTAACCGCAACGGTGGTACCGGGGCGCACGCAACCAACCGCATGGAACATGGAACATTTTGCATTTAGTGGTCTACAACGGACTCCCCTAATATCGCCTGCTACATGAACGTACGAGCTTTTGAGGTAACTGAGCTCTGGTTGATTTCTGGCTGTGTGGCGCCCACATTGGGGAATGTTATAATACGCTACATGCAGCACTATATTGAAGTTTTGGTAACAGTAAAGCCGATTTAGTACGGTGCAAGCGTCCTTTCAAGTTCTATTTAAATATTTCAGGTATACGTGTACTCGAATAGAGGATTGGCATGACACTTGGGTACGCAAATCGTGCAATGTTTTAGTGCTATCACGGAGCAGTTCGTTTGGTTATGGGACACCGGTCCAGTTTACTGCCTCGTTACCGGCGATCCAACGTTTTTACAGCCCGATTAAACCGCTCACCCGACCTACGGTCCCTGTAATTGGGGTAAATCTTTTTATTGAAGTCTCTAGAGCTAACAATTCTATTGCCGTACCGTATTGTATACGCAAATAGATTTAAATATACAACGAGGCTGTAAATCGATTTTAAAAACAATTGTACGTTCTTATTATAAATAATGTATGCGGTTCGTTCATCATCCTGACGTATGATAGATTACCTACAAAATTGAAACATGTTTTAAAATTCGCGTAATGCAAAATTGAAATAACACAGAAAGGCTTTATCTGCTCTGTGAGTCGTATAAATTATTAAAATGCAACAAAACGAGTGGGCGACCACATTTTGTTCGCAACCGGCCTCGCGGCGCATTATCGAAATCGGACCGCAATAATTACATTCGAGCCGAATGCGGCCACTCCATCCATCTGTCCAAACGACTAAATAAAATATACGTCCGCGATAAAATTTTATCAATGAAAAATATATTATTCGTTCTCTGGAATAGCGAACATTTAATTAAACATGGTATTCAAATAAAACCATTTCAATCAGCGCAGAATTTAATTTTTATGTAGAGACAGATATTACGTACACGCTCTGAACATAGAATATTCTATTATGTAAATGTGAAGCTAGCTCCACTGTGAAAAACACAGGCTGTTTGTTAAATGGGAATCTTCATATCAAAAACCTTCCGCTTTACTTCATCTGATAAAATCGATACAGTTCTGTTTTTGAAGCATAAAAGGAAACGTACAGGTACCAAATCATAACCCTTCAGCGTAGTCACGTAAAAATTTGTTCGAATGCACAACGGAGAGATAAACAGAGAAAGTAGAAACGGTAAAGCGGAGACTGTATAACAAAAGCAAACAGAAGGCAACGTGAATTTTGGCGTCGGACGGCACCGACCGGATTATGTAGCACCCTCGGCTTATTCAATTAAAAATGAAACGTACTCCAGCGCGCGTTCTGACTACTCGTAATTCTGATACAGAAGATCCTATTTGACAAATGAGATTCGATTTAGCCGCGTCACTAGTCAGGTCCAATTTATAGACAGCGGTAAACTCTTTAGCTGGTAAAAGCAACCCCTGCGCCGAAGTTGTAAATTCGAACACAGAATATTAATTGTTTCTACCGTTCAATATTCTTATCAGATATAATCATGTAGAAATCATAAATAAAATACATCGTTATTCTGAAATAGAGTCTTCTATAATTGTTACATATTTTTTCATCGGGTCACTTTTTGAAACTTTATTTGTAAGTAGAAATAAATCTATAAAACACAAAAAATATTAGTTGTTAATATAAACAGACGTGTAACATGTACTAAGCACTAAGCATGTTAAGAGAAGGAAGAAACCAAGCACAATGGCAAGCATGTTAGCAGACATGTAGGCAAATTAGCAAGCAAGAATTAGTTTAAGCAAAGCAAGTGAATATGCATCAAAGAAGTAAGCAAACATCCAAACAAGGATGCAAAAACAAACAAGCGTGCAAAAACCAAGCAAGCATTAAAAACAAGCGCACATAAGAATAAAGCAAGCATGCAAACAAGCAAATGAACAAAAAGTGAGCAAGGCAGTGTGTTAAGTGTTCCGCCAGAAGGACCCTGTCACCCTGTTACTTGGCACACAATAAAACTTGGGATATGTGGTAAGTGGTTCCAGTCTAGCCTAGAGAATGTATTCTATGAGTATGTAAAGGCTTATTCACGATGTACACACCACACCCCGTATAAACAACCCTCATACAAAGAGAAAATAAAGAAGTACAATACCATTTTTAAATTCAGTGCAAGCTACAGTCGCTAATACAGCGGAGTGACAAACAGAAATTTTATGCAGAGTCTGAAAAAGATATTTTCTTTTTCATAGCTAATATAATAGAACACTAGTTGAATATAAAAGTCACTTATTAGGCATGCCTCGAGAAATGTTCATGTGAAAATTTCGAGTAAAATGTATTTGCTTTGTTTTTACATGCGAACGCACGTCGCCTGTCGGCTGATTACGCTACGCGCTGTTACCGTCATTCATTTGAGTCTGTACACCGCTCCACTCAATCTCGTTTATTATGAACGTGCAACGGGCGAGCAACCCTGCCTCTCGCTTTTTACATTTGAATATTTAGCTTCATGCATTACTTTTAAATTGTTAGGAAAGAGTGTGTCTACGAGATGATAGTGCACATGAGTCGCAGCGTTCATTACGCCCGGAATGTTTTAATTGACATTATTCCGTTTTATTTTTCAACACTCATTTACGCTCTGTACCGTATAATCAGGCAGTTTTGTAAAGGCTGCCTTGACTGAATTAAGTATAAATAAGAAATTATGTTAACACTGCAGTAGCAACTGCTACAAGGCAAAAGGCTGTAAAAGTTTTATTTGATTGCATTGTAGAATTGATCGGGGTAGGTTTACACGAATCAGTTTCGATGATATTGAAACATTTATAACCCTCACAATAGCTGAAACTACAGGAGTCCCGGTTTTGTCTCGTATAAATAGAACAAGTACTCGCTTTTCAGAGATTTCAAAATATAGTAGTTATTTTTAGCATATAATAAATTAAGAATAGGACTAAGACTAAAAACTAATCCATAGAAGACTAAATTGTCAAACAGGAATAGTATATCTACGACAGTAAATCACTAAACACAATATCGTCACTAATAGCTCCAATATCCAAAGTTTGACAAATGATTATCATCAATACTGTCTAATGAAGACAAATTAGTGCGAACACCATTAACATTCCTATAATACTACATGTCATTTGGCGCCAAAGAAGGGAAGCTTGAGCCGACAATGTTACATAGAAATAGTAAAATGAGTAAGGACATTTTTATAAAGGATTTCTTTATTCGAGTCATGGGAGCGGCACATTTCTCTTGAGCATTCACAATGCCGGTAAAGTTGCATAAATAAATAACTCGAATTAGAACCCTTCACGTAGCGCGCAAACGTTGAATGCTCGCGACTCACGGTGAATAATTTCTTACCCGCTTTTGTGTTCAACGTCTCAGTAAATACCTGACATTTAACTGACAATTGATGAATTTTACAGGGGAAATGTTTTTGGAGGCAATATTCGGTAATTCTGTACTGTTATTTTTATCAGTATAGATAATGGCGGAGGTTTAAACAAAAACTGTTTTCTCAAGAAGAATATTTATTGACTTCCCACGCAAGTTGTTAAGTTACGGATGGATAATAAACACCGATTAAATTTTATGTTATATTGTACTTTTTCATAACAATACACGACAAGTCTGTTTAGAGCTCTTTTAATTGATAAAACGTTTCTAGAAAGGCCCTGAAATTTCTACTAGAGTTTTTACCTATCCTCCCTAAACAAGCGGAACAGCTGATCCTTTGAAGATGAACAACAACAAAAAAGAAATCGCAATCATTGTGATTTCAAAATTCCCCATTAATACATTTGACAATGCGGCCCGGGTGGAAGCGGGGTCTGGGGAGCCATGGGTTGTTGCTACAATTGTTAGGAGCAGCGAGTTTCGGGTTCCCCTCGTTTCGGGCGATACACAGCACTCGGTACATTCATTACAAAAAGCGTCACATCGCAGAACGGGCCCCGGTTTAATAATTCCACTCATTTGGGTTCCCCCGGGCGACTCGGCGAGACAATGCGCGCCCGGCTAACGGTATCAATCAACATCAAACAACCCCGCTACGCTCTATCTATACAGCTTTAGGGTTGTACGTTTCGCATATATTAGTTTATTGAGATTATGCAAACGTAAAATCCCACGTAATGTTAAGTTTCTGGGGCTTTGAACTTGTATTTAGTCCATTAACAATATATGGAGTGTTACGTAATGTTTGTTTTGAACTAGAACTTTTGGTTCTTGTAGGATAGGAAGCCATTTATCCAGACTGTTTGCTTTTATCTGTTCAAAAGTATAATTAAATGAATGTCTTCATAAAGAATTAGCACCGCACCTACTATGGCGTAGCAAATTCAGCACATAATATAAAAGCAGCCAACATTTGGCTTGAAAGCTGCTTTAATATGAAGCTGGATTATGATTACATTTTCAGTATAAAATATGGCGGCCCTAATGCGCTTTGAAGTCTGTAGTAAACGATTCTTTTTATCACACAGTCGTTATGCATGCACAAGCCGACGTCGATAAGCAAACGGCCGCGGGATGTGTGCTCATCTCAATCCTCGCAAACACATTAGTAGTAGGGCACTTTAGCCCATGACGCATTCTCATCAAATAACCGAATCATGCGTTTCAAAACAAACAGCGCACCCACGCAAATCCAAGCTCATAGACGTAAAAATAAAACTGAAATCAGATTGTAAACACGAAATTAATCATGCGCGTTTGTCTATAAATAACAAATACTGACAAGAGAACGTTTATTTCCTCCGTCTACATTGTTATGTCAGTGGAAATTGCTTTCATTTTTCAGTTGGAAACAGAGTATGTAAATAAAATCTATTTACGATTACGCCCACGACGCGTACACGACGAACACTTGTAGGTTTTTCAGTGTGGCGACGCGATTCGGCAAACAAGCTTATTGTCAAGTGTCGTGCGCCGGACGGCGTACTAACTCTGAATATGGAGAGCTCGTCCACAAATAGAGGCCGAGTCGTCCGAAGCTCACTCGTTTTCGTGTGCCACATGTGCGCTAATGAAGACACGACGTTTATGATTATGTTTATTCACGTCCGCTCGGGTTCTGATGTAGGATGATGCTATACGTTATGAAGAGACGAGCTCATTTATCAATTCAATCAACAAATGAGTGAATTGTCGACGTCACTCGAGAGGATACATCATCTAGATAGTTAAAAAACTTTCGGTAAAGTTAAGCCAAATGTTTTTTTCTGAAACATAGGGATGTTTCCTGGGTAGAAAAAATATAATTCTATTTAGTCCATCTGTGAGATTATCAAATAATATTGGACCCGTATTTTTTGCTTTATCAAACAAATAAAAACAGACAAAGATAAAGCGCATCAAAGTTCGGGAATGGGGGCTTGTGACCTCACTTTGCCGGTATAAAGTGTAGCACACCGTGACGTCACACGATATTTCAACGCACTGTATCGTCGTAATTTTTTGTTTACGTGTCAAAAGAAAAAATAAGTGTCCAATATTTTTAAATTGTCTAACTGACTAACTAAATAGATATTTTTTTTTAACTACCCTGAGATGTATACTGAATAGAATACTAGAATACCTATTATGAGAGAGACAGGATTACTCACATGTACATGTCAGTACAGTTTAAAAAACCGACCAAGTGCGAGCCGGACTCGCGCACGAAGGTTTCCGTAATATTTAAGCAAAAAACGGCAAAAAAATCACGTTTTTTGTATGGGAGCCCCACTTAAATATTTATGTTATTGTTTTTAGTATTTGTTGTTATAGCGGCAACAGAAATCCATCATCTGTTTCAAGTGTCTAGCTATCACGGTTCATGAGATACAGCCTTCTGACAGACAGACAGCCTGACCGCGGAGTCTTAGTAATAGGGTCCCGTTTTTACCCTTTGGGTAAGGAACCCTAAAAATAAATGTAGTCGAAGAGACGTAAAGAGTACAAGGAGCCTCATTAGGCGCGGAAACCGGTGTTGTATTTTGTTCTTTGCGTGACCAGCTGCCTACATTATCCAGCCATTAGTGTCCGTCTGTACGACTCACCAATCCTACGTCAAACAGGAATACGTCATGACGCTAAACATAAACATTTAAAAATGTATTAAACGTCAATATAGTTATTTTACCTATGAGGAAAGAGGCTTGGTTCTCGAGACTATTTCTCTAATATAAATACATGAATTAAAGTCACGGGTAAATGAATCACCACGCGGATATAAGCCGTCGCATTTACGAGCAGTGCGTAATTTTTAATAGGTAGGTACGTGTGTTTCTCTAGAGACTACTTAGTTGGGTGAATGGTTCGCGGTTGATGGCTTTTTAATACCCTGCCTTCCTGAATCATCGGGCGGCAGACACCGTTGATTGATTGTGGGGAGCATTCTAGCAACGAGCTAGTATGCTCATAGCTTGTAACAATGATTGCTTCTTGATCGATAATCGACTGTTTATTGATTACTTACAGAATCTGGATCATGTGCGTTTGGCGTGGACGGCTGTGCTGGCCTAGGTGGGGGCGGGTAACCCTGCAAACAAAATTGGTTAAGTTATTTGTATTGTAATATACCATTTTTAACAGACTTCAAAAAATAAATAAGGTCATGATTTCGACAAGTATGTATGTAATATTGTTGGAATTGCACAATATTCACATATGTTACTCTGTATAGGCTTCTAAACATGTGTGCCAAATTTCATAAATGTATGTATGTTTGTTCACGCATATCTCCGAAACTATTAATCGGATCGCGATCAATCTTTTTTTTATTGGATTTGGTATCTCTCAACTTAGGGAATAGTACAAGTTTCATCAAAATTGGTTCAGCAGTTTTCAAGATATCGAACATACAACCGAACTCCTTAGCGGCAAACAGCACTAATGTATAAATAAAGTTATTGTGGGTATTTTGTCAATCCTTTAGGTACTACCTTACATTAGACTGCTCACTTGTCAGTGATAGGGTACTAAAACTAAAAAATCAAAAAACCCGACTGCTTCAAAAGCGAACTAAAAAGTCGTAAACAAGAAAAAAATCATGCTGTGCAGTCGGAGGATACATATTCGCGGGCTGGCTGACCAAAATCTGGTGTATCCTCCGCCTGCACAGCATGATTTTTTCTTGTTTACGACTTTTTAGTTCGCTTTTGAAGCAGTCGGGTTTTTTGATTTTTTGAATTAAGTTTTTTTATTTATAACTTTTTAATTATTTTTTTTCGAATTAGATACATTTAACCATATAAGTGTTATATATTTTTGAAATCACCTCTTAAAATCCTTTATTTTGATACCCCACACGATGGGTTCGGAGGTAAAAAAAAATTACAATATGGCACCCAAAATCCGTCATTTTTCTATTATCCAATTTTAATGTAGCCTATGACACTCGCAGGGTTAAGACGAATCGATTGACGTATGAATCATCAAAATCGACCAACGCGTTTCGTCTCTGGAACGCCATATAGGAACAAACATACATACATACATAGACTGATAAACACATTACCCTCCTTCGGCAGTCGGGTAAAAAGAAAAAGCAAAACGAAAACTAAAATAAAAATTATTGCACTTAAATGTGTTTGCTTTAGAAGTCGGTTTTTTTTTTTGTGAAAAGGTTTTTATTCTATCTTTTCAGTTCTGGAAATTAAGTACTATAAGTAAGAACCTACACAGTACCGTTAGAATAACTTGTACCATAACTAAGCAGGCAATTCAAGTTACAATAGGTTACAAAGTAACTTTAATTGCCTGCCTTGCTCGCCGATATGATCGTACGTGGTTCGTAAGTTAGAATTAACAACATCCTATAGTGCCGACATTATCAGTGTTAATGATAATATCGCCGTACTGCAATAAGAACGGGTATTTGAAATGTTAGACCAGAGTTGTCCAACTATAGAGTCATGTGTGTCGGACTTATGACTAGATGAAGTAGATCGCCGGTCGGATGGCTCCGGTCATGACACAGGACATCTAATTGAAACAGACTCCGGCTGGCGCTCGCCTAAACTATTCCGATGCAATCCACTGGCAACACAGCTATAACAACGCCAAAATGATAACACAAACAAAAACAAAAATTGCAGCGGGCAACACAAAGTGTTTAACTCAAAGTCGGCGGCGATTCGAATTAAATCGCAATTTCAAACGGGCGACGATGACAAAAAGTTCACAAGCTTAAGCTCAGAGTTAGTTTCGAGCGCCACTGTAAGCCGAAGGCCAGACTTTTGTACTGAAACTACGTCCCAACACCAGTACTAAAACACTTAATGTAAAAATGAAATCACGGAATACTAACGATGGAGAGGACGCGGCATGGAAAATATAGCGGACTTTGTTTCGTCGTTGAGTGAAATGAGTACAATTTTCACTCAACAACTAAACAAAGTCAACTTTCGTACTGAAACTACGTCTCTACACCAGTACTAAAACACTTTATGTAACAAGTAAAATTTTAAAATTTAAAACACCCCCGACACATTTATCTTGCGAAAACACCCCGATTCAAACAGTAAAACGCCCATTACTTTTGAACGGCTAAACCGATTTTATTCAAACATAGCTAAGAACACTCTCGATAAAATTACCTTTCAAACAAAAAAAAAAATAAACCGAAATCGGTTCATCCGTTTAGGGGCTATGATGCCACAGACAGACAAACAGATACACATATACACAGCAACACACGTGAAACTTATAACACTCCTCTTTTTCCGGCGGGGGTAAAAAATTCAATCTCGGCATACTAACGATGGAGAGGACGCGGCATGGACAATATAGCGGACTTTGTATCATCGTTGAGTGAAATGAGTACAATTTTCACTCAACAACTAAACAAAGACGACTTTCGTACTGAAACTACGTCCCAACAACACCAGTACTAAAACACTTAATGTAAAAATTAAATCTCGGAATACTAACGATGGAGAGGACGCGTCATAGAAAATATAGCGGACTTTGTTTCATCGTTGAGTGAAATGAGTACAATTTTCACTCAACAACTAAAGTCCGTAAAGAAAACTGGGTTAAAATACATTACGTCACGCACGAGTTCAAAGTTCAGATCTATTAATGAATCATTCAAGCTGAGCCACAATAATTATTCTAAATTCAAACTAAAGTTCTTCGAAATGGACGATTTGGTTTACTTTACAAAGTAAAAATAGTGCGGTAATAATTTTACGGCATAATAATATTACGTGTTTAGATACGAATATTACGGCATAGAAAGTAAGGGTAAAGTTCGCCGAAATATCAAATAAACATCTAATTCAACATTTCGCTCGCGAATATCGCAAAGTTGTAACGGACTCCGCAATTTGGAACGTTCAAACTTTATCTCGCAAAACATACTAATTGTTTTACCTCGTTGACATGATAAATGGGCATTTTATGTAACGGCTGGCTGCAGCTACTTTACGTTTATCATTTTTGAGGCTATTTATAAAACTGGCTTTTAAAATTACGCGATGGATCTCGCTAGTTTTTGGCTGAGATAAGCCATTTATTATTGTTGATGTTTTTCAGGTTCCCTCGCCTCTCACAGAGAGCAGAAGTGGGATCATTAAAAAGGCTGCTGATGATGATGATGGCAGGTCTTGCGGTAGTTATTTTGATTAAGTTTCTCTTCAGAGATTGTTATTTCGAATAGCCGAAGCTAAATAGTTTCAGGTACTCGTTCCTACAAATACCAGTTCCCGTGCTAAAAGTTTTTAAAAGACCTCATTCAAAGTAATTTTATGTTTACTTTTAGTTCATATTGTGTGCCTAATAGTTGAAAAAACTTCTGATAGATGTTCACAGTGATATTACAAAGTTTCCATTTTCCTTGCAAGATCAAAAGCAATAACAAAGCATTCCTGGCCCACTCAAAAATAAACAATTTCATTTAATTAATTAATTCAGGCAATCCAAAATCCAATGGTACTTGCGGTAACACAAAATTAAACAGCTCAATATCAATTTGCGATACATATTAAACCGGATCCGCCAATTCAATTCCGAGCCGTTGACTTAGAGAAACGTCCGAAAAGAGGATTAATCCGTTTAATATTTCCGACATTAACTCTGGGAGTAGCAACTCCGGGAGTAGTTGCTCAAAATTAGTGAGGAAAGTGCACGCTGAATGTTACAGAGGTAAGTCTGTACCGAACTTATAATGAATTGCAAACAAGTTCGTGAAACGGCCACGACATGATCCCTTTATCAGACAGGACATGTTCGAAATAGGGACACGGTGTAAGCTCATTGCAAATATTGACTAACAAACTTGTTGATTTAATTAGTATTTGAGTATCTTCATTGATATTTTGACAAGGAAAAAGTTTAATTAATACACGTACCAGTTCCGGTAGTATGAATAACAAATGAAAATAAGGATGCAAGCAAAATTAATGTCTTTTTTTATACCTGATATTTTCATTTTGTTATAAAAATAACAGTTTTTTTCTTTAATTACCTAAAAATGTTAAAAGGTCGATTATTATTATGGTTTTCTTTTTGTTTTCCGTAATTGGATTTACAAGCAAATCGAAAAAAGATCGATTATTGGCAAATAGTTTTTATTTCACCTCGTTTTCTTGTCTATGGATTTTGTAGATTTCGATTAGAACCAATTCAAGAATCAATCCTTTTCGAAAATAATCCCTCATCCCTAAATGAAAGCCAAATAATTTCGATAAACGATGATGTTCAAAGTTGAATCCAAACACAACTTTCCTAACATTTCTTAGAAAAACAAGACATTCTTTTCTCGTAAGTCGCGAAAAGATAGTGTTAAAATAGTTGGTGAGAGTGTATTGTCACAGATGATACCCGGTGGCAGGTCTCGAGTGTCGTCTGCTACTACCTCACCTGCGAGTACATGCTCTCAATAAATCGGGCCATCTCTAGACGCAGCCTTCACAGCTCACGCTTAGGGCTGTCCCGGCGACACCTCCAATAAAACTTTATCATAATAATGGAGCAGTAGAGTCACACAATAGACAAGACAAATGTCAGTTTCTCTTCTCTTTACAATTGAATTGCATTATTTTGCGGAGATTGCAAAAGGGGGGAGCGAGCGGCATAATTTATCCAAGTCGGCAATTCCCGACAGCCCTGCCACCGTGACTCCGCCACAGGAGAGAGAATGTACGCCCCACCGTCAGCGCTTTAGAGGTTTCCAACGGCGAGCGGGGCTGCCACACTGAAGTTCGGAGAATCCGGAGCATTTTGCAGTTTGTTATTATGAGAGCGGAGTGCTGCCAGCGATAAGTTGCTCTTTATGTACAGGGAAAAACAAGGACACAGCGTAAAGTCGCTTCTTACTTAATGTTGAAGTTGCAATAGTTACGAGAATAAGTTAACTAATGCGAAACATGGACTTTGAAGTGTGCACTTTTATTGTGACGGGTCTTAAACAGATTTAAAATAATATTAGTCATTGTATTCCTCTCATCGCAATGGATGCACCAGGGGGAAAGACATCGAGGAAATTAATAGCCGTAAGTCATCCCGATAATTCGACAATTGTATGTCATGAACTCATTGTCAAAGAGATTCCTAAAAGAAAATCTCCCGGAGGCGCACTTCAGAAAAGTCAAGCAATTAATCGCACGGCTTTGACAAATATATTTCCTTGACAATAAAATATACTGAGTTTTTACTGGCAAAGGCGAACGCCCGGGCTAGAGAACGGGTAGAACTGTCTCGTGCAACCGGCGCGCCTACTGTGGGGGAATATTAAACGGACCGTACCCCGCCATGCCATTATTATTATCTTGCCATTCTGTCCCAGTTCCGGGATCCAATATACAGTATGCTGCGCTATCAACCAATGTGATTGCAAAGCAAATGTTGTGTATCATTACTATTCGACTATCGAAAGGTCAACGTTAACGATATTGGGCCTTGCAAACAGAAGCATGAACCGAATTAAGGGTAGACGTGTATAAATATAGCAAGGTGTATAATATTTGTACAGCTCTAGCGTATTTAATGTTGCTTTAATACGAAAGTCCAGTAAAATATAATTAGTGATTCCTCATTACCGCGCGGCTGGCGTGGCGGCATGGCCCCTCTGGACGTTCGTGCGTCTGCTGGCTTATGGTTATTAATAACGCTGGCCGCCCGCCCCGCCCCGCGCGCGGCCCCCTCTGGCCCCCACGCTCGCCCGCGCTGCCGCTGCCGCACGTCTGACATTTTAATTCCGGAGCCGCGGGTATGAGTCCACTGCATAATTTTTCTATCGACAATTTTGTCGACATTCTAAAGGCACTTCTCTATTTATACAAGATGCCAATGAAGCATAAAATTATATTGTTTCGAAGTTGTACCAAAGGAAACCTCGACAAACTTTCGAAGTTTGTCGAGAAATACAGAAAAAGCCCGGTTGCCGCTTTTCTTTATAAAATGTGAGTTGTTTACTTCAGCTTTTACAGAAAGAACTTTGACGGTTTTATTGAACTGAAATACGTCCAATTCGAGACATTACTCATCCAAACTAACGTAAATAACTTATTTGATCCATATCGATATCGAAGAGATAAACTGCTAAACTGTTAGACGATAACCGTCAATTCGTCATCAATGAAATATTCGAGTTTGAATGATACTAACGGCTATGCTGCGTTTGCTAGTAATATTCCGTGTATTCGCAGGCACGCGTACAATAATATCGAGTGAGTCAGTGAACATCACTAGCCACGAATGCTACAATGGCGGTCGGGCGAGCGCAGGTCGAGCGCAACATGGCTGCCTGGTAGGCGGTTCGAGTGAAAGGGACGGAGCAAGCATCGACTGTTGCCCTCCCTATCGCACTCGCACGCAATGCTCGCATCGATCTCCACTCTCTGTGCTCGCCCCCAGCACCAGAAAGGCGGAACTAACAAAATTACAAAGCGCTTTCGAGCCGCTAATCATAAAATAAGATACGACGTTTCATTTCGACCGTACGACTCTCGAGCGATCACGATGCTGAAATGGCCCTTGACTCTCAAAATTCTCTACTGACATCGTGGAGTATTACCAAGCGTAGCTCGCCGAGAATTTAGTTAAGCCTCCGCACTGTACAGATAGATTTATGTTGTTTGTTCGAACCGAGTAACAATAGTTGAATGCGGGAAGGTGAAGTACTTTTAACTATAGCAACAAGTATAGAGGGATTCAGGTTCTATTGAGAGGTAACTAAAGAAAAGATTTTGTAAATGAGTGCCTGATTGTTAATAACAGCGTTACCTACTCTGATTGGAAGAAACAGTGCCTTTTGGAGCAGGACAAGAGAGTAGAAGAAGGCTAAGGAATAAAAGGTATAAAGCAGTACATCTCTTCGGAGCCGGCGCCGATGCCGGCCCGGTTTATGTTAGCATAAATTGAAGCCGGAGCCTGGCGGCGTTTAGTTCCAGAGCTGTACAAAATCGACACAAGCCGCGCGCTCCCACTGCTCGGAGTTTCTGCTCCGTCGATTACATGATATCTTGAGTGACGTTTAATTTTTGCGCGACGCGCTTTTTTGCAAGATAACATTTCGGAGATGAATGCGTCACCTTCTTTCTACATGTTTAATCTTCCGGCGATGATTCTTTTTTGTTATGCAAGTTATGTGGAAGGAATGCATAAGTTACAACTTTATTACAAATGTCTTCTTCGTTACAATTCAGTCGTCTGTTTATGCAGTGAGCATAATAACAAACAATCTAAATTAAGATACAGTAAACCTAGACATCAAAAACATAAGACTGTACCAAACAATAGATAAAACTTTTATCATCAATAAAAACAGAGCAATGAGTATGCGCGAGGAATGCAAAACGAAATGTTTCATAGAGAAACTTGCGAGTTGTTTAGAGCGTTTCGTTCGCATGCAAAGCTGCAAACATGTGCTACATCTCCATTATATCGTGAAGCCGTCGCTAGGCTGGCCACGTGCGAACCATACGCCGGTCGCCGGCTCGCGGCCGGGCGGCGAGTAAGGACTTAGAAATATGTAAATCGCACAGCGAGCCAAAAACGTTGGCTCACGCTCACGATGAATGCTGATCGCTGCACTATGACGAACCGATCATACACGACGCCACGAGTCACGAAAACATGATACCAATTATTACACACTCATACAAGGCGTTTCCTTTTTTCATCGATTATCCTTTGCATTTTATGGATGACTTTCCCTGGTCTGATTCTTGGTTCATGGACGTCACGATATGCTATGAGAGGAACAGAACAAGAACAGAAACTTCTTTTAAAATTTGAGTGCCGTTCCGTCAGTAACGATATATAGATTTATCAAAATCTAGAGACAAAGTAAAATTCCCCGATGGCACACTTCAACCATATCAGAGAATTAGACTAATGTCTTTGGAGTTGAACACAAACTTTTCAAGCATATGATCCAAGTAAGAAGTTTTCGTAGTAACACCAACCACTTGGAAAACGGTACTTATTTATTTGGCTCGGCGCTGTAAAACTGCAATTCCCTGATCGAACTTATCGACTGCTATAAGTCGCTCAAGTTCTAGTTGAAACAACTATTGGGATTAGTTTTTAGGCCGGGGTCGAATGTCCACAAAGGCAATGTTAAACTTAATACCTTAACGCAAAGTAATATAAACATTCAACAAGCTTCTTCAATAAGTGCTGTAAACATTTTGATATAATCAAGATCAGTAAAGCGAAGATATTACTCGAGGGCGTATACAGATATTAATGTTAATGGTGACAAGAAAAACAAACGTATATTCCACCACGACTGTAATAATACGTAAAATAAAAGAGTGGAAAGAATAGCGAAACAGGAAAACAAACATAACGAAAGTAAAAGTCGTCCATTAGGAGGGGTATGGTATGACCATAGACGGTTTATTGAAATAGTTATGGTTGGGGATGGTAATTTAAAAAAATTGCTAACAACGAGGGTATTCGTACATTCGGCAGCAGTTTAATGTGTAACGATAACAGTAAAGTTCATAGCCAAAGTTCCATCCGCAGAGTTCCCTGGATTACTATACTTTCCATATAGAGTGGGTTCAATTTCGTTAAAGCTATACAGATTCGTATCTACGCGCGTGCTGACACAGTCTACATAACTACAAGTGTAAGAAGACATTACAAATGAAAATATATCTTTATTTATATAGTAACTGCTTCTACACACGCCGTAACAATGTATTTTTAGTTGTACTGGGTACCCAGCACAAGATGTTTTCGTCTGTATTTAGTATCAAATATTTCCGTTTTCACCGGCATTGATAGCAGTTTCTTTAATTAGATTACATGATTTAAATCCAACTATATATCTTGATTTAAATCCAACTATATATCTAACAAAATATGATTCACATCCTGAAATCTAAACACTTAGTATTGACAGAATCTATAGTAATATTATAAAGCTGAAGAGTTTGTTTGAACGCCCTATTCTCAGGATCTACTGGTTGGAATTGAAAAAATATTTTTGGGTTGGATAGTCCATTTATCTAGGAAGGTTATAGGCTTATGACATCACGCTACGACCAATAGGAGCGGAGCATACATGAAAATGTTGCAAAAACGGGAAATATATTCCTTTTTGAGAGCATCCGTAGCGTGCGCTGCGTAAGCGGTTAAAGTTACGCAACATTCATGTATGTAGGGTAGGTAGGTAGCCAAATGATGGGAGCGAAGCCGCGTGGGATAGCTAGTGATTTTATATAAGCAATAGCAATAAGCTACAAGATAAATTCGCGCTGGTTATTTTCGATTAGCAACCAACCGTTTATCATGTTTTCGGGTATAGCTATCTCGCGAGGCGCACACTACGTATTCTAGCTTGTGGAGTTTCGACCAAAATTATCGAAAATTTCCGTCGGCGACGACGTTCTCCGCGATATCGGCGCGATAAACGAAATGCAAACATGACGCCGACTCGTCGAACCAACATGTTTTACTTATTAGAGTTTCGGTTAAAGATACGACGGAACGGTGACCATTTTAGTATGTAGTGCAATCAGGATTTATTATATCTTCTCTCTTAATGTTTACAGTTCTCTTCGACATAAAGTTGTGAGCTGATTTCTCCATTATAAATGCAGGTATACAGCGTGCATGGTAATAAATTAGTTGTCGAGCAAAAACTGTTTTCTTTTATAGTTTCTTAACCGCCCATCGATTTTACGGAACGTTATCTTGTATTTCAATCGAGATAATTAATTTGCCTTCACTAAATCAATATTCTTTAGTTTTGTAATGTTTAAATAAGCTGTTCGGATAGTAGGTAAAAACTTTTTAACAAAAAATCAAACCGACTTCCAAAACAAAACACTACCACTACAAAGCGAAAAATAACTTTCTTTTCCGAAGTCGGTGTCTTTTGTACCCATTGTTTTCAGTTATTCGACTGACTTCGGAAAAGAAAGTTATTTTTCGCTTTGTAGTGGTGGTGTTTTGTTTTGGAAGTCAGTTTGATTTTTTATAAATGTTTTTTATTTTCCTCTTTTTAGTTTTGGTAGGTAACTCCAATTAACATGAAAATCATTTAAAGGCAAAGGACATCGCATGACGATCCCAATAAGCCCAAACACAACTAGGATACTTTGTTTTATTTGGTAGTTCCAGTGGCCATTGTGTTCTTCTTCATCAGGTCCACTTAACTACTGATACTTTCTGAGTGCAAATGATTGAATTATTGATGAAAATAACAAAATCGGTATATGTATGCTTATAATATTTGAGAAATAATAATAATATTTTTGCCAGTGTTACCGACATAGCTCGAAGAATTGCCAAACTTAAGTGGCAGTGGGCAGGGCACATTGCTCGCAGAACGGATGGCCGATGGGGCAGAAAGGTTCTGGAGTGGCGACCGCGAACCGGAAGACGTTGCGTTGGAAGGCCTACCACCAGGTGGACCGATGACCTCGTGAAGGTTGCGGGGATCCGCTGGTTGCGAGACGCACGGGACCGGTCAATGTGGCAACGCTTGGGGGAGCCTATGTCCAGCAGTGGACGTCTTTCGGCTGATAAGATGATGATGATGATAATATTTGAGGAGTGCCCTCGATTTCTCTAGGATCCCATCATCAGATCCTAGTTTCCTTATCATGGTACCACCCTCGACATATCTCCTTTCCAACAAAAAAAAAATCATCGAAATGAGTTCATAAACGATGAAGTTATCCGTGAACACATAAAAATATAAATATATATACGGTCGAATTGAGAAACCTCCTTTTTGGGCAGTCGGTTAAAAAGGTTTTGGAATTTGCAGTGGAGTATTGACTGAATTTGCAATTCAGAGTCGGCAAAATGGTGTACATTGTACGTTAACTGTTCGTGAGCCAACTCTTAGTTGAAATTACCTTTGCTGTTCAACGTTAGCTACTTCATCCGCACTGGCAAATGGAATGCAATGAACTTTTCATGTGGTGTTCAGAACTCTTAAGTAAAGGTGAGTTATTCTAATCACTTGAATTAGCTTAATTAAGGTGCAGTGTGCTATAAAAATAACATTTGGTTTAATTTAATTAGTTTTACTGTAAGTAGAAATAAATTGTAATTAAAGGGACTTTTGGCTTTAGGCAGGGAAACCTTATGCAATGGTTTTGAAAATAGTTTTCGATCTGATAACTGTGACTTGTAGAAATGTGATTTGTTCGAGGCTTGAAGACAGGAATTACGCCTTCAATCCAGAATATTGAATCAAGATTATTTAAGCTATAAAAATATATTTGCAAAGCAAAACTGTTCCATGAAAGATTACGGCTGCTAGTCACAGGCGGTAACTACGTACTTATTTTGCCTTCAGACTAGATTTTGTTCCAATATTTTTTGTGTTTGATTTTAGAGATTTTTCTTATGACGGGGGGGACATATATATGGGGCAATATTTTAATTTAAATCGCAGTTGTCACCAGTTCCACGATTTTTAAACTATGGTGAAAAATATTCTAAAATAATATACATTTTTGGCTTTTAGCTCTGTGCGCGTTTTTGGGAACAAAAATTATAGTAAACTCCTTCTAATTCTTTAGCGTAATAGATCTCTCTCTAGAACAACCTGAGTTAGAGAAGAAAAGTTTTGAGCCCTAAAAAGATCTACCGTATAGATTTATATGTTTACCAGCTATATGTTATTCTTAGACGACGAAAGTAACAGCGAAGAAGTATAAAAACAATCAATTCAAAACACAAGTCACGACATGGTTCAAAGGAGGTTCAAATCGAAACAAGAATTCGATTCATTGTCTTGTCTATTCTTTGAATCCTATTGATATTTTTTTTGTCGTCAATTAATTTGGATATTAGCAGGACTAAAAAACATAATGATTATTAAGTTTCTACTAAACGGATGACCTTTCCATGTTTTATTTGGATAAGTAGCTTCGCAGATGGCGCGACACAATTTAAATTGCGTCGATAGGCGACCGTACAAGTTAGTTTTCTAGCCAAAGGAGATGTTTGGTTTTGGGCCATCACTATGTTACACTACATAGATAAATAGGAAAAATATTGGGGAATGCCATAAAAATACTAACAAGTTAATTTGAAGAAGGTTACAGGCGTACAAAAATGATCATTTGATTTATTTTTTATAAGATTCTTAGAGCAGCCATGTCGGTTGTTTTTGACATGACGTTTGACTACTTTGACAGTATTAAGAAGTGACAACTTGTGAGTCTTTCTTTGCTTTGACTTTGAATTGGATATGTTTCTGAGTTTTAGTGATTTTTAAATTTTGCAACCCAATTTACTACTACGGGATTGCTTATTTGTTGCAATTAAATTCGTGTTGTTTTTTTTAACGCAGATATTACGATGACATGTCAATTCATTTTTCACATACTGCTGATCTGATCCACCATGTTTAATTTTATGTTGTGTTGCTCTACTTGACAAATTTAAATTGAGTGTACATTGAAACGAATTGAAATTATAGAAAATTGGCAATAAAAATACGGTTACTATATTATTAGCCATATTTACGTAAACCTTCAACTGTCCATTTCCAGACACAATAGAAATTACCATTGTATCTTTAAGTACAAATCCGTCGAACTGCATCCCATTGCGTTATGTGAAAGTACTTGCAATTTCGCTTAAAGTTTTAACTAAACCATCTAACAATCACAATAGGTCACCGGTTGTTAGCAAAAAGTTTTGTGTAAACTGTAAATCTTGCATAACAAACTCGAAAACTTCGTTTCAAGGCTAATAGGAAGTTGCCCGTCTTAACTTTGTTAGTTTCAGTTTTAACTTATGTGTTTAAGAAGTCTGTATCGGCTTACTTGTCGATAAGTGTACTGTGAGGACTCTTTGCCTATTTAGAGGCGATCTCCTTGCCTATTATAAGACTGGTAACAGATAACTGTTTAGTTTTGGAAGTTGATTAAAATAGGAACGCTTGTCAAATAATAGAAGATGTTTTTGTCTTGCTTTTTCTTTTCTTTTTTTAAAAAACGTTGCCCCACACCAGGAATTTCTTCCTGTATCGTGGGTGCGTTTTACAAACATATAAATTCACATACACAACACCCGGAGCCGGAACAACTATCAGTAGGTCATACAAATATTTGTTCCGTGCGGGAATCGAACCCGCGACACGCAGCGCAGCAGTCAATCGCTCAACCACTGCGCCAACCGTGCACATCGGTACAAGCCGCCTGAAGACGGCGCGTTGTTGATTGAATACAACAATTCGAGGTCATTTCTGCTTATAATTTATAGCTCTCTGAGCTACCCCCCTCACAGTACTTTCATTTTCGGATAATCCCAATGCTATTGACTTTGTTCTATATAGGCATATTTCTACTGACGAAGATTGTACAACCTATTTGCTATTAAGTTTGCTGATTTAATTAATGTATACCGGGTTTGGTGTTTGCCTAAAATCGTTGAAAGTTTATTAAGACTTGGGCGGCGGACAAGGCCTTAAGCATTCTCTAAAAGTCAACCAAGGGTGGTGAAGAGATAACATTGTAGGTGCATTATTTATGTTATTGCATGTAAAGACTTTTAAATTTTTTCAAGAACAGTTAAAATACGAGTTTTTGAAGCATCTTATATTACCTTGCTTTTGTATGTGTGTCCAGCAACAAGTTACCAATATTTCAAGCACTTCCTGTCATCCGATTAAGCTGATCCTTGGCGTATTTATGTAACTTTGGATCATCATCATCATTTCAGCCGAAAGACGTCCACTGCTGGACAAAGACCTCCCTTACCTAACGTAACGATAACTTTGGATACATTGAAATAATATGGTAATAACTAGCTGGTCTCATGATGCGAGCCGGCAGGTGGCCATAGCAACTCCTCAACTAGACTAGATATAATCATCGTTTTTGGGCTCATTGGATATTACGTATTGTACTTTTTGGTCTATTAAAAGCTAGATTTAAAAAGATTTTAACTTTTAATTATTTAATTTTCCTTCTCTATGATAAGCTACTGACAAGGTGAGGCGAGGCGTTACTGGCCACATCTATACTAATAGTATAAATGCGTAAGTAACTAGCTGGTCTCATGATGCGATGCGATGAGATAGTTTGAGACCCTGGGAAGGACATAGAATTTTTATATATATATATGGATAAAAAAATAACGGGGCCGGGATAAACTTTAGGGGGTGGACAGTGGGTTAGACGTTTTTATGGTGAACAAATAATTTCTCAAGTAAGACGGTCCACACATCTTAATATTATGGCGCGACATAAATAATTGGCTATTCAAAGTACTAATGCTACGCAGACGAAGTCGCGGGCAACAGCTTGTTCCCTATAAACCAGTTTGCAAATCACAAGATTAGCTGTCTTTCCACGTGCTTATTTCCAACACTTAATGTTTCCGGACAGCCGTATGATTACCGGATATAAATAGGACAACTTCATCGCTTCCGAAATAAAACGAGATTCTCTTGCAATTTCGGTAGAACATCTAAGACACCAATTTTATTTACAAAATAAAGGTTTAATTAAAGAATGATCAAAATAAATTGTTTCCTGTGTTTAACACAAGCTCTTCTATTGGTCAGGACGTGGCTGGATGCTGTGTTGCCCAATTTTTCACAGGACATGGTAACTTTAAAACTAAATTATTTTCCTTCAAGCTCGTTGCCTCGCCTTTATGTCAATGTTCTACATCTGACTGCGAATATGTACAATTTGCACATCATATCTTATGGGAGTTTATTCTTTGGCAGATATTATGTAGGATAATGTACAGGCTACATCTAGAGTCATTTACTATACGGACCTTGTGGAAACTAGAACATATTTCCGTGCGTTCAAGAATTTTTGCCATACCTATTATTGGTTCAAATATAACAGCTCACAATGTTAGGACCAATTCATATTAACGATATTTTTTTCTGTCTGTTTGTTCTGTCTCCTGCTTGATATGGAAGGAAGTACAAATTTGTAATTTTTCCAACTCCTCCGTTATTAATTTTGTTGCGGGATCCAAGACAGTTAAATTCATACCCCGGGACTTCGTCGAGCTTCATTGCCTCGGCGCTTTTCTGGTAATCGCCACTGTTGATTCTGGCTTTTAGGAGTTGCAGTGGTTTGGGAATAGTGTGGTGGGATTGCAAAAAAAAATCCTATTAAAAAAAGCTCTTCTATATGGTTTGTGATTCATGTAGAACAAAACAAAAGCCATAAGTAGACTATCAAACTTTCGAAATGTACATTGAATTCAGCCTGTATTATGGATATAACAAACCACAATAATGTCCAGTTCGGTTCCAAAGGGCATTGTTATTTTTTTCTTCCTGTTGTTACGCACAAATCTCTGGGGTGACTCGGATTCAATAGTAGATATCACCCGTCAGCTGGGTTCCGGTTTAGGGGCTACCCCAAGGTCGTAAAACACAACAAAAGGATTATTTACAAAGTATAGCAGAGCAGGTGGACTGGACGGCGCCGACCTTATCTACCTGTCAATAAATTACATGACGTCAAACAACACGCTTGTCCTTCGTTGTGATTACGGCACTCTGTTTGATATGACAGTGGTATATGTACGAAAGTTTTTTCTGATTTGCAGCTATAGATAATGTTCCACGTGTAAATTATCGTTATGTATAGCGTATATGACATTCGTAATTTCGTAACCAACATAGGAACAGAAAGAAACACTGAATATTCACTTTGGATCTCCTGGACCCTTCATCTTCAAGTCAATTTATCCCTATCAAACTTTTTGTCCTAACGTGCAGTTAGGACAAAACATTTTTGAACCAAGACCTTTGGTCTCCCAATAGTCGTTTCAACACAGCGTTCTTGTACCCAAAAAAAAAATGGTCATACCTGATGTGGCGGTGGTTGCGCCCCATGCTGCATGTGGGGCGGATGCTGCGAATCCTGGTTGGGTGACATGGCACCAGGCGCGCTTTGACCAGCGCCTGGGCTGGGCGCGCCCGATGGCTGCGTTGGCGGCTGAGGGGAACCGCCTCTTTCATAGCCCTGTACCAAACAAATGAATGTTAGTATTTATGAATAAGACTTTACAAGTAAATTAGTAGGGGTGTCCCAGTGGTAACGGCCGCGACTTACAAGTTGTAGGTTGTGGGTTTGAACCCAGACAAGAGCTTTAATTGCTGTAAATGATTTCATCACCACTGCTCTCTAAATGGTGAAGGACACATCGTAAGGAAACCGGCAAGTTTTAGAACTAAAAATTCGAAGACATGTGTCATTCACCAACCCGCACTGGGCCCGCGTGGTGGATTACGGTCCATTCGCTCTCACAGAGAGGCGGCCTGTGTCCCAGCAGTGGGAACATTAAAAGGCTGATGATGATGAAGCAAATTAGAAAAGCCGGTTGTGTAGTAGCTTCGGTCATATCGTGTTACAAGAAATTCTGTAGTACGGTATAGAAAAGTTGTACTCAGGTATCATGAATATATGATTCCTGAGTTTATGATATTAATAATTACTAGAAAAACTGTTTTGTTATTGACACTACAAAATCTACCTCCTCTACATTAAAATATCAAAAAAATAATCTCTTTGAAATCACTTTTAATAATAAATTAAGAGAGCTTCCCTGCTCAGGTACTAAGGAAGTCGCAACAAGTTACAAAGTTTCAGACAGACCGAAAATTTCAAGGGGTTGATAGCTCCTACATCGAACAACCGTGCAATATAAAAGATTGAGAAGAAAACCGGAAAATTTATGAAGTGTTCCGGCTGATATAACGATGACTTTGACCCCCTTTACTTCCGTAAAAGACGGTAAAACATCGGGTGTTTATCGCCCCGCGTGTGGTGTAAATTCGGCTGGCGTCGAATGATCGTTGCAAGCGAAAACCGTCGGAAACACAAGACGATACTTTTCTTTGGATATATTACAGCATTTAGATTCGACTGCTGCATTAATCACAATAATATTATAAAGGCGAAAGTTTGTGTGTGTATTTGTATGTTTGTGACTTCTTCACGCTCAAACGGCTGGACGGATCTGTATGAAATTTGGCACAGAGATACATTATAGTCTGGAATAGCACATATGATACTCTTTATCCCGGGAATATGTTCCCTCGGGATAATTTTCGACTTTCACGCGGGCGAAGCCGCTGGCAGAAGCTAGTTTGTGTTATTAATGGAATGTGAGAGGAAACTGGAGAATCTTTTTTCCCTTTTTCAAATCGCGCCAAACTTGACTTTAAAAACATGATGTGCTGAGCAAACACGATGGACAAAGTTTGTTACTCCATTGTTTAGAAAGTGAAGCCTTTGCTTAATAAATCAACTGCCAAGTATTAACACAAATCGAACACTTTTAATTCTCTTTTCTGGCACGAACCGAGCTGAAATCCAAACGGTAGTATAATCACACAGTTCGCCCACAATCTATGAACTACTTGAGATCGGTTAACCTACTCATCGGCTCATACAACACCCAAGAGACTTTCCATCACCTGATAGCCTAGTCTCAATACCCCTGAGATTAAGCGAGGCTACAATGCCTTGTGACTGTTAAATCAGGACTATCTGTTTGTGGCACTTAATACACATGTCGTGTTCTCTCCTTTCATACCTCTGAAAGCACTATAATCCATTGGTAACACTGTCACTGTAACTTTGAGGATCTTTGACAGTCACTTCGGGTAGTCTGAATCTGCATGTGTGACACCGAGTCTTACCAAGGACGAAAGTAACTGGGTTGAGAAGTTCAGATAATCAATCGCTCCATGTAAAATACTATAAAGGTTAAGCAGTTAATGATGTCCTATTTTAGCTGGACTGGATCTCTGTAAATATTCTGGTTTGGGTATATGCAGTTTCTATCTATAACGCTAAGGTACGAGTTCGTAGCCGACTGCATACAGCAGCAGCAGACGACGTGTCACTGCGACACTACTGGTTTCTATGTATTTCTATGAAATACCTTCCGCAGCTAGCACCACGTCGGCGACGTGTCGCCCGACCGCACAGTAGTGGCCAATTGAGAGAGTGTAGTCAGACATCTTGTCTCACGGAACACTCGGAACCTGTAGGAGAACACAGCGCTGCCATCTGCTGCTGCTGTATGCTACGAACTCGTACCTTAATCTTTGACGTTTTTGTTACGCGAACATGACATTTTTAAATAACTTCTATTCAAAGAACAGTTTCAAATCACAAAGCAAACCAAAACGTCAAATCCAACAAAGATTTTAAGTAGCAACATTAGTCTCGGAGTCTCCGCATAAAACTTTCATTGCTTGGGGTTCGCATAAAATGTAACCGGTGTTGTAATAATGAATCGAGCAGCAATTGAAATGGGAACACTCAATTAATCACAGCCGACAAAGCTCTCGTGTCCTTGGCCGTGACTCAGAATCGCGGGCACGCTCACTCTAATTACCAACCTTTTTGTTATACACTCATTCGGGGTCTTCGAGACATTGAAGCTCGACAGTATTATGGTAATAGTATTGTTGCCCGTCTGACAAATACAAGTAATCTTTTAACCAAATCCTTCGTAATGGTTATGATATTGTCTGTGTTGTGTTAGAACATTTCGACATGTTTTGAGTTCATTCATAGTCTCAGTCTCATAACTCAGCTTCATTATGCCATGAGAATTTTCATGCCAAACATAATACAAGTTCACGGCTCTCTTTTTGAAGAGACTCGGCAGATTTGACTAAGTTATTTTTTAGCTTTTACTTTAATTTGCGATGGGTTTGCTCTTGAGTTGACGATGGAGTGAGCTTACCCAGAAGAAGCCTGTTCACTCTAACTTAGAAGAGATTCGTTGAATGCGTTCGGAAACAAACACAGGCACTGAGTTCCACTCTTTTGCTGTGCGCATTATGAAGGATGTTTGGAAGCGCTTGGTGCGAATTGGTGGCATGGCTAGTTGCCATGCTTACTTGTTTCACATATCAAAAGAACACACAAAGCAAAACCTCGTTTACTTTTGTCACACCTAAGCTCCCCTCGAAAATGTCATCCGGACGACAATGACAAGTCGCAGGACCACGACATGCTATTGTCACAAAACTGGTTTTGCTAACCGTCCAACAAGTTCACTACGCTAAAATAACTATTAATGACGTTCACACACACACGCACATTAAACATAGTTGGTATAAAGCAACGGGCACGTGCAAGAGCAGGGTCGGCGACCACGAACGGCCTTGACCGTGCATCCATTATGCACACCCGTTTACTTGCAAACGAGTGCACCGCAACGCATCTACGCCTACTAGTACCTATGTAAATATGTCTGTATGTATAATAAACCAGCACGAAAGAGCTCCACTACTATCGGATGACGTAACATGATTGGCCGTTCCGCCGGTATTGTTGGCCGTTTCTAGCTGTGCCGGCGGTTTTGATGCAAAGCACACGTTGTTCAATTAATTGAACGTTTCGCAGGGTAACATGCAACGCAATAACGTCGTAAAAACATCGTTCAGGTTTTATTGGATAAGTAATTTGCGTTTAGATTGAGGCCAGTATCCAATTTAGACTCAATTACATGACTTAGATTACGGTGACGAGTTTTTTTTTGGGAAGATCCTCATCACTTAGGTATACTTATCGCTGTTTTTAGTTACCGTCAGGGCTCGCAGTTTGCCTTATTATGTCGAAGTCAAATCACTACCGACATTCCATCATCCCTGTGATCTTATCCCAATATATTTGGATTCCGTCACCTTCTTTTTATTCATATTATCATTTTTGACAGATTGCATCCAACGTTTCTTTCATTTAATAATTACCCCAGACTAGGCAACCTTTGTGCCTATTGGCCTTGTTTGTTCTGTCTCCTGCTTGATATGAAGGGAAGTGGAAATTTATGTTTTTTCCTACTCCTCCGTTATTCTTTTCTGATTAATTTCGTTGCGGGACCCAGGACACTTAAATTCATTCTCCGGTACTTCGTCGAGCTTCATTGCCTCGGCACTTTTCTGGTGGTCGCCACTGTTGATTTGGCTTTCAGGAGTTGCAGTGGTTTGGGTATAGTGCGGTGGGATTGTCTCAAAAAAAACACCCCAGACACGCAGTATGAAACTCAATACATTTTTCCGCATCGTGCCCATTACAATTGATTTCAACTGCAGACCAATCAGTTTAAAATAATGCCCAATATGAATATTCCAGTTAACATAAATCGAGTTCCCCGTCCTCGACATAGATCTTGCTGACAATGCAGACATTCATTGCATCAGTCAGTCGCACAATGCTTTCACTCGGCAGCCAGTTTCCGCGTCACGTTTCAAGGCTGCAGATAAGGTTGGCCTGATATTTACTAATCCAGGTCAAGAGGAGTCATTCACTTTTTATGTTTCCCCCTACCGGCTGGCGATAATTGAATAATAATCGTGACGTCAACAGTTCATGGCCTCTTGTTACGTGTTATTGTTCTTGATAACGAAACAATATGTTCGTAATTATAGCGCATGTGACATTGTAATTGTATTGCCAAACAAGTTTTTGAATCGATTAGTTTGTATTGGAAATTTATTTCTGAGCCGGTAGCCGGGTTTTGTTGCCGCTCCAATGGTTTGCGTGAGTTTTATTGACTGAAATAATTAATATTTTAGGTACGCATAGGTATGGCCAAAGTTGGATTGGAAATAGCAATGTTATAATCAGCTTAACGTGGCTCTTGCATAATGGGCTCGACTAAAGGACCGCCTCGCTGCTGTGTAATTGGATATGCTGCGTTCATTTACCGGTAAAGCCGAAACCTATTGAATACCTGGCAGCACTGCTAAGAGCCATTGTCATTCCCATTAGCGTTACCGGAACGGTAGACGATTTGTGACACACTTAATGACATTGGACAGACACGCTTAATGACACTGGACAGTGAGACGAACGCTAACTAGTCACTGAAAATCAAAGCCGGTTTATGTCACAAAAGCGTTTCCAAAATAAACATTTTCGTAGTCGATTCGAACAATTCGTCACTGTACATAGTAAGTTTCCTAGGAGGCGAGGGTGGGTCGGGTGGTAGGTCGTCTGCGTCCAAAACAAAATACAAAGAATTGTTAGAACTTTCACTGAATAATAATTTCGCGGTAAAAGTTTGGCGAACAGAACATAGCAGGAAATCGAGACTAATGCTTGGCAACTGAGTTTGGCTGAGTTTCAGCCGAACATCCGCGCCAGTCGCCAACCAATCCATCAAAGGAGGGTGACTGGATCGGGTGTGGGGGTACACCCCCCGTACCCACATAAATATTGCGGGTAGGTGAGTACAAACCCTTTGACCGAGTTCTGTTTACTTTCGTTTTCGCTCAGCTGACGGGGCCGCCACCCCGCCCGTGTTCCTCCACTATTATTATGATAATTAGAGAGCTATCAACGTGATATTAACTACACAGTCTAATTGTAGCGACGCTAACGAACGACAAGCTGGAAGGCGTGACGAGCATTGGCCTCTATATCAGTCAATATCAATATCGACAGGTTCTAATGTATGTAACTGTATCCAAAATAAGATAACCTGTAATGTGTGAATTTTATGGTGTTCAAGTTTTATGGAGTGCTTTTGTGTTGCGGTCGTCGAGTTTTTTAAAAGGCCTCACCCGGAGGTGCGAACAGGGGTGTCCCCGAGAGCACTCAAGGTTGCAACGAGTGCGGACGCGGTAGACAGGGCGTAGACGTGCATTATTAGGTGGGTGCCGGAACACCCGCGGGAGCTGAGTTGGGGGCGGTAGGGGTGCGCGTACGTCATCACCTGAGGCGCGCCCTTGAAACCGTCGTCGCATTCATTGCACCCGGATGCGGGCCGTATCTCTAAACCCGCAATACTCGCACTCAAGACACCACCTACCTATCGTATAGTCTCGGGGACACACCCCCGACACCACTTTGAGTACAGCTAAACACTGCAAGTTGTGAACTTTTCAGCTGATCGTGTGTGAGACGTTCTTGATGACGTAGCAAGTCTTTATCACCGATCTTATAATAGCGCTGAAGTTTCACAAGTTTATCAACTGCCATTTGTTATTCGTTCTTTAAATCTAAGACGATGTGAATGATTTAGAATTAGTTTAAAGTTCAACTTCGAAAGACGATTCCAAGTTCTAGTAGCCGTGTAATTGGCGATGTCTAAACTGGTGATTGGAATGTTTCACTACCGTCGGTGTCGGGTCTGAAGTTTGATGTATCTATCAGCTCGAATTTAGTGCTTTGTAATATCTTGCTTGAGCAAGCTAAACAAAAATTCTGGAATATAATTATGATGACTGTCGGTAGCACATACTTTAAGGCCCCTTACGCACTAGCGGTTGGTCGCCTAGGCGGTTCATTTGAGGGACCAGCTGCCTGACGCTTATGGAATAGCGGTTGACCGCTAACGGCAGTTCGCCGCAAACTAAACCACCCATGTACCGCCATCGCCAATGCATATAAGACGCGATGGCGGGCAGCCGCGGTCAACCGCCGCGGTTGAAATTTTGTGGCGGTTAAATGCGTACGATACCAAGCGGTTGCATATTAAATTGGAAAAGCGGCTAACACTTTATAAACTTAGCTGTTAAGACTGTGGGGGTTTGTGTTGTGAAAATACTTAATTTAATTAATAAAATCGTTTATGACTCTTTCTTCTCCTATAAGAAGACCCTAATAAGATTTTGATTGTCTAAAATCATACCAAACAGGATAATAATATAGTACTTCTGGAATTCATAGAGGCCTGAATTTTCCACCTCAACATCCTGAATTATTGCTTAGCCGTCGGCCGTCGGACAGTGACTAAAAAGCTATCGAATCATTGAATACTGTTCAATGTTCACATTATCTTTGTTTGTGCCTTATTTTACTGATTTGCTAAAATAATGTGCTTAGTAGACACCAAAAAAAGGTAATACTATCTAATTTATTAAATGTAACCATATAAATTTTAAATACATTTAACACTATATTTCATTATCTCATAATAAAAACAATATCTATAAATCAAAAGCAAAACCAAAAACACTCCATTAATAACAAAACACTTTTTTGGCAAACTTGATTAGTTTTTGCATGAGATTTTTAGAAACCTATTAACGTTTCCTTGTATGTCAGTACCGGTAGCGACAAAAAAAAACAAAATTATCGACGTGGGTCGGTTCCGTTATTCGGAACTGTCAGTGAGCTTCCTGTGGGGTGACCATAAGATGAAAACAAATTATATACATCTGTCCCTTACACACACTCAAAATAACCTTACTCTAAGAGCGTATGGTCCCCCCCTGATGGTGCAATGCAATTTTAATTGTTTCAATACGTGATATCGGTCGGATATCGCGTAAACGTATTTTCTAAGAAAATTTCAAGTGCAAGTCGGTCGAATTGCACCGCATTGTATAAATATGAACGTGCTTGCAATTTATATCGCCTATAAGTGTGATAATCTATACCAAAATTATAAAGAGGAATAATTTTTTTGTTTGTTTGTACCGAATAGGCTCCGAAACTACTGGACCGATTCAAAAAATTCTTACACCTATGGAAAGCTCGAATCGCGTGGTATCATCAGGAAGCTCGCTAAAGGATCAATGTCGAAGCAACCTTAGATTCCTTGTATGGTAGCTAATTACTTCGAATATGGCTCATTTTAAATTCTACGATTAACCTATTCTAGCACAATTATATTTAATGAGGACGTTAACGCATCGTTAAGTGTCTTGTTACAAAGAAAAACAATGCGGTAATTAGCTAACAACATTGTTTGGACCTATATTTACCGAATTGCTAATTTCGGAGTGTTACGGTTGTAAGTTTTATTCAGGTATCTAGGAATATCGGTTTTACGATCGTTTTTTTTCCTTAGAGAGCTCGATGTTCAAGGTAATTAATATTCATTCATTTCAGTTCATACTTGTGGTTTAGAATCAGGATAATATACATAGGCTATTATAAATATGTAATACTAATTGTGTAATTAATCATTACAGCAGCCATGTGAAAGCAGAAATCTTTTAATGGATAAGTAAATGATTTGGCAAAGCACAAGCCAGAGTTAGAAGAAATTGGCAAAGATTGCCTCGCAAAAAAGAGACTTCCTACTTGCAAAATAAAAACAAGAAGACTATTACTAAAAACTTAATTAAAAAAATCAAAAAACCCGACTGCTTCAAAAGCGAACTAAAAAGTCGTAAACAAGGAAAAAATCATGCTGTGCAGTCGGAGGATACATATTCGCCGGCTGGCTGACCAAAATCTGGTGTATCCTCCACCTGCACAGCATGATTTTTTCCTTGTTTACGACTTTTTAGTTCGCTTTTGAAGCAGTCGGGTTTTTTGATTTTTTAATTAAGTTTTTTTATTTATAACTTTTTAGTTAGTTTTTTCGAATTTGATACATTTAAACATATAAGTGTTATATATTTTTGAAATCACCTCTTAAAACCCTTTATTTTGATACCCCACACGATGGGTTTGGAAGAAAAAAAAAATTTGGGCCCCCACAATATGGCACCCAAAATCCGCCATTTTTCTATTATCCAATTTTAATGTAGCCTATGACACTCGCAGGGTTAAGACGCATCGATTGACGTACGAATCATCAAAATCGGCCAACGCGTTTGGTCTCTGGAACGCCACATAGGAACAAACATACATACATACATACATACATACATACATACATACATACATAGACTGATAAACACATTACCCTCCTTCGGCAGTCGGGTAAAAAAACATATTTTATGTTTATTATTACATACAAAATTCATTAAAAATAGACTATTTACTGTCTGGGTTAAAGAAAGAAAGAAAAATTTTAGGAAAAAATTATTTCGAAAGGAAATGTCGAAGTGGATTTTTGCCATACCATTGAAGGTGTACGAAAATGTATGAAATTGTAAAAGCGGTTTAAATGTAGAAGAATGTAAATCTGACTTTGAATTTGATAGCTTTTTATTTTGGCTAGATTTATTTTGTCTACAGCCGGTATGAAGCTATCTTTATCATCTAGAGTTGCAGGCTTGAAACAGCTGATGGCTAATTCAGTCAAGTAGTGTACTTAGTTTTTGTCAATGACTACTTTTTGCAATGTTTAACATTATATTTATAGATTTTTGACCAAGCCATAAAGAAAGCCTGCGTTTTCCACTTTCCAATTAGGTTTTTAGTGTTTACCCACAGAGTACAGAAGCGCTTATTGCAAAATATTACAAAATTTAAACCGACTTCTACAAAAAAACACAAAAATTACTTTCGTTTCTGAAGTCGGTGTCTTTGGTATCTGTTGTTTTTATCATTTTTCAACACTGACTTCCGAAAAGAAAGTTATTTTCTCATTTTTTTTGTTATGTTTTTTTCTTTAGAAGTTGGTATTTTTTTTTGACAAAACTTTTTTTCTCTCTTTTTAGTTTTAGTACCCTAGCAATTTCTATAGTAAGGTACCTAAAGGATTGACAAAATACCCATAACTTAATTTACACATTCGTGCTGTTTGTCGCTAAGAAGTTCGGTTGTATGTTCCACATCTTGAAAACTGCTGAACCGATTTTGATGAAACTTGCACTGTTCTCTGTATAAAAGATCACTAAGTTGAGAGATACTTAATCCAAAAAAAAGAATGATCGGATCCGATAAGCAGTTTCGGAGAAATGCGTGGACAAACACACACTCATGAAATTTAGCACAAATATACAGTAACATAAGTATATATCGTGCAATGCCAATAATATTACCTACATACATACGTGTCGATTGATTAACTCCTTGTTTTTCTAAGTCGGTAAAAATGTCTGATAATTTTAAGTATCTCTGATAATCTCTATCTTCTTACTTAGTTCAGACAAGTAAAATTTCAAAATTTAAAAAACCCCCGACACATTTATCTTGCGAAAACACTTCGATTCGAACAGTAAAATGCCCATAACTTTTGAACGGCTTAACCGATTTTATTCAAACAAAGCTAAGAACACTCTCGCCAAATTCACCTTTCAAACAAAAAAAAACTAAATCAAAATCGGTTCACCCGTTTAGGCGCTATGATGCCACAGACAGACACACAGATACACAGCAACACACGTGAAACTTATAACACCCCTTTTTTTCCGGCGGGGGTTAAAAAGCGGCATGAGTACTAACATAAATGTGCTAACATGAACGTGCGAAGACAGGATCGTTGGATGTCGTATAGGTACCGAAAGGCAAGACGCGAAATTCTTTGTTGATTAAAACCAAAGCACATCGTAAGGTAGTTTACACCAAAGTAAATAGAGGCAAGTTTTGAAAATCGGCCTTGTTCGTAGTAGAATCATTTCTTAACATCGATTTCTACACGAGTTCGCTCCAAGAGCCCCGCTTCAAACGTACCTCTGGCTCCGTTGCACAACGAGCTTACGTCAGCGAGCGCGCGGAGCGGCTTACGTCATTCGAGCGTATCTTGGGCCTCCAAGCTAAGTTAGAACTTGCGCCCATGGCTTTTAGAGTCGTGTTCCTTCGAAGACGGCTTAAGTATGATAGAACGTTTATGTTCACGTGAGTGGATGAGGCTCCGACGCGCCGCCGCCGGCTCAACGATTCTGAGAAACGTTGGAGTCGGCTCTCTAGTTTCGGACTTGAATATGAATCCTCCAACACGGCGACCGAGCATAAACATATTTCTGAGAAGACGACATCGTCAGAATCGTTTACAGATAATTTCTTCTCCGTGGCGTTTTATTAGAAATATTGCATCAATTCTATTGACCAAGGCCTTTCAACGGAATTACGCTTTTAGGAATAAACGTTGTCTTTAGTCTTTGTCGTTAACCATTCCAGTTTACGATTTTCTGAGGCTTCAGTAGTTCTGATATTAATTATTTAAAGCAAAAGATCTTTTCCAGCGTAGGATGCAAAATCTATTAAAGAAACAGGTTTCTTAATAGCGCTTCGACGGAGTAGCCACCGGATACGGCTATCATTATAGCAGTAATACGCCTCTACCACTACCGGCATACCTTCTAGGATACCTCTTTAGAATCTAGCATTTCCTGTAAGGTATAACCGGAATAGCTTAATATTACTTTAATCAAAAACTATTGAAATTCGTGTTTATTTGTACAAAGCTTTTACACAAACAGTCTTTAAGGCACCCCTAGTCGACGGCACGAACTATATTGTGCGCGGGGTTAAAATGCATGCTGTCTCATCCGACAACACGTGCGAAAGAGATTGATGCTGTTATGAGGAGTAAGAAGCTAGTTCTCGTACGAATTAGCTTTTGCAAGTTTGTAGCGAAATAGATGATGATTAAGGACGCTGTTACATTTTCGACGAACTCAAATTTAGGTATCTAGTCGCACACAGCAACATTACGCGTACGCACACATTGAAACTACTGAGCGCTCGATTTTATACATCACGGAAACAATCTTGGTCCTTGATATTATTTTTGAATTTTATTGTTTTTATTAAGTTGATTCAGGAAGGTTAGTTGGCACTTTGAAAATGCATTTGATAACTGTTACAAACCGTCGTCGTAAAAAGTAGGTTATTATTTTCAACCGACTTCAAAAAAAGGAGATGCTCTATCTATTCGGCCAAACTACTTATCCGATACTTATCGAGTTTTCATCGATAAATGTATGTGGTGGTATTTTCAGGGAAGGTTTTATTGTATAATATATTAGGATCTGTTAAAGATCTTCGGAGATAGACAATGGAACTCTTTAATAACAAACAGCAAATGACCTGCGATTACTGTGATCGTATGTTTATGTTTTGTTTTAACCATACCATAATAAATCATCACGCTTGTACGGTTTTAGGGGGTAAACAGATGTATTTAGTATACCCAATATGGGGTACCTACAAAAATTTAAAAGAGAAAAATAATAGCTTTCCTGTGACGAAAAACAATAGGTACCGACACCGACTTCCGAAAAGAATTTTATTTTTCACTTTGTTGTAGTAAGTAGGTATTTTAAAAAACCGGCCAAGTGCGAGTCGGACTCGCGCACGAAGGGTTTCGTACTTGGTAAATTGCTGTTAACGATATATGACGTATTAAAAAAAAACTACTTACTAGATCTCGTTCAAACCAATTTTCGTTAGAAGTTTACATGGTAATGTACATAATATTTTTTTTAGTTTTATCATTCTCTTATTTTGGAAGTTACAGGGGGGGGGGGACACACATTTTACCACTTTGGAAGTGTCTCTCGCGCAAACTATTCCGTTTAGAAAAAAATTATATTAGAAACCTCAATATCAAAAAAAAATAAAAAAATAGTTTCAGTTTCAAGTATGGAAACCCCCATAATTTATTGTTTTTTTTCTATTTTTGTGTAAAAATCTTATTGCGGTTCACAGAATACATCTACTTACCAAGTTTTAACAGCATAGTTCTTATGGTTTAGGTAAAAAGTGGCTGTGACATACGGACGGACAGACAGACAGACAGACATGATGAATCTATAAGGGTTTCGTATTTTGCCATTTGGCTACGAAACCCTAAAAACAACGCTACGTGAAATAAGTAGATACCTAAAACGAATTAATTGCTGGTCACAAGGATTAAAAAATGACTTGAACATTTTTCATTATATGGAATATATTAAATATTACTATCACATCATCAGTCACTATTAATGTTCCCACTGCTGAGACACAGGCCTCCTCTCTGTGAGAGGCAATGGGCTGTAACCAACAACGCGGGCCCAGTGCGGGTTGGTGGATGCACATATCTTCGAATATTTGGTTCTAGGACATGCCGGTTTCCTCACGATGTTTTCCTTCACCGTTTTGAGAGCAGTGGTGAAGAAATAATTTAGACAAAGTAAAGCGCCTGCCTGGGCTCCAACCCACGACCTACAACTTGTAAGTCAAGCTAATGACATACTACCCAAAAACCATGAAAATGACACCCATGACGAAAAGATGTCAAATTTTCGTCGGCGCCAACGTGTATTTTGGTTATGACCCCGTATTCGATATAAGCGTCCCCAAAATCCATAAAAATGACATCCATGACGAAAATTTGTCTAATTTTTGTTGGCACCATCTTGTATTTTGGTTTTGATCCCATATTCGATATAAGCGACCCCAAAAACTATGACAATGACACCCATGACGAATAGATGACAAATTTTAGTCGGCGCCATCTTGTATTTTGGTTTTGATCCCATATTCGATATAAGCGACCCCAAAAACCATGAAAATGACACCCATGTCAAAAAGCAGGCAAAATTTACGTCGGCGCCATCTTGTATTTTGGTTTTGACTCCATATTCGATATAAGCGACCCCAAAAACTATGACAATGACACCCATGACGAATAGATGACAAATTTTAGTCGGCGCCATCTTGTATTTTGGTTTCGATCCCATATTCGATATAAGCGACCCCAAAAACTATGACAATGACACCCATGACGAATAGATGACAAATTTTAGTCGGCGCCATCTTGTATTTTGGTTTTGATCCCATATTCGATATAAGCGACCCCAAAAACCATGAAAATGACACCCATGTCAAAAAGCAGGCAAAATTTACGTCGGCGACATCTTGTATTTTGGTTTTGACTCTATATTCGATATAAGCGACCCCAAAAACCATGAAAATTACACCCATGTCGAAAAGCAGGCAAAATTTACGTCGGCGCCATCTTGTATTTTGTTTTTGACTCCATATTCGATATAAGTGAACCCAAAAACCATGAAAATGACACCCATGTCGAAAAGCAGGCAAAATTTACGTCGGCGCCATCTTGTATTTTGGTTTTGACTCCATATTCGATATAAGCGACCCCAAAAACTATGACAATGACACCCATGACGAAAAATGACAAATTTTAGTCGGCGCCATCTTGTATTTTGGTTTTGACCCCGTAATCGATAAAAGTGACCCCAATAACCATGAAAATGACACCCATGTCGAAAAGCGGCCAAATTTTTGTCGGCGCCATTTTGTATTTTGGTTTTGGCCCCGTATTTGTCATACATACATACATACAAACCGGTTAAAATCATAAATCTCCTCCCACCCATCCACTTCTAAACTTCCCCGTCGGCAGCTTAACCTTACCCATCCAAATCCTAACCTTAGTCAGAGCTGTTTAAACCCACCCATCCATTTCTCAACCTTGTCAACAACTGCTTAACACCCAACTATTCAAAACCCGATCTTACCCAAAATAATTTCTAAATCACATTCTATAATAATAGGAAACTCAAAAATACGGCATACGTCCGATAAAATATCAACTCCTTTCGATCACGACGAGGACGGTACTCACATGCATGCACACTACAATTTTTCTATTACTTTTATCGTATTTATTTCCTGCCAAAAAGCGATACGCCCGTCCTTCCACGAGCGCTTCTGAGCGCGGAATGATGAGCGGCGGGTACAAAATGTATGAAGACGTCGGCAAGTGATTTTATTTTAGCTAATAATTAAAAAACATAATTATTTAGGTGACAAATAATTAGCTGCACCTGTAAAGGACTATATATACCGCATTTTTTTATAATTTTGAAGATAAAATATGCTGTAAATTTACCTAAACTGGAACCTATTCGGACCCTACTTTTTTCAATTTTTTGCGATTATTGTGATGGGCAAAACGTATTTGTGCGAAAATTTTGTATGATGTCATACAATTTTTCTGATTCTTATCTGGAGCTGAATATATTATCTTTAAATTAAGACCATGATATCTTCACATCGGTGATTGCTTATACATTAAAATGGTACCTCAAAACTACTGTTATTTGTAGAAAAATGTAATAGCGTCCTTAAGGACGAAAACGAGCGCGCGAAATTTTATAAACAGACCTTTGAGAGTCTAGATATCATGAAATACTACTAAATGTATATTTACAAAATAAAATTATTTGCATTGTTGAATTACTAATCTATCCCTGTATGGATGCCGATTTGCAATTTTCCTTCTTCTTATGGTATTTATTTCCGCCCAAAGATGCATTAAAATTAGTGTTGAAATATGCAATTTTCGACGCTCATAACTTTCAAATATTGTATTTTTTTACTTTTCAGTTTCCATACAGGGCTAGATAATGATGAAAAATTCATATAATTTTTTATTTTGAACGTACATTGTCAAACAGTGGAGCAATCGCCAGACTACGAAGAATTTTCGACCAGTGTAACCTTAAGGCGGTACCCCGAGCAAAACGCCGCGCAAGCCGTTTTTTGTGCTGTTTTTAGGAGCTATCTACTAGTTATTTAAAAAGAAATATCAATACACTAATGGATAGACAATTTAATAACGAAAATTTTTGTAGATTTTTTTTTTCAAAAGACTCAAATTCGATTTTATAAAGATTTTATTCTAAAATCTGGGCGTATTCACTACTGCAATTCATGCGCCACCAGTGCCGCTAGGCCAATAGGAATGCTCATATCTCATGCCGATTTTTTGGTCAGGGTACCGTCTTAATGTGTATTATTTCATTGACACTAACCCTATATAGCTCATTCTCGGTTTTCAATGTACACAAATTGAAAGGTGCTCCCATTCACATATCGCGCCTTTCAAAAAGGCATAAAACTCGAGCTTATGGCAGCGTGCTCTCATGAATCGCTTTATAAATGCTCACTGTATCTGCTTACAACTGATCTCGCATTTCACTGTCAAAAGGAATATTTGTAAGATGACAAATCCTGAGTGCAGAGATTGGAAAAGCAGGTGTATTTTAGAAGTATTAACTGACAGTTAACTCATAAACCCTTGGTGGTTTGGTTTTGGTAGACGGTATATATGGACTAAGTGATAAATACGGCATTAGGCGGCTTGGGCAATTTGAAATATGCGCAATAAGAGTAGACAATATGATAAAAACTATACAAATAATTAAATTGACCAGGCTTTCTGAAGAAAAAAAAGGAAGGAAAAAACAGGCTTTCTTTCACTTATGGGGCTGGGTAATAAAAATATGTTTTATTTTTTTTATTTTAATTTTGACATTGGTTTCTTCAATTCATTGACCATAATTATCAAATTGCCCAACCGTTACGTAGCAAATTAGCAATATTCATAATGACCAGACAATGTGATAAATATAGAAGTTTAAATCAGTATTCATTGCATTGCCCGATTTGACTTGACTTGATTCATAATGCCCGGGCATTATACATACTGCCCTGATTCATCACTTAGCCAATGACATATCTATAAACATCAAAGAGAAAGTATGTATGTATGTTCCTTATAGACTGCGAAACTGCTTGACCGATTTTAATGAAATTTGGCATGTAGATAGTTTGAGACCCTGGGAAGGAGATAGTTTGTATTCACTTGGGATGATAAAACAGTTTTACGCGGGCGAAGCCGCGGGAAGAAGCTAGTATATTATAATAGTAAAGTAAAACACTTTTATAGAAGAAAAATCTCAACCCAGAACAAGTATTTTTTCAAACATTTCAGGCAACATTTGTTCCAGTTGTCTGTGCAGAAAGCGGAGATAAATTGAATTGTCTAAATACTTTAAGCGCCAGTTCAAGACATAAATACTTATCTAAACAAGGTTTGCACTTTTATAAAGCGGGATAGTTGTGTTTGGATCACATGTATGGAATTATATTCACACAAACATGGCCGCTGTGTTGACAAAGGCCTTTGGTGAATCAATAGATATTAGAAACCGACTTGCTATGGATTGATACATGACGGTTTATACTAAGACGCTCCGAAGGACCGAGTTGCGTCCAAAGGGCATTAACCCTTCGCCCTACATAGTATTATAGAGTTATAGGCAATAATATGAAACAGATACGTTATACACTCACAAAACAACCGGCAAAAGTGTTCCGCACAGCAGCGGCAGATAAAACCAACAAGAAAAAGAGAGACAGCGAATTGTTTATTGTCTCTTGCGTGTGAATGTAAACAAACATTTTTCTTTCCACCAATATTTTTTTCTTTTTCTAACTTCCAAATATCAGAATATTAAGAAAAAAATAATTAGTAAATTGAGGTGTATTGCTTACTTACATATGGTATGAGATCCCTTCTGTTTTATGTACTTTGTTATCATAATTGGTACACTTTCTAAATACACTCGATAGCATTTTTTAAATTATTTTTTTTGTTTCAACAAAGCGTATCGCTCTTCGACATGCGTGACAAAGACTAAAGACTATACGTCCCAATTAGGACGTATTCGAGTCTTCACAATGCGCGCGCTCATAACATATCTGTTTACTAGAATATCATTGGTTATAGGTAAATACTAGATATACATTTAGATAAGTCATCATGCGGTAATCAATCACAGAATTTACGGCATGTAATGGACGCATACCTGCATTGGATTAGTTGTTGCTATGATCATGTTTTAATGGATCGTCACAAAATATCAATCTGTGAACGTATTCAAACCGTTTAGCTGTAATTACCGTCCAATCAAATAAATGATTGAAATAGAAAAAACGTAGAACGTTGTGTAAAACATACATGAGAACCAACAAAAACCGGCCAAGTGTGATTCGGACTCGCGCACGAAGGGTTCCGCCGTAACATTATCGCAAAAAAACGGCAAAAAACACGTTTGTTGTATGTGAGCCCCACATAAATATTTATTTTATTCTGTTTTTAGTATAGCGGCAACAAAAATACATAATCTGTGAAAATTTCAACTGTCCAGCTATCACGGTTCATGAGATACAGCCTGGTGACAGACAGACGGACAGCGGCGTCTTAGTAATAGAGCCCCGTTTATGGTACGGAACCCTAAAAAAGATACACTGTGGCTCTAATCTGGATGAGACTTAGCTGAGACTGAACTTTGTTGAGTTATCATAATCATCTTGCAATATATTTGCAATAAATGCATATTTTAATGTGTTCAGCAAAAACTCAACAAGTTTAGAACTTAAAGATATACCAGTTCTCAAACTAGTTTATTTAACAGGTAGGTACTTAGCATTAACACTGTTTTAAGTCGTCTACAATGAAATAATAAAGTTGAGTGTTTTACGAAGTGTATTTGTTCAACGAAAAACTTTATTCGGATATTTAAAAATCTGAAACCTATTTATTTATATTTTTTCGTCGCAATAAACTTATTGAACGTCGATGATACGGATTTCTTTTTGAAACCTATTCGCTGCAAAAATGATAACTTTGATATGTTTTCCCGAAAATATTTACTTAATTGGGAGCAGAAAAATCCGACTGAGATTATGAATTTGTATGATTCGGACAAATCATATTATTGCGGTAATAAAAACCTGATCGAGGAGTGTATAGAGTGTTACTTTTCTTGAGCCCGAGGGGCCTAAGGGTGCCTTTCCACCAGAGTTGTGCTTAGCAGGTATGCTGCGAGGATGTGAAAGATAAGCTACGAAACTATGTGACCGTTTCCACTGATGCTAAGCCGTGTAGCGGGCTAGTAAAATGCGCCGCCGAGAGCTAGCTGTGCGAGGACAATGCACAGCTCGAGCTATGCTACGTTTCAACAGTAGGGAAGGCACGGGGAGCGGCGCGGTGAGGGGAGAGGCGTCAATCCATAGCACGCATCCAGATCATGCATCCATCCATATAAAAAACATAGTTTAGCAGAACCTGTTTCCACCAGTGATATGCTATATGGACCAATGAATATGATTGGTGTATATCAAACGCATCCATAGCAAAGTAGCATAGTATATGTCTGGTGGAAAGGCACCCTTTAGCTTGGCTTTGATACCATATTCAAGTTACTAAACAACTAACTTCTAAAAACGACTCCTTGGTTTAAGATGTCTTTGTTTCCTGATGGCTTCAACGTGGGGTCTTTACGTCTATAGAGAATAAGTTATTTCTAGGCAAGCTTGCTTCACCATCGACCACATCATCGCTTACCATCAGGTGAGATAGTTATCAAACGCAGGCCTTTCAATAATGAAAAAGCGAACTAAAAAGTCGTAAACAAGGAAAAAATCATGCTGTGCAGTCGGAGGATACATATTCGCGGGCTGGTTGACCAAAATCTGGTGCATCCTCCGCCTGCACAGCATGATTTTTTCCTTGTTTACGACTTTTTAGTTCGCTTTTGAAGCAGTCGGTTTTTTTTTTTTTTTAATTAAGTTTTTTTATTTATAACTTTTTAGTTAGTTTTTTTCGAATTACATACATTTGAAATCACCTCTTAAAACTCTTCTTAAAACCCACACGATGGATTTGGAAGAAAAAAAATATTTGGGGCCCCACAATATGGCACCCAAAATCCGCCACTTTTCTATTATCCAATTTAAATGTAGCCTATGACACTCGCAGGGTTAAGACGCATCGATTGACGTATGAATCATCAAAATCGGCCAACGCGTTTGGTCTCTGGAACGCCATATAGGAACAAACATACATACATACATACATACATAGACTGATAAACACATTACCCTCCTACGGCAGTCGGGTAAAAAGGAGTGGTCTGTCTTATTTTATTTTAGGTTTTCATATCTTCTATTATTTACCACAAGGCCATTAAACCCCCTGATATACCACAAGGCCATTAAACCCCTTGTCATGAGCAATGAAACTGATTCAATTAACTAAGTATCCTAATGAATCAGAAGGCGAAATATTGTCAAAGTCAGCAACACTGAGTCCGAAGTTATCAAGAAGCATAAAAATGGGTAAGATTACAAACCTGGTGTGGCGAGAAAGGCGGTCGTGAGTTGGGTGCGCCTGGGGGTCCTGGTGGCGGGTACCGCTGAGGGTACGATCCAGGCGGGCCATACGCCCCCGGGGGTTGTTGAGGACCGCCCGGGGCACCCGCGTAAGGGGGCCCACCGTAACCCCGAGGCGGCTGAAACAAAACACAGGAACTTTAACAATCAACTTCAAAGACCATTGATTTTTGGTATCAGTATGAGAGAAATCTTAGCTAAATTAAAAAACCTAAACATTAGGTGTAAATTATGTCTTTTGAGCTTATTCACATGTTCCCACTGCTGGGACACTAGCATCCTCTCTGTGAGAGAGGTAATTAGCCTTAACCACCACGCGAGCCCAGTGCGTGTTGGTGGATGTCACATGTCTCCGAATATTTGGTTCTAAGACATGCCGGTTTCCCACGATGTTTTCCTTCACCGTTTTAAGAGCATTGGTGCTAAAATTATTAACACAAAGTAAAGCGCCTGCCTGGGTTCGAACTCACGACTTTCGACACGTAAGTCGCGGCCGTTACCACTGGGCCACCATTGCTCTCTGAGCTTATTATGAATCTAATTCTGCCAAAATACCTAGTAGTCACTCGATTATGGAGCTACAGCCTAGCCTAGAACCAAAATTGTACAAGTAAAACACTATAACACTTCACACTAATATTACAAAGGCGAAAGTTTGTGAGTGTGTTTGTTACTTCTTCACGCTCAAACGGCTGGACGGATCTGGAGGAAATTTGGCACAGAGATAGATTATAGTCAGGAATAGCAACATAGGACTTTTTATCTCGGGAATATATTCTCTCGGGACAAATTTCGATTTACACACGGGCGAAACCGCTGGCAGAAGCTAATATTATTCTAAAGCTGTCTGCCAGATGTAATGTTAGTACAAGAGTGTTGAGACGCATAAAAACCCTAAAAACAAAAGCACAGATAAAGAAACAAACCCATTACCGTCAATTTCAATATTAGCGCAATAACACTGGGTCGTTAACCGAATTAGGAAGCTCTTGGAATTCGGAATAACGTGCAAATGGAAATTAGAAGTCGAACGCGCCTTCCTTGTCTTACAAGTTCAAACGGCATGGACTTCACTTGGTGCTAACATTTTCTTCGGTGATGTTATGAAAGGGACAACGAGGGTTACCACCTTCCTTTCTTTGAGCATTTTTTGTAAGACAAACATGGATATAGATTTATCACCAAATATGACAAAGATTGAAAGATTCATTCAATCAATCTGCCTAGCCTTTTCCCAACTATATTGGTGTCAGCTTACCAGTGTTTTACTTGGAGCGACTGCCTATCTGACCTCCACAACCCAGTAGCAAGACTGGTGTCAGATCTCAAGCTTCTGACTACCCGTAGCGACTGTCAAAGATATTCAAATGACAGCCAGGACCAACGGCTAAACGTGCTTTCCGAGGCACGGAGGAAACTCGGTATGTCGAAATGGTCACCCATCCACGGACCGACCTCGTCAGGCGTTGCTTAAACTTGATGATCGACCAGTGCGGCTGTTATTATTAAGCCATGAGCTCCTCACTCACACAAAGATTCATTACTTATCTATATTAAATTCAGTTTAGTTAGAAGAAGGCATGCTGCGCAGACTTCAGGAAAGATTGACCTAAGGCAGGAGAATGACAAGCCGTCATCGGCTTATTAGATACACAAATTATTTTGTTGTAGTTTTCTTTAACCAGCGGAAGAAAATTGTCATCTAGTTAGGAAAGCTGATAAAACTTGCTAATCCATAGAGATCATTAGTCACTACAATGGGGTCCCAGCGCTAAGAAAGAAAATTTGGTTCAAATAAATATCACTAAGATAGCGCGATGTGCATCGATTTGTTATTGAATTGTGTGTAAAATTTAAATTTTCTAGAATTAATCATAAAAATTGTATATTCTTGTTTAATCAACTCACCTAAGCAAAAAAATATGGAATATTGGGCTCTTAATTCACATATTAAACATTATTTGAACAGTTCATTTAAAATTGATGCCAATAGATGGCGCGGTTTTAAATATCTGAGGCATGTCGCTAGATTTTAAATTCGTATTGTAACTCATTTTGGTCCAATGAAACTGTAAAAAAAACCGGCCAAGTGCGAGTCGGACTCGCGCACGAAGGGTTCCGTACCATTATCGCAAAAAAGGCGGCAAAAAAAACACGTTTGTTGTATGGGAGCCCCACTTAACTATTTATTTTATTCTCATTTTAGTATTTGTTGTTATAGCGGCGCCGGCAACAGAAATACATCATCTGTAAAAATGTCAACTGCTTAGCTATCACGGTTCATGAGATACAGCCTGCAGACGGACCGCGGAGTCTTAGTAATAAGGTCCCGTTTTTACCTTTTGGGTACGGAACCCTAAAAATCCGACTTCTCGCTTACTTTCATATTGTGAAAACATGAGAAGTAAAAATGTCCGTAAATAGAAAACGTTATTGTGAGTTGTAAAAACGGCTAAAACACCGCAAATTGACGGTGTTATTGCTCACTAATCAAGTTAGCGGACAATAGGTACATCTCTCATCTTAAAAGTTTATTTCATGGAAAACTGTCTACTAAACAGTAAACTGTCTGTCTGTATGTGTGTGTTAGGAAACAAAAACTATGTATTTACTATCTAACTTCAGTTTTAATGTAAATTTTCCTTTGAATGTTGTTGCTCAATTGCTATGTAATAATATTGTGAAGGCAGGACGAATTCGACGCAGAGGTTACCGAATTTAGAATAAGGAAAGGGGAGGCAAACAACACAATGCTAGTCACGCTTAAAAAACGATAAAACTCTTCTTAACATTCGAGGTAAACAAAAGATAATATTTCAGATTAAAATAGCCGCAACATCGTTTTGAAAACAAGCCCGTCGACACTGAGATTGAAATATTTTCAATTAGATAATGACCTCATTTTATTTTCGGACTCATTCATAATCTCCAACACTATAAGAGGATATTTATAAAATTAGTGATGTTATAACAGTACTACGCACTATAAACATATTTCTGTTTGCTAAACAAATTATGCAATACATATTATCATAATCGAATTTATTTTACATATGTGTGTGATATTTAGTCTACGGTTGATCTGTAATCCAGGAACAAATATTCATACCCTAAGTTTTACGAATGATAACACTAAAATACATTGCATCAATCGTACGGTAAGGTACGAAAATCACTTCATTAGACACCGAACATTTGATGAAAACAAACCTCAATTTATTAATTTCGTACCTACTTCATTACGGACAGCGCTATAAAAACTCATCACATATGTGCTGGGTTTATTAAAACCCTTTTTGTCGGCAGTCCCTCTAATGTACCCGTAAAATTAATGCGCTTTTACTGTAATATCAATTTTCCGACAGATACCGTGACTAAATAATTGACGTCCGAAATAATTCGCTGTGCCAACAAAGTCGCCCGCTTCAGTTTTCAGCTTTCATTTTGTTCTATGATGGAAATTCAATTATTCGTACGAGCCCCGCTCCGACGACGCCAACGAGCGAGCGAGCGGGATCTGTATTACTCTTTGATCAATGTTTTACGTCTCCAAACTGAGGCCTTGTCCTGAAGGCTTCCGGATGTAGTTTGACTAGGAGATATGAGACTTGTGTTCGCCAATTAGAGTTACATTTTTACGAACATTGGGGTGTTTTATGGCGGATTCAATGATTTATGGGGGCGGTGTGCCGGGGTGCGGCGTGCGCGGGGTGTGGTGAGGGTTGCGCAGGGTACGGGCGCCGGGGGGCGGCGGCGCGCCATTGGCCGCCTCGGCATCGATCGCGCGACGAGCTCGCAGCGGCCCGCCCGCGCCAGCCAGCCTCCACCTACGTTAATAAGTAATCATCCGACCCCGCGATACCTCAGCGAGTTTTCCGGACAGAGCTGGAGCCGCCGAGACGGGCCTCGTATCTCCAGTCGGCTGGAACAAAGAGCCACCGCATAGGGCGACATCCGTATTGATTTATGCAGTAATTGACCCGCGGGTAGGTGCGCAGCCCGCGCACCGCCCTCCATACGCACCTATCCTATTTGTTTCCATATTATGTACATACTCATACTTATTATGTGAACTCAATAATGCGTACAAAAGTAGCAAACTACAAAAAAAAGTTAAGACCAATTCTTGAAAAGGTTTAGTACACACTTGCCTATGTAAGGAACGTCCGTTTCAGATTAAAGAAAATCCTGCCCTATATTTTGTAATACGCAATAAGTGAAACCCAAATAAAATGTCGGTGACCCAATGCCTCAAAGCTTTTAAGAGCCTCATAAAAAGTTCATTTAGAGATATGAAAGGTTTTTGTAGTCTCGAGTGACTGCAGGGATCAGTGAATACCGCAAGTCAGGAAAGCAAAACAGACAAAACCGCTCAGTAATCGTTAAGGTTGCGGGTTGAAAATACGAGAGTCTAACGTAAACCACAACGAAACGTAACGTAAAAGGTATTTCATTTTCGCAAGCGGCTCGGAAAGCAGCCGAGCCGTGGAAAACAGTTCCGAGAATGAAATATAACTGTATAGCTTCAGAGTGAATTTTACCAAGCAAATAAACAAGATAATAATTTAAATGCTTCAACAGAATGGTTTATTTTGAAAGTACTTGCACGTTTACGTGGTATAATAACACGACAAGGAAGGGTTTCCTTAAATTCTATTATTCAACGACATCGTAACTTCTATACTGAAACTTCTTTTAACAAAAAATTTAACAGACTTTAAAAAAAGGAAGAGGTTATCAATTCGTCAGAGCCTTTTTTTTTGTTCCCCGTTTACTCAAAGACGCATGGACCGATTTGGAAAATTCTTCTTTTGTTTGAAAGGGCTTTTGGCTGCCCAGGTGGTCCCATGGTCATCAGATCAGGCTCTGATGATGGGATCCTGGAGAAATCGAGGCAGCTACTCATATATTAGAGGCAAACATATAGCAATTTTGGTATTTTCATCAAACATTGAACAACATTAGAATTCCATAATGTAGTAATGCTAAGTATGTCACGGGTATAAGATATATCGAATAGTTAACCGACTATGATGAAGAAAATACTTATAAATAAATGATACTGATTATTACTGATAAAAATAGTACCATCGAACTGATCTGATTATGAAGCCGGAAGGTAGGCACTGGAACGCCGCAATAAATCAATGTATCCTAGTCTTGTTTGGGCTTATTGGAATCGTCATGAGATTTACTTTGGCTATTAATGATTTTCAAGGTAATTGGAGGTGTAAAAACTAAAAGAAGTTTTTACTGTTTATTTTGTATAACCTAAAAGTACTGTGGACGTTTCTATAAGCTTTTCTCAAGTTTACCATTGTCTTATTTCGTATAACTAAGACTTTACAAACGTATCCCAAAGCCTTTTACAAACATTCTAGTAAGTGCACATAAAATAAACATCATTTGCGTACGTGGTCACCAAAATAGACTGTGTCAGTTCTTTGTAACAATGTAAATTGTGCGTGAATAACGCTTTCCGTAGTAAACTCAGCTGTTAAGTGTCATTGTGACTAAAATGTAAAACACCTCTTACAAATAAGGAATGTTGATGTAATCATTTTATCAACTATAGGTACTACGTGCGTAGATATGTATACTAATAACTCCTACTGTTTATAACAGCATATTTTGTCATCGTCATCAGCCTTTTAATATTCCCACTGTTGGGACACAGGCCTCGTCTCTGTGAGAGGGAATGGGCTATAATCCAGCACTCGGGCCCAGTGCGGATTGGTAGATGTCACACGTCTTCGAATTTTTGGTTCTAGGACATACCGGTTTCCTCACAATGTTTTCCTTCACCGTTTTGAGAGCAGTGGGGATGAAATAATTTACACAAAGTAAAGCCTGCCTGGGTTCGAACCCACGACCTACAACTTGTAAGTCGCGGCCGTTACCACTGGGCCACCACTGCTTCTCAAATCATATAAGCATATCTTGTGTATGTGTGTATTGAGAGCAGTGGGGATGAAATAATTTACACAAAGTAAAGCGCCTGTCTGCTGCTTCTCAAATCATATAAGAATATCTTATATGTGTGTAGTAGTATTAGTAAAACTAGAGTTAGTGAGTATCTAAAATAGATCTCAATGGGTTAAACAGTCATAAATATTCAAGTACTTTAAATTCAAACTCCGATAACTGGGTAAGCGGCACAATATAAACATAGGACTAGTTCTATCAGCTGGCTAACTAGTATGAGACAGCGTGGTGCAAAATGCGGTTTACAAAGTTAATTGGCATAATTTAATGAGATAATATGGTAGATATTACGGAGCGCGCGAAGTGCATCAAAGGCGACAGTGCAAGTGTGTAGTGCCGTTAGGAATTTGACCGGATTCCGATCCAGCTCGTCGACACGATCGCGTTCACCCACTTGCATCGCTATTATGTCATTACCACCGACCTAAACATTAACTCTATTATGCATCATAACTCACAAATTTATTATACCACTGACTTAAAATAAGATTATTATAGGTATACTGCCTTATGTTCTTGGAAATCCGCTTAACGGGTTTAATTTTTCATGGAAATAACTATACCGACTGCTTTCGCGCGACGTGAAAATTTCTACTTCCCACGGCTATAGTCGCGGGAAGTTGAATTTCAACCATAAAAGGTTGTTCTGTGTATTCTTAAACATCGGCATTGCTACAACGTAGACGTGCCTATACACGACATGACAAAGCTTGGCGAAAATGGCAATCTTGAGGAGTCTCATGACATCAAAATGGTAAAAATATAAGCTATATTATATTTACAACTATTAGTACGTCAAATTGTTTGCAAACCGGGCCTCATCGTATTGGCAAGGTTATGGCTGTATAGAAGAACTGGCCGTCATAACTCCCTTTATTCGTGTTCTTGAGCGTTTCTGCAGATTGAAGTATCTAGGCGTGACAATCAATCACAGGTACATTTGAAGCCTTTTTTTTTTGGATGTGGAATCATCCAAAGACTTCTCCCGCTCTGGGTGAAGCGGGAGGGCGAGTCAGACTTTTACTTACTCAAACCCACTCGTGTTTCTTCAGTTGCTTGTGCCAGGGCCGTGGACACTCTTTTCCAAATTTATCCGCGACCCAGACAGGCATCGGCCCTAGCGGACCCTGTCAGGTTTTGCTGACATCTCTATGAGGCGCGCGTGGAACACTACGCGCCGTCGACTCGGGCCTGGTCCTTATCGGATGCTTTTTAACTGCCATTTTATCAGTTCGTCTTCGTGCTGATGTTAGGGTATCCAGAACTATGGTTGCTTAAAACCGGACAACGGATCGATGCCGTCGCAATATTAAGAATATTGAAAGCGTAGAGACTGTGATGGCCAGTGGGCCGTGATCACCTTCAATAGCCACCCACAGAACTGTAGGTTGTTCTATATTTAGACGACCACCACACGGTTAACTTATTATTAATGTTTTGCATGAACTATAAATATAATCTACTCATGATTATGCAAACGTTTGGCGTTGAAAATAAAACACTTAGCAATAACTTATCTCCATCCTTTCTTCTTCTATTCGGATTCTGCTACCTTTGAAGTCTACTAAGCATTCAGCTATGCAGTAGCAAGCTTAGAAAACTTGCAAATTGGAATGCCCACGAATTCTCTCAAAGAAATATAGTCTTGAACCTGTTCTCCAGTTCCAATTTGAAATAGCAATGATTGAAGGCATTTTCTTGAGTTAAAGCAACGTATTTTTCAGAACTAACTGGATAACAAGTTGCTGTTCCGAGGCTTATGCTACGCACAAATAATTAAAAAGCACTGTACAAAAGAAGAACTTAATGCCTTTGGCAATTTCAACCTGCTTAGCTTTATACAATCATCATCATCATCTTCCTGCCCTTGTCCCATGCTACATGGTAGTCAGCCGCAACCGCAACACGAGCTATATCATCATTACTTGACTAATCAGGACTGCTTTCAGATTGATCAACAAATATTTACTGTCTGCCTTTTTTGAAGAAATACCTACATGACTTTAGTATTCTTTTTTGGGAACAAATGTGAAGTTTTGGTGAATGAGCGGCTGATTATCTAGTCACTGGTGATTAGTGAGATACACAATAATAATATAAAATCATAATAATAATATCAAAATAAATACGGAATATATCCCTCACAATATCGGGTGCACGGTTGGCGCAGTGGTTGAGTGATTGACTGCTGCGCTGCGTGTCGCGGGTTCGATTCCCGCACGGAACAAATATTTGTATGACCTACAGATAGTTGTTCCGGCTCTGGGTGTTGTGTATGTGAGTTTATATGTTTGTAAACGCACCCACGATACAGGAAGAAATTCCTAGTGTGGGGCAACGTTTTAAAAAACAAAAAAAAAAAAAAAAAAAAAAAAAAAATAAAAAAAAAATATCCCAATGTCGCGGCATAAATGTGTTTTTAATTGTACTTAATCCGACCTCATACCGAATTTGTGCAATTAACAAAAAAAACGATATTGAGATCTAATATTGGAAGTCAATATCGGCATTGAATAACTTCCGATATTATATGCCCTACTCCACACACAATACATTCATCTTTTCATTGCCCTTCCTCTCCCTCTCTATCCACCCACATTTAGATTCACAAAAGCTAAGATTTATACAATAATACCTATTTGAAAAAGAAAGTGGTACTAATTAGTTAGCACTAGGGTATCAAACATCACAAAGATATTCTCCAATCAAGACTGAAGATATGCTAGAGGATCGTTTATAATCCAACAATTTTGTCCAAAACGCAGAATAAGATAGGCCATACCGTTTTTTATACCGTTCCGAAAGGTGTTATTATGTGTTTTACGATGAATTGTACCGGCGGCAGCGTGGGGAATGCAGGTGAAGGGCTTTAATAGCCCGTGGCCGTGCAACTTGACGATTACACACATGTGGAAAGTTGTTTGGTGTGAGAGCCACTTTTCGCTTTGCGTAACACTTTTCGAGATAGCCGGTATTTTTGGGACAAAGTAAAAGGAAAACTGTATTTTATTCGTTTTTTAACCTTACTTATCTTCAGAAATATAGCATAATTTTTTATTTTCTTGTATTTTTGTTTAAGAATCTTGTATTTTTGTTGACTTGCACACTGTTCCGTTGTTGTTGAATTAGGTAATTTACGTATGTTTGTAATATTTGTAAGTATGTGAGAACCATGTTCCTAATTAACAAATGAATGAATTTACCTGTTAGTGTTTGTAATACTTTATGGTATAGTAGTGTTAGTCTGGGTGCATCGTCCTCACATATACGAATTAATGTATGTATGTAAATATTGTAAAACATTTGGCGTAAGTGTTGAGTTTCTTGTGCGTTCTTCTCCCTAACAAGCTAGTTTTCCGAATGGACGGTAGAATCAATTACTATTACTGATAAATTTAAATGTTAAACGTTCAAAAGTGCCGCTTAATGGCCTACTTGAAATAAAGAAATTTGAATTTGACATGTTCTCAAGAAAAATACCGTATTTTTACCCGACTGCTCCAGAACGGGTACGGGTAACGGGAACGGTTCCAGGGGTACGAGAGCATGTTTGTATATATTTGTCCTGTAGCCTAAACTGCTGGACGGCTTTCAGCAACAGAGGTATCATTAGATTCGTCTGGACACGGCTAATACGAACTTTGAAAAAACAACACGAGATAGCGGTCAAAATTAGGGAATTGTAGTGATACCTAGTCGTATTTATATGTCAAATTGTCATGTGTGGACAAATATGACCGGCAGGCTTATTAGATTACTCATCTTGCAAGAGCAAAACGATAGCGCTTTTTGCGCAAGTTCTTCAATACAGAAGTTTTAGTTTTTGGTGTTTGTTTTAGAAATTAGTGCATTTGACTTACAGTGGGCGATTAGCAAACGATTGTGTAAGACTTACCATACCTACAATGTATGTAATTTCGACTTTTATAAGTTTTATGACATATAGCGTTTGATCGCGCGATGATTGCTGGTTGCTGTTTCTTACGTATAAGGCTGCCGGGCGGGTGCATATTATGTTTCGGAATATTTTCTTCTTTTGGCTAATGTGTCGCCCCAAGCTTTACGTCGGATCTTTAACTTTAGGACTATATTTGCTATTTTATGATGGCTATCTAGTCGGTTTTCATAGTTATTTGATATGGAGTAATGGAGAAAATGTGTATGAAAAAAAAACCAGAAGAAAAGAGGATGGCCACTCAGATGTCGAGTAATGGGAGAAGACATGCTGCGTACGACCCCAAGAAAATTAGGATAAAAGAAGGAGAATTATGAGACCCAGGTTCATATCGGTTAAGTCAAAATTTATACTCTGTTCCTTTAAAACTATCTGTAGCAAAATACGAGCAATAACAAAACAATAAAGCGTCGAAACAGTTACATCATTGAGGAACGTCATTCAACATATAGAGCGAAACGAATTGTTAAACACCTCAAGGAAACAATATTATTATGTATAAAAAGTAAACACCGTTTAACAGCAATGTTAATGACCTATGACTAATACAAGAGGCCTGGTAATGTATAACATTGGCATTCGTACAAACAGCAGTGGCAGCGTGCGCGGACGGATACGAGCAAATATTACATAACTTTGATTGTGTTTGTAAAAAGTTGGGGATTCCCTCCACTACAAGCGCATCTTGCTTACACAGACACACCGCAGATGTGTGCGTGTAACCTTGCCTTCCTTTACATATTAAACGCCGACGGGCTATCCCTTTGCGTACCCACACAAAAAAGTCGAACCATAACTATATTGTTAACAGAAAAAGAAAATGAATGAGTTTCACTGTTACCGCTATTATTATTATCTCCAGCGTGCTCCTGTGAGGAACGATAAAGGCCCACTGACCGGTTCAGTTTTTATACGTGTCGAGTATCAACAATGGCACGTAAACCGTATTCATCGGGATCATCTGTTTCTACTTCCGACCACACATGCCTTGAATGACGGTTGCAGTCAATCTTGACATTCAATAAGATTTCACGTTGTTTTCTAACTCTCGTCATCGAAATCTTTCTGACATAATTTTAGCTTGTAAGAAACGAAAAAAGCATCTGAAATCTGATGTGAATGTTATACAAGTGTTTAATGTTTCAGAAATGTGTCAAGATCAACATGTCGTTTAGCATTTTTATTACAAATATCCTCTCGTTCTCGACTTGGCAACGGTTTCCTTTACGAGGTTGTAAATTATATGAAAAAAGTAAACAAAAGAAGCGTTGCATTAGCGGTTAGCGCGAACGATAACGCGCACGTTTGCGTCGGCGACTCTGTCGTCACGGACTAGCGGAAGGCAAATACGAATGTCTGTGTATTTAATTATAAGACTCTATAAATAGAAAGAGCATTACGTCGTGTTATGCGGTCGGTTACGGCAAGTTATTTTGGTCCGCGCCGTCACGAGCCCCCGTGAATGTCAAGCTCGCGGTAACTCTAACTAGGTGCCACAGCGGTTGGGCAACAGGTGGCCTGCACCGCGATCTTAGACAAGTAAACATTTGCATGCACTTAACAAATTCAATTGTGGGCTACACATATTTGATTCCTTCCATTGATGCAACTATTCGCATCTAATCTGGAGTGAAACTCGTGTATCTCTACTGTTTGATGCCCGGGATTCGAAGACAGACAGGTTCTGTAAACACCAAGTTTAAGACGCAGAAGCAAACATTTTCTACGATTAGTTATTCAAATAAAAACCCGGCCAAGTGCGAGTCGACTCGCGCACGAAGGGTTCGGCTCCGTACCATTATCGCAAAAAACGAAAAACAAAAAAGTTCGTTGTATGGTAATATACTTATATATTTATGTTTTTCTGTTTTTAGTATTTTTTGTTATAGCGGCCATTAGCGGCAACAGATTTTTTTCTTTTTTTTATGTTTTAGTAATAGGGACCCGTTTTTACCCTTTGGGTACGGAACCTTAAAAAATATTACAAACTGTTCGATCACACCAAACAGTCAACCACACATCAAAACCGCAATCAGAATTTAATAACATTAAAAAGTTGTAATTTTCAACAAATTATACAATCAGAAATGTAAACAAACGATCACAAGTGTTACTGACCTAATAAGGCGACCCCTTTTCCACCCAAGACGGTTCAATAAAGAACTCCCTTTAGGTACGTAGTATCTAAAGTACATAGGTACATAACAGTGGCGGTCGTGACCTTTTAATATATACTTCAATGTATAGCCACGCTCCCCGCTTTACGCGAGTACCTACTGACACATCAAGAAATGTTCACTCCAATGTGGATAAGGCTTCTTTGACAAGTTAATCCCATTTAAATTAAGATTTGAGATAAAATTGAGCGTATTTATAAAAGTATTTCATTGATAAAATTATGACTACACATAATTAATTATATTTGATGAAGTTCCAACAATTCAACTAAGGGCCGATTTTTCAATAGTCTGATAATTTTTAACTGAGGAATAAAAATGGCCCGTTGACATATTTTCTATACAAAAGCTGTCAGACCGCCATTTTTATTCCTCTGTTAAAAATTTCTAAGTGGAGAGAGCAAGGCTTTATTAGCCAGAATAAAAACATGAACATACGGGATATCTTGCACTTCTGAAGATCGTAATGAAGTACCAAATAACGGACTAAGAATCTGGACAGGTGGATATTTACTGCATTTCCGTTCGAAGAGTATTATTTTACGTGATTGGATGCCGCATCCTGTTGCTCGGTACATTTTCTTCGCAATACTCGTACAAAACCAACACTTGAAGCGTATTTCAACAATCCAAAACAACTGCATAACGCAGCGGTTGGTTAGTTATAAAAACATTTCACTAACCGTTTAACATTTACGTTACCTTTGAAATCGTCAAAGTTTATTGCTCTCAGTTCCTAAAGAACGCGCTTACTTTAACTTCAAAAACAATAAACATAAAAAGTAGAACAATAACATCTTTTTATAGACTTGTAAATCGGCATAACGTTGTTTGATAATGGCACTCGTAATAAACATGAATCCTGGCCGTAATCTTTTTACATACATCGCGTGTAGTATCTAAACATACGTGAATACACTATAGGTGTATAGGTATGGAAGTCGTTTACCTTTCCGGCTGCGCTCAGATTCAGTCCTTGGCAATGGCCCCTTTCACAAACGAACAAGTATACACATTTATCGATGTAATACGTAACATTGTTTGCATCATTAATGTTGGCTAACATTTGGTTTATAAAATTTTGCTCATAAAACTGTTGTGTGCGAAGAAAATTCGTACATCTTAGGATCTCGATGATTGTAGAGTTTGTGTTGTACTAGTTGAACGTAATAACGCAAACCATTAGCAAATATAATTTTGGTAGACATGAAATTAATTAACGTTGATTACATAGTGAATATGTCTCGTCTTCGTAATCTACAGTTTCAGTAATTAGAGATCACGTCACTCTGGGTGTCACGCACACAAGCCGAAGTGATAATGTGCTTGACCTACACAGACCTCCCTTGTTATTAATCCGACGTTTTGATTTCAACCGGCGACCGGCGAAGGGAGCTGGCAATTACGTGACGTCACCACCACGGTTTAACGACCCCATTACAACATTCAACATATTGTATGAATGAATGCAAGCCGCGTGACGGCTGACGTTTTTGTTCGTCGATACGTCGCGGAGTAAGGTGCAAGTTATTGCGCCACCAATGAGATGAGCTTCGACGCAGGTGTTCATCAAAGTGTATCAATAGTCTCATTCATACAGTGGGGAATTCTTTTCAATCAGAAATCACTGTTGCCAAATCGACATAGATTGACAATAGGTGGGACGTCAAAACAATTTGCGAGCGTCATCAATACACGCTTCAATTGAAACATTTGTGAGAAGGTCGCTACACCTCAATGATCGAATCAAAATTGGCAAATGCCAAGTGAAATTTTAATAGATGGCAGTTAAGCGTTCGTTGACCCGATGCGGTAGACGATCGAGGTCGTGCCCATTATCCAAGCACAGCACAATGACACGATTATCGGACGGCTCGCGGGTCCGAGACGGCTCGCATTGATTTTACGAAATCCACATCACGGACTCAGAATTAACGGTCTCCGTCGGCCCATTCATCTCGTTTTCATGTACACACCGCCGCTATTGCGATGCGAAAGTGAGAGCGAAATTTACTCGGGCTGCAACTACGCACAGAACCGTCATGTATTGCCCTAAATACGACGAGAGAATAGATAACGGTTGTTAGGTAATTGATAATTGAATAGCGATTGAATTTGAATATTATCATGTTGCAGGGGGTGGAGTGGTTTTGACATAGATTTGTTATTAGGATTCTATTGCAGTTTCATGTTAATTGCTGATCAACACACACGTGCAAGGTAACAATAATATAGGTACAGAAAGGAACCAAATTTTTTCCGCAAAACAGTGCTTTGATAGAGTCAAACATATTTAGTATTAATTGTAACTTTATGAATGGAATAATTCCAACTACGTTTGTTATTCATGATAAAAACAATTACATACTAATAAACTAAGATAACCTTTAGTACAAATCTAATTTGGTTTTTGGGACCGAATAGTGCCATGTTTTGTATATAAATTTCATGTCAGAGGAGCGTATAATCGTGGTAACTAGTAAACCAAATCACAAGAAATGCATTGCAAAGGAACCAAATATTAGATCGATCGCTTCCGACGACGCACAGTGTGATAAATGCCTCCAAAATCGGACATCGCTTTTTTATTCTTCAAATCGATGGAATACACTGTTTTGAATGCTAGAGTAGAACTACTATAATCGAATTCAACTTAGAACCAGAGATATAATTTTTTAAATATTTTATTCTGGTTATCCATAGAAATCAAAAGAAATGTTTTAAATTATTATGTATGCAACATTTCTGTGTTTTAATTATAGTATGCGATAAAGCCAAATGTCTGCTATTTTTAGAATTGCAAACATTATTTCTAGATATAATCCAAAGCAAGTTACGTAATTTTTTCTGTAATTTTGAAATTATTTTTTTGCGCGGGTTCTAGAGGGCAGTAGCATTTTATTTTGAAACACATTATTGTTTAGTATTACCTCAACCTGCCTGTAAAATATCAGATGCCTATCACGAAGGAATTCGGATTTATCGAGTTCAGTATTTTTTTTGTTAGGGTTTTCACAAATCGAGAATCTATAACCATATTTTTTTAAGTCTTAAATTGAAGTAGGTATTAATTATAAACTGTAGTTATAGAGGTACACATAGGTAATTTAATGGGATAAACGTATTTTTGGCAAAGAAATACAGTTATTTGTTTATTGCATTAAAATGTAAAACTAATATACTTATATTTTTATGATGAAGGGGTAAATGTGGTATAGGGAAGAGGTTTGCCCTCGTCAGGTTTATTAAAACTAAAACCCTACATCGAAACATATTCTCTGGAGGAACGGCGGAGTTTTGAATTTGTTAAAACCCATTAATGTCCATAGTAATATAAAAGAACCCCAAGCAGACGAATCTAGTTCCAGCCAAGTTGAACATAAACTCAACACATAAACTCTTGTGACAGAAAACGAGGACTTTCTTCTTTAATTGATTACTAGCTTCTGCCCGCGACTTCTTCCACGTGAAAGTCACATACTTATACCATAAAACATCTTAAAGCACTCGACAGTAGTGAAGCTCTCTGTTTGTGAAGTTTCGGCGATTACCCAAATTATTATACAAATCCACATTTTTTTTTAATCTCTATAAATACGTATAGTATAGACATAGTTAAGTACTGCACCCGGGCGCCGAGACCCGCGTTAAGATAGTAAATTAATTGTCTCAATAGAAATGATAAATGTTTTTTTTTGTGTTCTGAGAGTGTTAACCCTATTATCAGAGAAAATTTTGAAAACCATAGAATCATTATATCTTCGATTTCCTGATAGATTTGCATCTGATTTTTTTTATAGTTAATATTACAATTCTGAACAATATTTTAAGATAAATATTAGGTGCTACTTACAAAAGATGTCCGAGGGAAAAAATAAAAAGTAAAAAAATAAAATCAGGCTTATTTGTTTTTCTATTATAGAAAATTATTTTCTGTTTCGCCTATAGAATACCTTTTATATATTGTCAATAAACTTCAAAAACAAATGTTCAAATATGTTTATAACTTCGTTTATTTTAGAGTTTCTCTGAAAATCCAGAAAAATCTAATAAAAATTCTAACTCTGTTTTAAAGTATATTTAAGATCCGGGAGTTCTACTCTAGCATTCAAAACAGTGTATACTATCGATTAGAAGAATAAAAAGACGATGTCCGATTTTGGAGGCATTTATCACACTGTGCGACGCAGAGTAACCGCCACGATCTACGAAGAAAATAGATGAATAGCATAGACAAAAACATACACATCGAAGAATTCCAGATGCAAGACAATTGTGTATGTAGACAAACACACACATACCCACATCACACACAGCTAAATCTAAATATAGCGAGCGCCGATATCAGCGGCTCGCCCTTGAACCAGTCGCACGGAAACATTTTATTATTATTACCGAGCTGTCGGCGAGCACGAGTATGTCGGGTCGACGACCCCGCAACCACGTGTCTCCTTATCGACAACTATCTAACACGATTGTGGGTAAACAACATGCCGAGATAAATGACTAATTCCACAATGCTTGCCTATTTGAGCCATTCATAAATAATCAGCGTAACGTCATAGCGATTTCGTTGACAATACCCGTCTGTGAATCAGAGTATCACTTTGAATTCTCAATGAGCTAGGACGTCCCACGTTTAATCAACGGATTGTCCTTAAGTTTCAATGTTACTTCATAGCTCTTAAGTTTCGCAATATCGCAAACTTGGGAGTAAACACTCAAAGAGAACGTTCCATAGAAACAAAAACAATAGTGGAGACCGGCAGAAATCGATACCTCCTTGGTGAAATGAAAGCAATGCAACACGTCCATAAATAATAAATCGTCTAATTGTAAAAGGCCGTGACGGACGGAAGAACGTGCATATCGTGGGAAGTGGGACATTGTTACGTAACCGGTATTTGTTCAATGGCCAGCCTACACGGGTACATCCTTACAAATGCGTACGACCTTGAATGTGAACTCGAAAGTGTAAACAGGCACGTGCTCGATGCATTGTTTTATAGCCGCCGGTTGTGAAATACCACAAACAACACTACGATATAGCAATTTGACGGGCAAAACATGGTTTTTGGTCCTGATCAACTCAAATTTTCTTTTCTGCACAGAAGGGTGTAAAAATAACAAGTACCTCATTGCAACAATAATACAGAAAGTAAGGAAAACGGTCCTGAAACCATTTCCGAGAAAAGTCTTATATGAAATGTAGGATCTCTTCAAGTAATGAAAGGAACTAGTAGCGACATCTATTTCTTATTTGTCAACATTACTGAAAACCATTAATACACTTTATTTTAACTAAAAGAGCTGAAAATTGGAAGCGAAACCAGCCGATAGCGAAACGAAAAGCCTTTCAAAGTTCACGTCAAGCTGGATAGATACACGTGTCACATGTCAAGTTCCATTCACGTTGATTCCGTCAAACACACGTCCCGGCGCGTTGCTTCTACATAATGTATGTAGGGGGAGCGGCACTGGATCGTCGGCGAAGCCTCGCGTTTTACTACCCCGTTTTTGAACCGAGAGAACGCGCAAATCTCCGCCTAGAAGCGAGTAATATTTGCCTACACATCAAACTTTCACTATCGCTGTGCGCTTTCGTTTTTATATCTGCTAACAGCGGCGGCACCGCTTTGTTATTCCTACGTACTTTTTTTTCCTTTTTGCGTCTGACAACCGACACGCTGCTGACGCCAACAGCCAATAGATCGCCAGCCTTTGTGGCTTACTTTAACGGAAATAACGGCAAAACCGATAATTATTTGTAACTATTTTCTATGTTGATATTTTGTGATAGATCGGTGGTTTTACAAGAGCCTCATTTAAAGGATAAGCTGCAGGGTTTTTTGATGATTAAATAGGTTATGAAGATCACAAATTAATGTTTTGATACAATTAGCTAACCACTAACTGCCAAACGCGGCTTTGGAAACTACGCCAAATCCATTTATGTCAGAACGCCTCTCTAGTCAAATGAAAGGGTTAATTTTAATTGCAACTTAAACATGCAAATATTTTCGATCTTATATATATAACACTAACTGACCCCCGCGACTTCGCTCCCGTCAAAACTATAGCCTATGTTACTCGGGAATAATGTAGCTTTCCATAGGTGAAAGAATTTTTTAAATCGGTCCAGTAGTTTCGGAGCCTATTCGGTACAAACAAACAAACAAAAAAATCTTTCCTCTTTATAATATTGGTATAGATTTACGTAACTGTCAAAATGAAAACTCAGGTTTTATCATCTTACTAATATTATAAATATGAAAGTTTAGATGGATGTTTGTGTGGATAAAGGTTTGTTACTCAATCACGCCAGAACGGCTGAACAAATCTGGATGAAATTTGGCATAGAGATAGATTATAGTCTGGAATAGCACAAACGCTCCTTCACATCCCAGTATTATGTTCCGTTGGAATGATAAAACACTTATTACGCGGGCGAAGCCGCTGGCAGAAGCTAGTACACTATAAGTTCAGAAGACATTACAAAATCCGTAAGCTAGCTTCAGTTCTTTTTGCTAGTTGAGTATGCCTAAGTCATTAAGACCGCCATTGTACCTTTGTGCATGAAGTTTAAATAAATAAATAAAGCTTATCCAGTTTCAATACAAATTGACGTTTACGTTAACGCGATTGAGCGTGAGTAAAAACTCGCACTAAGGCCTCTGAGGATCATGTTCGTTGAGTTAACACAAGTAAACGCGCGCACAGTCCACGTGGTTTCTACAATCGACCGGTAAAAAAGATCACGCGGCAACCGCGTGGCTCATACTGCTTGGTGCTAAAGGGCATTCCGTTGAAAGGCAGTAGTAATTTTTCGTTTCGGCAATAGTGTTTCAAGTTATCGCTTTTGGGATAAGTAATTGCATTTATCATCTTGCACTGAAGAAAAGCGGACATGGAATTCCTCATAGCACAATTTTCTATGTTCTCCATTTTTTTGAGATCTCACCTATTCAATAAGAGTTTGGACCCCGGACTCTATTTTCGCGTGATCAGCAACATAACTCTAGAAAGCACTGAATTGCGACCTCAATTCAATACAAAAACCAATACGGCATGGATTTGTACTGCGATTTATATTGAGCGTGCAGCCATCGCCGATAAGCCTAAACGCGAATTTCCCGGCTTTTCTCGAAGAGACGAAACATCTTATTTCAGTTTTATGTCGTGTTTCTTATTTAATGTAACAACTGTTCTCCTGTAAATTCATTTCTTAAGAATGTCAGTGTTACAAGTTGAATAAAATGTAGTGAATTAAGTCACAAGCCCTCAGGTTTTTTTCTTTGGAAATAAGCATTATTATAGTGCCTTTACGGGTCGGCCTTAGTATCCAGGATTCCGATTTTGGGGTTGTTAGGAGTTGTTTTTATAGGGGTTGGTTGCCCCTTTCAAATGACACGACCATAACCAAAAAATGTAAAGGGAGTACTCCTTGGACTTCCCTGCCCCCCCTCATAAAAATATCAAAATCGGTATCCCGGATACTAAATATTTCCCGCCTTTACTTTTTTGGATTTTATTTTCTGTGTGTAATGTTTAGATAATTACGGAGTGTTAGAACACAAAAAACATTTGGGTAAAAAAAACTAACCGAACTTTTTCCGAAATAATGGAAAACACCGGCTAAATTAGACCCGGCGTGACTTCTGAAAAACCAACAGTCGTAATTGTATTACGAAAACAGATTTTATTTTCGTTCAAGGCAACTCCCTCAAAAACGAGGAGGAAGGAGACTCACTTTGAAAAATATCATTACTCACAAGAAAAGAACATCTGAAACTTATTTCTTGGGTAGAAAGTTTCATAGATAGGTCATTGACCTGTCAAAGAAACTTCGGCGTGCTTGTTAAGCTTGAAGAGTTCGTAGTAAATCTCAATGAGGAAGACTGTATGTACGCTTTCAGAAATGGGTGACTACTGAGCTAACGACAGTATAGAAAAATGTAGAAGAAGACGTGTTGCGCCGTCCCCAAATACCTAAATTAAGATAAATGCAAGATGTCATCTGCCTAGCCTTTTTCCCAATTATTGTTGGAGTCGGCTTCCAGTCTTACCGGGTTTAGCTGAGTATCAGTGTTTTACATGAAGCCTGCCTATCTGACCTCCACAACCCAGTAACTGGGTAACACGATACCTCTTGGCAAGATTGGCGTCAGATCTCAGGCTTCTGACTACCCGTAACGACTGTCAAAGATCTTCAAATGACAGCCGGGACTAACGGCTTAACGTGATTAACGAGGCACGGAGGAAACTCGGTATGTTGAAAATGGACACCCATCCACGGACCGACCTCGTCAAGCGTTGCTTAACCTTGAAGATCGACCCGTGCGGCTGTTATTATTTAGCCACGAGCTCACGAGCTAAATATGTATTAATTATAATTAGGCTCTCAGATATTCAAAGGCGAGATTTTCTAAACACCGGCTAAGTGCGTGTCGGACTTCGCAAATTTAGGGCTGCGTACCAAAGAAAAAGTCAGATTTATCAATATATTGGTATTTGTAAGAAAAGTATACGTAATAAATAATAAACATTATCACCAAATTTGAAGTTCGGCCAATGAGAAGTTAAAAGTTACCCTTCGGGTACAGAACCCTATAAACATTAAACATGATTGTTAACTATTAGGATGAATTAGCAGTATTTATAATACATAATCAATGAGTACAGCACAACTGTGGTTTTAAGAACAGGTTTTATTTATGTTGTTATTAGAAAGCATTATAAATCTTATCCTAATAATTTAAGTTTTTTTTTTGTATTTTTTAAAGGATGATAATAAATAACTAGACCGACTTGTCAAAGGTGGAAGGTGTGGAAGAAGGCCTTTGCCCAGAAGTAGGACAACAGGTTAGCAAAAAAGAATGATCATACTAGTATAATAATAATATTTTATTTGATTTGATTGATAGGATTGAACAGAAAATCCAGTTAATTTGTCAGCTTTTTTTTTTTTAAGTTTTTCCGTTATTAGCTACTTACTAATAACGAGAAAATATAGGTGTAAGTATCTTTAGTATCATACTTATCCTACTACTTCATAAAACACGAAAGTTTATGAGGATGGATGTTTGTTACTCTTTCACGCAAAAACTACTGAACGGATTTAGATGAAATTTTATAGTAATATAGCATATACATCAGCATAACACAAAGGCTATAAATTATTAAGGTATTGGGATAAGAACTTATTTAATGCGGGCGGAGCCCCGGGCTGCAACTAGTATTAAATATCTGTTCTATAGCACTTTTGGTTACACATCTTTTTAGGGTTCCGTACCCAAAGGGTAAAAACGGGACCCTATTACTGAGACTCCGCGGTCCGTCTGTCTGCCTGTCACCAGGCTGTATCTCATGAACCGTGATAGCTAGACAGTTGAAATTTTCACAGAAAATTTATTTATGTTGCCGCTATAACAACAAATACTAAAAGCAGAATAAAATAAATATTTAAGTGGGGCTCTCATACAACAAACGTGATTTTTTGCCGTTTTTACGATAATGGTACGGAACCCTTCGTGCGCGAGTCAGCCTTGCACTTGGCCGGTTTTTAAATATTACTCAAGTTTTAACTAAAAAAAATTTGCTAATATAAGTTAATCTATCTAACTATATATGTAAATGAGAAAGTATGTATATGTATGATCCTCATAGATCCCGAAACGGCTGGACCGATTTTAATGAAATTTTCAGACAATCTTTAGATTGACCCAGCGGGTAATCCTTCTCTTCTTCTTCTTGGAAATCCAAAGTTAGATGCCGATCGGAACCTTTTTTTTATTTGAACTTTGAACGCGGGCAGATGCTAGTCATTCATAAAATTGAAAGGTCACCAGGATTTACTGAAATTATCATCCGGGACAAGAGATTTTAGGTCCATGGTTATAAGAGATAGTTATGGGACATTGTAATTAAACAAATATTACAAATTTGAAGTAGGTAAATCCTTTGAAAAATTTTACTTTTTCATCCAAAGATTGTCTGATTGTCTATCTACTCAGTTATGGGACAATAATTTAAGAACCTTAAATTACCTATAAATCCTATAATTTACCGGTAACCATATAAGCAGTTATTTGGTGATCACTGTAATCCGAACAGATGATGGTGGTTGAGCTTTTGAAGGCCTAAAATTATAAACAGGCGAGAATACAGTTACCAGTTTTCAAGAACCCAACAAATATAAACGGGCGAGTATACAGATAACAGTTTTCAAGAAGAAATTAAAATTCTTTTTTTTTAACATCGTGTCAAACACATCAATTTCTTACACACCTAATACTCTACAATCCACATGTATAATTGATAGTACATATTTCAGTCTTGATTGTCTTACTTGTAATTTTCGATAATTAATTAAAGAAACTTAGGATAAAATGTGTTTTTAGCATTATAATATTACATAATATAATCCTGTCGAATCGATTGTCCGCAAAAATCCTTGTTTTTACCCAGTCCAATTACCGAGGCCCTACTGTATTTCTTAGGATTTAAGAGAAAATCGACAATCATGTTTTTATCGTTATTGAATTGCAAAAAAGAATATTTTCAAATTGTACAAAAAATTATTTTGTTCATTCCTCCTAACTGCACTAAATCACAGATCCCTTGCTTCATATGTTTAAAAATAATAAAAATTCTCTGTTCAATAACATGAAGAATGAAACAAATAACTTAATTGGTGAATCTTCAAAAATAAAAGGATTGGTATCAATTTTGTTTTATGCAATTAGTCAATAAAAATGGTATGTTTTTTACAAAGGTAAATTTTTTGTTGTAAGGAAATATATGACAATGCAAACTTTTCAGTGTAAATGAATGAAAGCTATAGATATAATATGCAGATATCAATTTCTAGACATACAGAGGTTTATGTTCTGTGTAACACAATTCATAGCCAATGATAACAAAATGCTTGGTGATGCCTGTGAAAAACATTCACAAGTTTTTATTTTTAAGTATTTGTGTAGAATTTTCATTTTTCTCAGGCTACAAAAGACTTATTTAGCTTTTATTTAACTTGCCTTGTTGGTTAGTTAAGACTGATTTCACCAAAGATACTAATTGCGATTAGTTCAACTAAACTCAGTTTATGAAAAACATGTGTTCTGATTAGTTGAGACTGATGAGAAAGTACCAATCAAGAGTTTGGTTGAGCTAGTTGTGATTAGTTTTATTGGTAAAATCAGCCCTTAGTATGTATGGGTCCAATTTTTCAAATTAATATTAGCACAGTAAACCCTCAATCAAATGGCCTGAAAGTTTGCATACTCATTTGATTTGGATGACAATCCACAATACAAATTAATGGTGTAATCTAAAAAAACTCATATGAATCTAAATCCTATGAAACAAAGAATGGCAATATGGAATATTTCTGCATTGCGGCTGTTAAATTGTCAGCCAGCCATGCTGAAATATTCCTACTAATCAAAAATACATAATAAAACTGCTTCTCGACTTTTGTGTATAAAGATTAAATGGTTTCCAACATGACCTACAATTATTACCTAATGTCTTTTATGCAGATGTGTGCTTTTTACCCAACTGCTGAAGGAGGGTTATGTTATATCAGATATTTAATTGCTTGAGTGATGCAGGCGTCAATGCACGGATTGGTCTCCAAATACATTGAAATATTTGAACAAATATACAGAATATGTGTTGGCGGTCTCTGTTGCACAAAAAGTGGATCAGTGAGCACAAAAATATGATTTCATACTTGGTTAATCAATATGCATGCTCTGGTTGGCTTCCAGTCTTAACTGGGTGTAGCTGAATACCTGTATTCTATGTGGAGCAACTGCTTCTTTATCTCTACATCCCATTTACTGGGTAACACAAAATAGGAAATCAAAATGAGAATTATTTGAATTGAATATGTGCCAGTAAATATTGATGATGCTGACTGTACATTATACAGAAAAGTGTTATAATTTCATTGGTGAATGATTTTATTAAACCATCTATCAATCCTAATAAGTATAATTCATAATAATTAGGGATTCATGCTAAAAGGTAATTATCTTGTAAGGCAAAAAGATGAAAAAAATATATTTGATTTTGGAGATGGGATGAATAGCCAAATAACTGTAACTGGTTGGAACTAGGTTGTATTGCATTGCTCATAGGATTTCATATGATAGTTCTTTACTAATTTTACCAATTTAAAAAAAAAAAAAAAACCTGAATGTTGGTTAGTGTTTTTTAAGTATTGAATTAGATTTACTGCACTAAAGTCATATAGAATTTTGATAGATCCCAGTAAAGAGATTCGTTTTGAAAGGTATTTATTTTTTAAGCTTTTGCTACGGTTTTCACAAGAAGAATACCAATTACTTATTAAATTCAACAATGAACTTAATCAATTCTGCATTTATAAATAAAATAGAATGTTTATTAGAGGAAATGTAAGAATAGATAGATTTTTTTAGACTTTTATAAATAACCAAGGATTAAATAAATTCTCTTTTACTTGATAATTAGCAGATGGTTTTTTAGATTTTTTTCAATTTGCATTTTATAGATTTGATTTAACAAATATTCAAAATTTACAGATTAAAAAGTGTTATTTGCCAAAATTAAAAAGTTATTGGTATACTTTTGCCATTTAAATAAATTCATAAACACAGCAAATCACTTGAATGTTTTCCCAACATATTTCTGAAATTATTTCTGCTTTATTACATATTTAACTGAAAATGTTGACTTTTAAGTGTTCGCCTTTATTGAAATATAATAGTTTCGGTCACTAAAACGTCTTCATAGGCTACACAACAGGCTATACATTAAATTGGAAATTGTTCCTACAAAAACATTACTCTAGAATTAAAACACTAAACTTACCGTAGAATTTCTATATGGGCTTCCTTGAGGGTTATAAGGCGGCATAGGCCTGTGCTGCGGCCAGCCGGGGCCCGGGCCGTAGCCAGCCGGCGGCTGCTCATAACTATTAGGGTAGCGGTGTGGCGGCGCCCCGCTTGATTGCAATAACGAATTCAGCGTGGGCGTTGGGCCAGGTGCCGGCGACACCGCTTGTGACTGGAAAAAGCGCGGCTGCTGCGGCGGTAACCGCGGTTTGCCTGGAAAACCTGGCCGTGGCGCGTAATAAGGATCCGCGCCTTCTGCGTATCTATACGGGCCGTACTGGTCCGTCACTGGCCTCTCTAAACTTCGGTCGTGGCCGGGCGCCTCGCCACTATCGCGTGGCTGCCCCGTTTCGGCCGACATCGGCGATTTGCTCTTTGTGTTCACGACGCCATCGGGCGGAACGCGCCCGACGGACTTGTCGGTGCCGTTTTGCAACAAAGCGTTCCGAGATTCACTGAGCTGGTCCGATGGATTCTGCTCAACGTTCACTTCGCTACGCTGAGACTCTGCCTGCGTCGCAGCCATGTTCGGCTGGCAACGACCGTCCCTGCTTACACTCGGTCTTTCGATCGACCGGCTCGCTTACGTTACATCGGAATCGGGCGTCGGATTGCAAAACCGCGACGCGGACACTTCCATCACTAACAAGAAGATTAACTATACACAAATAGTAACGCGAAACGGACGAATTATCGTTCACCGACGCACACACATCGATCACATATCTACTCCATTGGCGTAAACGAGGTTAGGGAAAAGGTTACATATCTAGAAGGCGATTTTGTCACGCTATAACTGAACATTTCATATCACTATCACGTTATTTACACTCCGTATACGTTCACTTGTAACAAAACTCATTCCCAAACCCACAACCAAGTAAAATACTTAAAAACAGAACAATAGAATCACGAAACTTCCAAAATTATTAGCGTCCGCCATTACGGACTTGAAATTCTGCGCTTGACGACGCTTCTGCCTATGTTCACTCTGGTTTCAAAAAAATATTTTTGTTGAAACTTTTACCATAGATAGCTTAATATAGCTCTAAATAATTATCTTGGTATTTTTCAGTTTCGATTATACTTAATAATTAGCTAATTGTACACTAATTGGAAGAAAATAACCCAAAATTATCTGTGCATGTTTACATTTTTGTACTATTGCGACCACGTAGTTACTACGGCGCTACCAACATAAAACATGCTTCAAAGTGACAAGTTCCGCTGGCGCCAAGGCTTTCGTTGCTAAGTTCATTTCAAGTTGGTGGCTACTCTTAACTTCTTCACGAATTAATCGCTATATTGAAAAAAACTGTAAACTATATTAATGATTTTCATGCTATTTTATTGATCTAAGAGTATTGGTAGTTTGGCAATCTTCTCTTTTTTTAATTAAAAGTATGAACATGAGTTTTCATTTCCGATTTTTTACCAACATTACAGCGCTAATGATTTTGAGGCATAGAGTAAAGAAAACTTTTAAACATGGAATCATTTTAGTATAAAATTACTTAATATGTATTCTTTTATTCGAGAAATCAATTACTATATAATCTTTTAATTTTGTTTTACATGTCACTGATAAGTGAGTCAGTCACTCATCAGTAACATTAGATTCGATATTTTAATTGATTTGCATTTTGGCTTGTCTATGTTTCCTGATCAAATTAATGGTATTAGTCGATTAATGCTATTCAATATATTTCATCGACTAATTCCTCGCTAATGCCGTATAATCGCTAATGCCCTAACATTAATTATTACATTAATTACTTTTTAAGTTGTATAAATCGTGTTAGAGAGATATTTATTGAGAACAGTCGACCACACGTCAGGAGCACAGAGAAAAAAAAACTAGTTTATTAGTAGGTTTAAGGTTAGGTTAGGTTAAAACGGGCTGGTTTCCGCAACTCCACGAACAACCGCGTATTTTGCCTACGGTAGTTTATTAATAACAAAACAAACTGTAAACCTCCTGTAAACTCATAATCTATATAACCTAACTCCACAGAATGCAAAGTTAAATTAGTTTATTCCTATTTAAAAAAAACGTTGCCCCACACCGCACACTAGAAATATCTCATGTTTTGTGGGTGCATTCTTGTTGACAAACATTTAAGCTCTCATACACAATCAGCCAGATCTGGATCAACTAACTGTAGTTTAATATTTATACAAAATTTAAAAATATTTTATTTATTTATTTCAATTTGAATTCAAACAATGCTAACTTTTGAATAAAATTATCAACAATTAAAAACTAAAGTGAAGCTAGATGTTGCATATTCGCAAGTCAGTAGGTCTCTATGGAGAAGAACGTGCAAGAAACTCCACGGACACTTTTTTTTTTAATTTTTCATCCGTGCGGGAATCGAACCCGCGGCAGTAGCTAATCGCTCAGCCACTGCGCACTGTCAACTTGTTACACTTACAACCTTCGGGAACCCTGCAGAAGGGTCTTGTCTTAGGCGTACTTTTCAATCGGATTGCAACATCTAGCATCACACAATCAATCTGCTTTATAGAAAGCCGATGACCAAACGCATTCAGGTACGACTGCAAAATGGTTAAAACCGTATAAGTACTAACAGCCGCGGGCACATGCACCGGTTTTACTACTAGAATCCGGCCGAGTTTATGCGTAGGTACAGGGTACTGGTGGATTTAGTAGTGAACTTTGAACCGACGCCGGCTATATAACCCGCAGTCTCATTACGTAATAAACAGCAACCAACAATCATCGCGCGATCAAACGCTTGCTTTATGTCATATTAGTCATATATACCTACAGTCACGGTAAAGATTCAGTGTAGGTATGGTAGGTCCTACAATAGTTTTCTAATCACTCGTTGTTTGTCAAATGCACTTGTTTCTAAAAAAACCGCTGTAAACTCTAAAACTTATGTATTGAAGAGCAATTATTTCGCAAATAAGCTTGTCGGTCTGGCTGTTTGTTTGTTTATATTTTTGTAAATGCACTCACGATACAGCAGAATATTCCTAGTGTGGGGCAACGAAATAATTATGTACAAAAAAAAGTCTTTTTTCATCTCAATTAACTTGACGACATTATTGCGAGCTGGGTTTAGAGATAACGCCTCAAAAAACTAAAGTGCTATGGTTCCATAAACTGTCGAGGATCAGAGAGCGACCCAGCTCATCAGTGACAGTTGGAGATGCGCAGGTGGGTCGTTACATGAAGTATCTTTGCCTAACCCTAGATGGTCGGTGGGGTTTCGAAAAGCATTTCTAGCGCTTGGTCCTTCGCGTTGGAGAGGCAGTGGGTGCTTTGCATAGACTGCTGCCCAATCTCGAGGGACCTCGGGCAGATGTTCGCCGCCTCTACGCGGGTGTCGTTCGATCGATGGTCCTTTAAGGGACACCTGTGACCTGCAGCGTCGGACACCTCAGATGTCCGACGCTGCAGGACTATAATCAACAGCCTGCATCGGCAAATGGCCATTCGTTTCGCACGAGGATACCGAACAATATCCTTTGAGGCTGCAACACTCCTGGCACGCTTTACTCCGCTTGGCATTCTGGCGGCTATGGATGCGAGGGTTTATAACCGGATTCGTGCCATCCGCCAGAATGGTGATTGTGTGCCGAGAATCGCTGTGTGAAGGCTGAAGCGGCAGAGACGACGACACGCGCTGGAGCGGTGGAGCGAGTGGCAACAGCAGCCGCAATTTTCACGCGAGCGCGTTGTCGAAGCCATCCTGCCGCACTTCGAAGCCTAGGAGAGCATCGCCCACAGGCTTACTTAGATACTGACCGGACACGGTTGCTTCGGTGAGTACCTGAATATGATTGGGCGAGAGACCACGGCAAATAGCCATCATTGTGGAGGCGACCTTGATTCTGCACAGCACGCGCTCGAGGAGTGCTCAGCGTGGACCTCTGGGCGGTAGGTCTTGGTTGCCAGGATCGGGCGAGATCTGTCTCTGCCAGCAGTTGTGAGGGCCGTGCTGGCAGAGACAGAAAATTGGAGGGAAATGGCCTCCTGTGAGACCGTGATGGCCCAGAAGGAGGCCGCCGAGCGGGATCAGTCCTCTCACGATCCCGCTCGAAGGAGAAGGCGTCGGGGAGGCAACCGCCTCGATGCCTTAAACACCGAAACCCCGCCTGTGTCATAAGCAGGTGGGTCTCCGGGGTCACGGGCGGTCAGATCGGGGATTCTGTCCGTCCAGCAAATGACTTCAGGAAAGACGGTAGCACAGCGAGGCTCAGGGGAGGCGCTTTTTCAGCCCCCCTAGGGATGTGTCCTAACAGGCGTTGAACAGAGGGAGTTCTGGGGTGGTATTTTAAGAGGTGACAGGGCCTCTTCCATGTGATAAAATCGGACTTAAACTACATGTATGTCCGATTTTATGACTTAAAGCGTTTAATTGCTTATTGCCGTTTCTTATACGAAATAAGCCTGCGGAACAACTATATGTAGGCCATACATACGTATATTTTGTACAGGAAACCCTGTAAAATTTATAAAACCCCCGACACATTTATCTTGCCAAACACCCCGATTCAAACAGTAAATCGCCCATAACTTTTGATCGGCTGAACCGATTTTATTCAAACATAGCTAAGAACACTCTCGACAAAATCACCTTTCAAACAAAACAGAAAATTAAATCAAAATAGGTTCATCCGTTTAGGCGCTATGATGCCACAGACAGACACACAGATACACAGCAAAACACGTGAAACTTATAACACCCCTCTTTTTCCGGCGGGGGTTAAAAGTTTAACCATCACATTCAATTAAGCAAATTTGAACTTCGCGGGTTTCAAGAATGCTGCATCCCCATTAAAAAGTACTCAATAATAACTCGAGTGACGATATTATATTCCCGCGACTTCATCAGCTTATAAGTCGAAAACATTGCAAGTTTTTTTCCTGTACTGTTTATAAAAGGTACTTGTAGTACGAAGAATGTACTATCAGAAAATAAAGTATCCATGTACCGGTCTACCTATCTTCGAAATCCGTTCATCCATTGAGGCATGATTAATTTGTAAATCATCCAAACACAGACTAAATCTAATCATAAGAATCTAAAAATAATGATTCTGACTAGTAGGAAGTAGGATAGGATTTATGATAGTCAACAGTCAACGTAAGCCACCATAAATTGATATTTTTTTTCTGAAAATGTTAGTATCCATCGACTTCTGTTGCCGAATCTTCTTCAGTATTCTGCAGAAGTTTCGAAAGTGAAATAAATACGAAACAGATATTTTAAAATTTGATTTATTTTCATGTCGTCGTTACACAAGTTTTGTTAATTTGTTTGCAAAAATATTGTTATCTTCACCAATGTTATACACCAAATAAGTTTATAAAATCATGTAATACCGGTAAGTTTGAACACAACATTATATTGCTACTTTTCACTAGTTTCGTAGTAAAATAATAAAAAGATTCACTCAAAGAGGTGGTCATGTGGCTTTTGAGAAAAATCATTACAATTTCTATCTAAACACCTCGCAACATAAACACGGGAACATGCTAATTTTAATTGAGCGAAATTCTATAATATAAATGCCAAATATATATATCTCATTTCATAAAATAACGTAAAATAGCATTTTAATTTAAAAAAAAACTATAAAAGTACACATAAATTAGTTATGGCATAAAAACTATTATCTAAGTATAAAACAAATCTCAAATTTAACCTAGTTTAAGTACAAAGATCACGGGTCTCAAATTATAGGATATCATTTGAAATTATAGTGTGATGATAGATCTCGCTAGTGTAAGCTCGATTGAACGCAGTTAGGCCGAGTTTCCCACCTTTAAATTATCGCAGAATTAATATGAAAAATTGTCTAGCACGCGTTATCTGCTGTGATTGGCTGTTGAAAATTCATTCAGCTAATCACAGCAGATAACGCGTGCTTGACAATTTGTCACATTAATTCTGTAATAATTTTGAGGTGAGAAACTCGGGGTTAGTATTTTAATATTAATTTAATATGTACATGGAACGAAGTATCTTATTGTGCTTTATACAATCTTTAAATTAATAATGATCACGATTCGTATAAATATCTCGTCTTGAAAGTTATTAATAAAATGCCAACAATTAGTAGAGTTAAACCCAGTTTCTATAAGGCAGATCAATTCATAAAATAATTAATAAGTGATTTCATTGGCCAATGTAATTTTAGTGAGCGAATCACAGAAGTTTCGCCATTCGAGTCTTATATTTTAGTTTTAGTTGATTATCCTTTCAGAAACTAGGCGTTAAAAGCGTATTCACATTTACATTTTGAAAACCGGAATGTTCCACTCTACTGTGTCAATAGATGAATTCTTCTTCACTTACATAATTATCAATTTCGATATGCCACTATCAATTTTATACTTTCCGTATTAATACTGCAACAGTCTGATAGTTACTTCGTTAACTTAAATATTTTATTACATTGAGTTTTTTTATAAGGCAATTTATCGTGTTTGTTTAGATTCTATATCAAATATCTTTTATTTTGGTTAAATATTTGATATAGAAGCTGGTTGTGTTACGCTGAACACTGGACAGTATTGTCGCGTTAGTGCTTTGATCAGGAGGAACCAAACTCTGCCATCCAGGAGAGGTATTTCTGGATGTCTCCTTTGGATACGGACTTGTTGCACTTGGAGAGGGCTTCCATGAAGTCCTGCTTGGTGACGGGAAGGTCGAGCTCTTCCTTGGCAAGTTGTTTGATCTGCTCGGGCTTTAGACCAGCTATTTTGCGTCGCATCGACATCATTGATGCGTCCCTGGAAATTGAAAAGAATTCTATACTGTTTTCGTTAATTCATAGGGTCGCATTTGACTATTTACCACTACTAGATTGCAGGACACACATTCCATTCTACCTTTTTCAGACAGGGATTAGGAGACGTGTTTTGCACCCTCTTTTTACCTCCAATTTAATATTTAACCCCATATAAAAACTTTTATATACAAAACAAATGGGCGTGTCAGATATCGCACATTAACCCCCCAGTTTCCAAGCTCTAAATTATCGGAGAATTAATGTGACAAATTGTCAAGCACGCGTTATCTGCTGTGATTGGTTGAATGAATTTTCAACAGCCAATCACAGCAGATAACGCGTACTTGACAAATTGTCACATTAATTCTCCGATTTTTTAGAGCTGGCAAACTGGGGGTTAGTGTTATTTATATTAAAAAATATTATTTATTAGAACATACTGGTATTTATAAGTAAAATATACGTAATATCAATGAGAAGTTAAAAAAATCATTGGAAAAAAAAATTGTGTCAGACGACAGACACATGAGTAACAACAATAGGTTTCTGTTTGGACCCTGTGGGTGAAGAACCCTAAAAATAAGGTCAATCGCAAAGGCATGCAGTTTCCTTCATGCAGTCTTGTATTTAGGGTTTCCCTTTCCATACTCCTCTGTTAGCCATTACACTATCGTTCACTTGCTTTGTCATTCATTTAATCCAACAAAACTTATTAATTCATCAATCAGAACTCAACCAACCTGCAGACATTAGTAATATCAGCTCCGGAGTATCCATCTAGCTTCTTAGCGATGGCTCTGAGGTCGACCTCGGCGTCAAGCTTCACCTCCCTGAGGTTTATCGTGAGGAGAGCCTCGCGACCATCTTGTGTGGGCAGAGGGATGTAGATGCGCTTCTCCAGCCGCCGCCGCAGCGCCTCGTCGATGTCCCACGGGAAGTTTGTTGCGGCTAATACCATTACTACCTGGAATTGCGAAGATGGAATAAGTATAAAGTATGTTTTTCTACTACCTTGTCTATTATGTAACACACTGTCTAAAAAATCGTTTCGAAATATGACATTTAGACACAAGATTATAAAATAAATATAAAAATTACGTAATAACAGTTACGAAATGACTTTTGTATGGATTATTATTTAACTGGCAGAATGATACTGAACCTGTAACCTCCCGAAAAAGCGCGCGTTGATTGTGTAGTTTTTAGTCTGAACGTTTCTAATAAATTGTTGTTGGAAAAGGAAATTATTTTTGCATTTAATTAAGTAAACTCATCAGGTAGTGGAAAAAGAAATGTTCGTGTCTCACATAAAGGCTTCGAAAGAAGAAAGACGTCGAAATTGGCTACATCGCTCGTGTTAAATTCTCGACTTTTTATGCTTGACACGAAATGTACTAATCTTTTTGATTACGAATTTGAGATGTTGGGGAAAACTTGTGATAGTTTTTGTACAATTGGGTGTATGTATGATAAAATAAACAGTCACGCGGCATGTTAAAATCTTTAAAATTTAATTTCCATTACGTTAGCTAGGAATGAGCCAAACGATTTGCGTAAATCATGCCTACACAAGTGGGCAGTACTTATCATAATGTTTATTATTGAAGTCGTGAAGTATTCAAGCGCCATTAGCTACGGTGGTGTACGAATATTCCCATATCCTAACTACTCAACTGACCTATTTAGTTCTTAGGCCAATTTCTGAATTCTGTATTTAGAGTTAAGAACAGTTTTAACAGGTTATCAGCTAAAGTACAGTTTGACAAATATTCAATTTCACATGCTTAATTCAGAAATCGGTGTTAGTCTTGCAAGCGATCAGTTTCGCAATTATCAAATCTAATTATATCCATCAGTTATGTTAATCAAAATGGTACCATGAAAAGAAACAGTAAATTTACTGATCCGGGGACGCAGATAAAATATTTTCCGCGCACGCTACGGAACTGAACGTGAGCGGCGACACTGGAAATTCGCGGATGCAAGGTCATAAGCGCCGTGTAATACGCATCGCTTACGCGTTCGAGTTAAAACACTTTGATCGCAGTGGCGCGAGACATTACGTGTCATTTCCGCAAGTAATGTCATTGCCATACATTTTGAGGTTAGCGTCTGACGCTAACGCTACAGAAAACGCTACTTTTTTCTAAAGCACAGTGAAATTATACAAACAGGATGGAAAACTACCTACAAATGCTCGAAACGGCACACTCACACAAACATACACACCGACGAGACCACTCGGGCACTTCGAAAAACATAGGGGCGTAGTATATATCTTTATTTTCTATTTTATGGAATATCTTTAAATTGGTCCAATATTGTAAGAGAAAATAGGCGAGAGCCAAACATCGAATTTTGACTTCTTACTTAGGAAATTCAGTCGGAGATCTCAGGCCACAATTCCTCTTAAGAAATGAATCGTGTTACTCACTTTAGCAGGCTCGTCGTTGGCGGAGCCCAGCCCGTCCATCTGCACGAGCAGCTCGGACTTGACGGACTCGTGTTACTCACTTTAGCAGGCTCGTCGTTGGCGGAGCCCAGCCCGTCCATCTGCACGAGCAGCTCGGACTTGACGGACTCGTATTACTCACTTTAGCAGGCTCGTCGTTGGCGGAGCCCAGCCCGTCCATCTGCACGAGCAGCTCGGACTTGACGGACTCGTATTACTCACTTTAGCAGGCTCGTCGTTGGCGGAGCCCAGCCCGTCCATCTGCACGAGCAGCTCGGACTTGACGGACTCGTGTTACTCACTTTAGCAGGCTCGTCGTTGGCGGAGCCCAGCCCGTCCATCTGCACGAGCAACTCGGACTTGACGGACTCGTGTTACTCACTTTAGCAGGCTCGTCGTTGGCGGAGCCCAGCCCGTCCATCTGCACGAGCAGCTCGGACTTGACGGACTCGTGTTACTCACTTTAGCAGGCTCGTCGTTGGCGGAGCCCAGCCCGTCCATCTGCACGAGCAGCTCGGACTTGACGGACTCGTGTTACTCACTTTAGCAGGCTCGTCGTTGGCGGAGCCCAGCCCGTCCATCTGCACGAGCAGCTCGGACTTGACGGACTCGTGTTACTCACTTTAGCAGGCTCGTCGTTGGCGGAGCCCAGCCCGTCCATCTGCACGAGCAACTCGGACTTGACGCACTCGTGTTACTCACTTTAGCAGGCTCGTCGTTGGCGGAGCCCAGCCCGTCCATCTGCACGAGCAGCTCGGACTTGACGGACTCGTGTTACTCACTTTAGCAGGCTCGTCGTTGGCGGAGCCCAGCCCGTCCATCTGCACGAGCAGCTCGGACTTGACGGACTCGTGTTACTCACTTTAGCAGGCTCGTCGTTGGCGGAGCCCAGCCCGTCCATCTGCACGAGCAGCTCGGACTTGACGGACTCGTGTTACTCACTTTAGCAGGCTCGTCGTTGGCGGAGCCCAGCCAGTCCATCTGCACGAGCAGCTCGGACTTGACGGACTCGTGTTACTCACTTTAGCAGGCTCGTCGTTGGCGGAGCCCAGCCCGTCCATCTGCACGAGCAGCTCGGACTTGACGGACTCGTGTTACTCACTTTAGCAGGCTCGTCGTTGGCGGAGCCCAGCCCGTCCATCTGCACGAGCAGCTCGGACTTGACGGACTCGTGTTACTCACTTTAGCAGGCTCGTCGTTGGCGGAGCCCAGCCCGTCCATCTGCACGAGCAGCTCGGACTTGACGGACTCGTGTTACTCACTTTAGCAGGCTCGTCGTTGGCGGAGCCCAGCCCGTCCATCTACACGAGCAGCTCGGACTTGACGGACTCGTGTTACTCACTTTAGCAGGCTCGTCGTTGGCGGAGCCCAGCCCGTCCATCTGCACGAGCAACTCGGACTTGACGGACTCGTGTTACTCACTTTAGCAGGCTCGTCGTTGGCGGAGCCCAGCCCGTCCATCTGCACGAGCAGCTCGGACTTGACGGACTCGTGTTACTCACTTTAGCAGGCTCGTCGTTGGCGGAGCCCAGCCCGTCCATCTGCACGAGCAGCTCGGACTTGACGGACTCGTGTTACTCACTTTAGCAGGCTCGTCGTTGGCGGAGCCCAGCCCGTCCATCTGCACGAGCAGCTCGGACTTGACGGACTCGTGTTACTCACTTTAGCAGGCTCGTCGTTGGCGGAGCCCAGCCCGTCCATCAGCACGAGCAGCTCGGACTTGACGGACTTGTGTTACTCACTTTAGCAGGCTCGTCGTTGGCGGAGCCCAGCCCGTCCATCTGCACGAGCAGCTCGGACTTGACGGACTCGTGTTACTCACTTTAGCAGGCTCGTCGTTGGCGGAGCCCAGCCCGTCCATCTGCACGAGCAGCTCGGACTTGACGGACTCGTGTTACTCACTTTAGCAGGCTCGTCGTTGGCGGAGCCCAGCCCGTCCATCTGCACGAGCAGCTCGGACTTGACGGACTCGTGTTACTCACTTTAGCAGGCTCGTCGTTGGCGGAGCCCAGCCCGTCCATCTGCACGAGCAGCTCGGACTTGACGGACTCGTGTTACTCACTTTAGCAGGCTCGTCGTTGGCGGAGCCCAGCCCGTCCATCTGCACGAGCAGCTCGGACTTGACGGACTCGTGTTACTCACTTTAGCAGGCTCGTCGTTGGCGGAGCCCAGCCCGTCCATCTGCACGAGCAGCTCGGACTTGACGGACTCGTGTTACTCACTTTAGCAGGCTCGTCGTTGGCGGAGCCCAGCCCGTCCATCTGCACGAGCAGCTCGGACTTGATGGACTCGTGTTACTCACTTTAGCAGGCTCGTCGTTGGCGGAGCCCAGCCCGTCCATCTGCACGAGCAGCTCGGACTTGACGCGGCGCGAGGCCTCGTGCTCGCTGTCGGAGCCGCGCCGCGAGCACAGCGAGTCTATCTCGTCGATGAATATCGTGCTCGGCGCGTAGAACCGGGCCTGGAATATATTCATGTCTTTGATTAATATGTTTCAGAACAGTCAATCAGAATATCAAGGCAACGTGGAAAATTTTTGTTACTTGCTATCATGAGGTTAAATTTAAAGTTTGTCATTCAATATTGACAATTTAATCTCGTGTTAACAACTAACGAGTTATTTTGTAATGCCTCAGTCACCAGTCTAGGCTTTTTTTTTAAATAATTGTCAGGCTCGCGTTTGACCACTATCTCACCTGATTGTAAGCGATGATGTGGTCGACGGTGCAGCACGCTTGCCAAGAAGTAACCCATTTACTCTAGACTTAAAGACGCATAGGTTGTAGCTATCGGAGAACAGAAGCGTTTATTTTTTCAATCTTTTGATGATCTTAATAGTTGTTATTGTAATCTTACCATTTCAAAGAGTAATCTGACTAGTTTCTCGGACTCCCCCCGATACTTGGAGGTGAGGGTAGACGAGGAGACGTTGAAGAAGGTGGTCCCGCACTCGGTGGCGACGGCCTTGGCCAGCATGGTCTTACCGGTGCCGGGCGGACCCACCATCAGCACGCCCTTCCACGGCCTTCTGATGCCCTGGAATGTGGGAGATGGAGGTTTTAGTACAATGTTAGGTGGTTCATGTTGGAGTTTAACAAAAACAAATCTACAATACTCTATGTCTGTCTCTGCCTAGCCATAACTTATATGGTTTTGACTCCGAACCCTTGTCAGGTAGTACCGAAAACCTATCTGGTCACATCACACAATCGATTCAGTCTTCCTAGGGAACACATGAATCACAAAATATTAATGAACCACACCTGCCAATTTCACAAGTAAAGGGTAATTAAACTGTATTATTGAAACCCTAATAAAATGGTCTTTCATTGGTCTACCCATTAACCCCAATAGTTAACAATAACAAGACCTACCATGGTGTCTTAAAACTATCATAAATCCGGTGTGAAAGGGAGACGGAGCGATATAAGACTAATAGCATTATTTCGTTTTCGCAAAGTAATCATGATAGTATTGGCAATTCGTAGTTCGGCTTAGGGTTGTTTTGTTTGCTTTAATAATTTAACTAAAACTCATCAATCCATTTGCCTAAACGGTATTGGTATTACAGCATTTGTATATAAGAGTTGAAAAATGCAATAAATATGTATTGTATGATCTCGGAGTCAAAGATTTTACTACTCAAAATAGTCATCTGGGCATCTACTCCATAACTTGTAAATATTGGCTGCATTGTTAAGTGCTACAAAAAGGCCCCTATATTAAACCCATTTAATGCTTTACACATTTAAAACATCATTTGGTATACGTTATCTAATAACTGGGCAAAAAACGACGATTTAAATTCATTTAGTCTAAATGCATTTCATAATTTGTGACGTAAGCGAGCCCCAATAGATAAGATGGGTCTAACCACCGATATAAATCTAAGTAGATGACGCGATGGTACGATGTACTTCGCGTGTCAAAAACGGAGAAAAGTTACGATGAATGATTGTACTTTGAGGTTTTCATTTAGTATTATCGGCACCGAAAATCCACCGAAATCTAAAAATGCCTAATTATGCCATATCGAACTGTAAAGACTGTATAGAAAAAGTTGGCCGAGGCATTGGAAATGTTTTCTTTCATGGTAACTAAATTGGTATTTACATTGTATGTGGAAGTGGCACGCTTGGTTTTCATACAGATGGAGGGACTTGCGTTATCTAGTTAGATTTATATCTGTGGGTCTAACAGTGTTTATGCATTACTAAGGAGCTATCTAAAACGGTAGCATAAGCTAATATTTTCCCTTTTTACTACTAATATTATAAATGCGAAAGTAACTCTGTCTGTTGATAACTTTTCACGTCCTGCTGATCGGATTTCGATGAACTTGGCACACGGGCTGACCATGTCCTGGTCTAACATAGGATACTTTTTATCCTGGGAATATGTCCCCTTGTGATGATTTCCGCTTTTCACGCGCAAGGGTGCTGGTAAAAGTTAGTAGCAAATTAATGTTGAATACTAACTTTAAAGAAATCGGGCATCCACATGGGCAAGACTACGGCCTCCTCCAGCAGTCGCTTGGCTTCCGCAAGGTCCGCGATGTCGTCCCACCGGATGTTGGGGTTCTTTTGTACTATGTCACGCTCTGAAACATTAAAATACCGAAGTGAGAGGATATAATGTCGAGAAAATAATTAAAAAACCGGCCAAGTGCGAGTCGGACTCGCGCACGAAGGGTTCCGTACTTGGTAAATTGCGGTTTACGATTTATGACGTATTAAAAAAAAACTACTTACTAGATCTCGTTCAAACCAATTTTCGCTGGTAGTTTATATAGTAATGTACATCATATATTTTTTTTAGTTTTATCATTCTCTTATTTTAGAAGTTACAGGGGGGGGGACACACATTTTACCACTTTGGCAGAGTCTCTCGCGCAAACTATTCAGTTTAGAAATAAATGATATTAGAAACCTCAATATCATTTTTGAAGACCTATCCATAGATACCCCACACGTATGGGTCTGATGAAAAAAAATATTTTTAGATTTAGTTTCAAGTATGGGAACCCCCAAAATTTATTGTTTTATTTTTATTTTTGTGTAAAAATCTTAATGCGGTTCACAGACTCCATCTACTTACCAAGTTTCAACAGCATAGTTCTTATAGTTTCGGAATAAAGTGGCTGTGACATACGGACGGACAGACAGACAGACAGACATGACGAATCTATAAGGGTTCCGTATTTTGCCATTTGGCTACGGAACCCTAAAAACAGGTTAAATCGACTACAACATGCTTGAAGGCAGTTATGAAGGTATTAAAGTCTACCATAGCAGAAGCCACGTGAACTCTTATTCACTCTAAGAGCACTGTTACTTCGTTAGGAGTTTTTACAAAGAGCTCTTCGACTAGGAGCTATTAAATAATATTAAATAAATTTAGATGAGAATATGAATTGTTCTAAACATGAGAGATAAAACAGAAAATGAATATAGATTTTATTTCGGATATCCGATAGCTACGGTTACGGAGCTCCTTAACATACCTGCTCCCTATCTGCACACGATATTAAAAAATAAGGCCGAGTTTCTCACCTCTAAATTATCGCAGAATTAATTAATGTGACAAATTGTCAAGCACGCGTTATCTGCTGTGATTGGTTGAATGAATTTTCAACAGCCAATCACAGCAGATAACGCGTGCTTAACAATTATTCTCATTAATTTTGCGTTAATTTAGAGGTGAGAAACTCGACCTAAATAAGGCCTGATATTATGATAGGGTCCATTAGGGCATTCTGTTCGTTTATGAACGTAAATGAAGAAAGAGGAATGTGTTAGGATTGAAGCAGCTGGAAGCGTTCTGTAGTTTCTGCCTACCCCTTTGGGAAAAAGGCTTAAGTTTATTTATTAACCCTCTTACTGATAAACACGGAATAAAGTTATACCAGGTATAACTAAGGTATACCCATACATTTTCATAGGTTTATACCTGGTATAACTTTATTCTGCGTTTATTTGTAAGAGGGTATATGTATATATTAATATTTACCGAGCATGTCGACGAGGTCGCCATCGGCCGCAGACGGAGGCTCGAACCTTCTCTCTTCATCTTTGTGTTTCTCATCGTCCGTGTCGCCATTGTTATTGTCTCTGTCCTGTTTGTCTTTGCCGTGATCCTTATTGCTTGTGTCTTTTGTTTTTGCTGTAATTAAAAAGAAGATTATATAATAAAGGCAAGGTTACGTTTTAGGTCAAGTCTCCGATTTGAATCTGCTATTGCACGTCGGTTGTTATTTGAAATAATATAAGTTAAACTAAAGTGTCTGGTGAATCATTGAATGAGATTGGTCGAGCATAATACCGTGGGTTTGGTGGAAACATCATCCACCAATGGGCTGTTAGGATGAAACTTAATGGATTTATGACGACACGGTTGGTGTAGTGGTTGAGCGATCAGCTGCTGCGTTGCGTGTCGCGGGTTCGATTCCCGCCTCGGAACAAACATTTGTATGGCCTACAGATAGTTATTCCGGATTTGGGTGTCTTGTGTATGTGAGTTTATGTTTGTAAACGCACCCCCGATACATGAAGAAATTCCTAGTGTGGGGCAAAGTACTTATAAAAAAGAAGAGAAGGTTTTCTAAAAACCTTCTGTAGTTTGCAAGAAATAGTTCGAAGTTACGGATGTTTAAAAACGAATACCAATAAAATAGACATATACCACTATTTGATTCATTTTGAGCTTATCAAGATTGGCGAATTCGTATTGTAAGAATGCTTATGCGTAACTATCAGAAGCAAACATAGAAAAAGTGACGCTTTGATTCCAATTTACTAGTATAATATTACTAGACAAAGACAAAAGATATTTATTTCAACTGGGCCACCAAGCGGCACTTTTGAATGTCACAATTTAAATTTAAATGGAATACAAGTTGATTCTACCGTGCATTCGGAAAGTAGCTAGTTATGGAGAAGAATGCACAAGAAACTCCATACTTTTTAAATTTACATGGCTTAAAAGTTGATTCTACCGTGCATTCGGAAAGTAGCTTGTTATGGAGAAGAATGCACAAGAAACTCCATACTTACTCTTTTAAAAAAAAAAAAATCTACCGTGCATTCGGAAAGTAGCTTGGAAATAGTAAATTGGAAACAAAGCATCACTTTTAAGTCTATTGACCATACGAGTAAGTGATGTTCATATTGTACAATGACTTATCTATATACTAATATTATAAAGAGGAAGGATTTGTATTTTTGTATGTAACGAATAAACTTATCAATTACTGGACCGATTTCAAAATATCTTTCACCGTTGGGAAGCTACACTATCCCCGGATGACATAGGCTACCTTTTTATCTCTGTATTCCCACGGGAACAGGAACTACGAGGCGTCCGCTAGTATTATATATTTTATGTTATAACATAATCCATTAAATAGGAAGTAAAAGTATCTGCCATAAAACACGACACCTACGGCAACTTCACATCCATTTTACACGTACCTCTAAGCACCCATTAAACACACAACAGCATCTTATTTCAAAATCACGTAACAATCACTAACAAACGAGTTGACAGCATCACAGCACGGCTATTAACTTGAGTCTCACAAATGCTAAACAATAAAATTTTACATTATTGCTACAGCCAGCTGCAATGTACGTGAGAGAACATTTAATATTCTATCTGTAAGTACTAAGACAAATAAGATGAAGTTCAGAAGGTACACTTGAATCTACACTACACTTGAATTAGAGGGAATGATTTGCGGTGATTTGACGGTTCATGTGAATTTCTGAACCTTGCTGCCTGCTTTTTACTAGTAACTACTATTTTAAGTTAAATATCAATTTTGAACTTCTGTTGTAAATATTATGCTGAACGTTTTGGAAAAGTTCTGTTTAATTTTTTTGTAAAGTGTTTTCAATTTTTATTTTGTGTCAATAAACATAATTTTCTTTCTTTTTTGCTTTATTATAAGTTCATTCATCATCATCATCAGCCTATTAATTTTCCCACGGCTGGGACACAGGCCTACTCTCTGTGAGAGGAAATGGGCCGTAATCTACCACGCGGGCCCAGTGCGGGTTGGTGGATGTCACATGTCTTCGAACTTTTGGCTCTAGGACAAGCCGGTTTCCTCACGATGTTTTCTTTCACAGTTTTGAGAGCATTGGTGATGAAATAATTTATAGTAAGTTCATTACTAAACACATTAGAAGTGTTTTCTTTGTTTCGTTTGATGAATTAATTATATTTTTTGTAATCAGATTTTGCATTTGTGAGTTTTTAGAATACCGCCTTGAATTAACCTTCTGAACTATTTTCATAACGCGTAAATGTACATACTAAACAGTGTTTTTGTGGCAGTCCTATCGCCTTCATGTACACATTTTTTTATGAAGCTCTGCGGAGCGGTGAGCACGTTTTACGTCCATACTGCAAACACCTATTATAATTTATTTAATATTGACACAAGTTTTAAAACGTGGAATTTGGTAGTTCATGGTAATTCTTGCTTTTTACAAAAGATTATTCTTCTTACCAAAAAGTAATAAGAATAGAAAATTTAAAATATATCTTGGTAAGCTGATTTTCTCACTAGGCTGGGCCGATATCACCAATGAAACTAATCGCGATTAGTTCAACTAAAATCAGTTTATGCAAATACAGCTTTCTGATTGGTTGAGACCGCTGAGAAACTACCAATCAGAACGCTGTATTTGCATAAACTGAGTTTAGTTGAACTAATTGCGATTAGTTTCATTGGTGAAATCATCCCTAAGCAATTCTACACACCCTTCTGCTTAGAGAAGTAGAAGAGAAGAACACATTTCAAACACCATACTACACTTTTTTTTTTGATTATTTACATACATGTCAGTTTCTGTGCCAATTACTTTTTCTTTCTTGCACAATATTAATTATTTTATCAATGGGAAAGTACCCTTACTTATGGATACCAATTAATAGGAAATGTGGGCAGAGAGCCTATGGAAGCCTATGAAGCATTAGAACCCTCGAAAAATGCTCAAAATTGTGCTGACAACAGAGGCCTGTGTGTACAAAATTGACAACTATAAATGAAAAACCGGCTAAGTGCTAGTCGGACTCGCGGACTAAGGGTTCAATACCATTATTGCAAAAAACGGCAAAAAAAAAACACTTCTGTTGTATGGGAGCCCCACTTAAATATTTATTTTATTCTGTTTTTAGTATTTGTTGTTATAGCGGCAACATAAATACATTATCTGTGAAAATTTCAACAGTCTAGCTATTACGGTTCATGAGATACAGCCTGGTGACAGACACAGACAGACAGACGGACCGCGGAGTCTTAGTAATAGGGTCCCGTTTTTACCCTTTGGGTACGGAACCCTAATAAAGAAAAACATAGGGGCATAGTATATATCTTTCTTTTTCGGTTTATGGAACGATCCTGACATTAGAATAAGATCTTATTATATTGTACCTATGTTTTTACAAATAAATAATTTGAATTAGAAATTTGAATTTGAAATTTGAAAAAAATCTTTTGAATTGGTCCAATATTGGCTGAGGCAATAGGCGAGAGGCAAAAATCAAATTAAGACTTTTTACTTAGGGAATTCAGTCGGATCTCTCTGCCCACATTTCCTTTTAAAGCAGATATGCACTATGCACAAGAAGCCATTACAACGTAAAATTGTCAAGCAATATATGGGTTAATATCTAAGAGCACGAAACATCGTGCTTCGCATACAAAATAAACGTATAGTTAATAAGTAAACATTCATTCTAAGTCGTGTTCATCTATATTTGTAACCAATAGCAACCTATTTCCTATTTCAAGCACCTTAATGATAGACTTCCGAGCAAAGTGGTTTCACTATCGCTTAGGCGTTCGAGTCAAACTACTGTTACTTTATGCGCGTATCTTGTATTTTGCAGATTTTTACAGTTTCATTGCATCAAAATGTGTTTCAATACAAATTTCATAAATCGAATGCAAAACCACAAAAATAGAACTCAGCGCCATCTATTGGAATGTATCATCCATTCCAATAATCTTTGACATGTGAATAAGGAGCCCAGTATTTATAGTATTGTCCTTAGAGTAGGTTGATTTAATAAGAACATAGTTTTCACAAGCTTTTTATATTAATTTGCAATGTGTCCTATGTATGTGACTTATGTGAGGTCAAATCTTGAAACTAAATTTTGTAGCAGTTATCCTTAACCGAATAAGATGAAATCTTGCATACACATTTAGCTTGGATGACAGTGCACGGTAAGCTGAAGATTGATTAAAAAAACGGACAAAAAAACTTAATTTTATACACACTTCAATAACAAATCGACGCCATCTATTGAAATTTATTTGAACAATTTTTATTTCTTCGTGCTGCTCCGTGCCCGTACATTCCCAGAATCGCTACGTTAATGACGCCGGAGCCACATTGCTCGGAAGTCTACCTTGGATAATATTTTTTCTCCTTGTACAAAAACTTGTTATCGTAAACACGTATAACCTTTTAAAGCTACTGACGCGTGATATTATTAAAACATTTTTATTCAATTGTTACAATATATTTAGTATTGTATTGAGTCAATCAACTGCTAACCACAGATTGGTATTATGAAACCATGTCACTGTTGCTTCCTGCGGCTATTTACGTAAAATATCATAACACCTACCAGGTAATGTAATAGCTAGAAGTAGGAAATAATTTGAAGACCTAAGCCTGCTGGACCTAAACGTCGTCTGGCTAACCTTGTCCAGACTATTGTGGGGTCTGCTTCCAGACTAACCGGGTGTACAGTGCTCGCCAAACTTCTGGGCCGCCCTGAAGTAAGCTTTCCTATGCACAAGGCACGAAACGGTGTTGTTTTTGTATGAGATTTACTACTGCGCAGCCATTGTAGCCAACTTCAGGGCGGCCAAGAAGTTGAGAACTATAGCTATGAACTTCACACCAGAACAGCTCAAGCGGAAGTTCGATCTTGTATGGAATACTGTTTTCATCTCTGGGACGGATCTTCGAAATATCAGCGTGTTGCACTAGAGTCGATCAAAAAATGAGCCAAGAGGCTCATCGGAAATGAGGCACTGGTCGAGTCAAAGCTCCAGAGCCTTGGATATCGTCGCCGAGTTGCTAGCTTGTGGGTTTCTTATCGGTTGCATTTCGGGGAGTGTGCGATGGAATTGCATGATCTAATACCGCCTAGCTCGTTTCAGCATCGGACGACAAGACGTACAGCGATGCGCCATCGGTACATGGTGGACATCCCACCCATACGAACTAAACGTTTTGGTAATACTATCATTATGCGTACAGCTAAGGAGTGGAATACCCTGCCGGAGTCCGTTTCCCGGTAGATACAACCTCGGGGTCTAAGTCAAGAGTGAATAGGTTACTTCTAGGCAAGCATGCTACACCGTCGACCACATCATCGCTTACCAGCAGGTGAGATAGTGGTCAAGCGCGAGCCTATCTATAATATAACAAAATAAAAGAAACTCAGTCCAAGTATTTTACACGGAGCGACTGCGTATCTGGACCTGGTACCTACTCCTTAACTAAGTAACATGTTAAGTACCCTGTAATATATTTGTAATAGTGGGTATTTAGAATTAAGTTGACGTAGTACGTACGAGCCACGCGCAGTCTCCGAATATACGTCTATCAGTGAAGTCCATGTTTTATTGTGCTCCCGATCGTTCCAGCAGTTCCCATATCCTTCAGTGGCGACGAGAACAGACGATTCTACGCGTGATTCGTGCAATACTAAATAAGTAAATAAGAACAGCAGCATCAAACTAACTAGAAATGTCGATCGGTAAAATTGCAGAGTTCAAAGTCCACAGTGACGATTGGCGGTTGTACGTGGAACGTTTGGAACAATATTTTTTAGTCAACAAGATCCCTGACGAATTACAAGTGCCAACATTAATAACAGTGATGGGGGCGGAGTGTTATGAACTTTTGGTTAATTTGTGTACGCCGGTTAAACCAAAAAGTAAAACGTTAGCACAAATCGTTGACGTCATGGAAAAACACCTGCAACCAAAGCCAAGTGAGTTGGCAGAAAGATACAAATTTCGACATAGGAAACAAAAAGAAGGTGAAACTATATCGGAATACGCGGCTATCTTAAAGAAAATGTCCAAAACATGTGATTTCGGGTCCTGGCTGGAAGAGAGCTTGAGAGATCAGCTAGTTTGTGGCATAACAAACGAAAGTATACGACAACGATTGTTCGCCGAAAGTAATCTGGACTTCGGGAAGGCGTATAAGATAGCAGTTAGCATGGAGGCAGCAGAAAAAGACGCAGCGGCCGTTGAAGGCCAGAGCGGGTTAAGAAGCGAAGGTGCATCCACGACGTCGGTGACGTGTCAGGCGATGTCAGCAGGCTCGCGGCGGAAGGGCACGGCGGCGGTGGCCACTCGTGACGTCCGCGGAGCGACAACACCGTTCAATACTACGACGTCTAGCGGATGGGGGCGCGGCGCGCGCGCATTGGCAGCGGCCGCACCCATGAAGCTGGGTGAGCGTGCGCAGCAACAGCAGTGTCGAGTGTGCGGCGCGCGTCACGATGCAAGCAAGTGCAAGTTCGGTCGTTATGTTTGCCGAGTTTGTAACCAAGTTGGACATTTGCGACGTATGTGTCCGAATTTATCGGAGCACTACAACGTGGATATAGACACGCTTCAAATAAAATATTCCAAAGAAAGTGACGGCGCGGAGAGCGATGAGGTAATAGTTGTAGATGTTTGTAAATTATCAGCGACGCAGTGTAGTCCTATTTACGTCGAACTGAATGTAAATGGTATTGACATTAAAATGGAATGTGACACCGGCAGTGCGGTGTCATGCATTAGCAGGGAATGTTATAGAAGGTTGTTTAACGATGTAAAACTTAAGCCTAGTAATTTAATACTAAAGTATTATACCGGCGAGTTAGTTAAACCTCTGGGAGTTATACAACCAGTAGTGAAATATAAAAATGGGCATAAGCAATTAGATTTATATGTTGTGGAGAATGGCAAAACACTTCTATTAGGCCGTCAGTGGATGGCAGAACTAAGAATACAATTACCTACAGTAACCTATGATTGTAATAGTAATGATGTAGTGATGTACAAAAACAATGTATTTGATGTGGCTGCTTTCAGTACCAAATACTGTGAAGTATTCGCGGACGGGCTGGGGCGGTTCACCGGCGGCACGGTGAGCGTGTGCGTGCGCGAGGGGGCGCGGCCCGTGTTCATGCGCGCGCGCCCGTTGGCGTACGCGCTTCGCGAGCCGGTGGAGCGCGCGCTGGACCAGCTACAGCGCGACGGCATTCTCTCTCCTGTGGAGCGTTCTGACTGGGCAACACCCATCGTGCCGGTCGTCAAGAAGGACGGTAACATTAGAATTTGCGCAGATTACAAATTAACCTTGAACAAAGTTATAGAAGTTGACCGTTATCCGTTGCCAAAAGTAGAGGAAGTACTACTTCGTTTAAAGGGTGGCCAGCATTTCAGTAAAATTGACCTTTCGCAGGCATACGCTCAATTTGAGCTGGATGAAACAAAAAAGTACACAGTAATTAACACTCATAAAGGATTATTTATGTATAATAGGCTAGTATACGGGTTAGCATCAAGTCCGGGCATTTTTCAAAGGCATTTGGAGCAGTTGTTTGCAGATTTGCCACATGTGGGAGTCTTTTTAGATGATATTATAATAACGGGACCCACAAACGCAGCACACATGCGTAACTTGTGCAAAGTATTTGATCGCTTGCACAAATACGGGCTTAAAGTAAAAAAAGACAAATGTGTATTTTTTGCTGAATCAGTAAACTATCTAGGTCACTCGATTAGTAAAGAAGGGGTTCACACGTGCGCAGACAAAGTAGAAGCTATAGTTAAAACTCCAGCTCCCACGAATATCTCGGAACTAAGAGCTTTTATTGGTATGGTGATGTACTATGGCAAATTTATTAGAAATGTTAGTACAATTCTAGCGCCTATGTATAAGTTGCTTAAAGCTGGAACCCCGTATAGCTGGAATAGAGAATGTGAAGATGCGTTCAGTAAGGTGAAGCATTTATTAACATGCAGTGAAGTGCTAATGCACTATACACCGGAGTTACCTATAATATTAACAACAGACGCGAGCAGTGTAGGCGTAGGTGCTGTGATATCGCACACAACTGCAAGGGGCGAGCGTCCCGTGGCGTATGCATCGCGCTCGCTCACGCAAGCCGAGCGGGCCTACTCGCAAATAGACCGCGAGGCACTTGCTATTGTGTTCGGCGTACGTAAATTTCATCAATATCTTTATGGTCGTAAATTTATATTAAGAACCGATCACAAACCCCTCACTTATATTTTTGGTGATAAAGTCGGTATTCCAGTAATGGCCGCGTCTAGGTTACAGCGTTGGGCGGTGTTATTGGCTGGATATACCTACGACATCGAATATGTTTCTTCGAGTAGGAATTGTGCCGACGCATTATCACGACTGCCGTACAAAGGTTGTAAAGAAAATGTAGCATTAGAAAAAGAAAAAACTTATGTTAATTTCGTTGAAAATTATTTACCAATTACGAGCCAAGACGTTAGGAAAGCAACGGCTGTAGATAAAGTTTTAAGTAGGGTTTTTGTTTACATACAATCCGGGTGGCCAACAACCAGTGAAGATGCAGAAAGTATCAAACCATACTTTATGAGGCGTAATGAGTTATATACGGAAGGTGGTTGTATTATGTGGGGTTACCGTATGGTTATACCAAATTCGTTACAGAGTAATGTTTTAAAACAACTTCATAGCAGTCACATGGGTATCGTAAAAACAAAAAGCTTGGCACGTAGTTATGTATGGTGGCCTAATATTGACGCTGCCGTGGAAGCATTATGTAAACAATGTGAGACATGTGCGGCGGAGGCGGATGCGCCACCGCGGGCCCCGATACAGCCATGGCAGTATCACGCGCGCCCTTGGACAAGGGTTCACATCGATTTTCTAGGGCCATATAAGGGTCTTACCTTCTTAGTCATGGTTGATTCTACTTCAAAATGGTTAGAAGTGTTTGAGATGACACGAACTAATGCGTCAAATGTTATAAAGGTATTAAGAGCTACATTTGCAAGGTTTGGGTTGCCGGAGGAATTAGTATCTGACCAGGGCCCACCATTCACTAGTATAGAGTTTAAAACCTTCTTAAAAAACAACGGCATTAAACAGTTTTTTTCACCAGCCTACCACCCATCATCAAACGGGGCTGCAGAGAATGCAGTCAAGCTTTGCAAGCGGGCTATTAAGAAAGCGCATAGGGATTGTGTTGATGTCGACACCGCACTACAAACATTTCTGTTAGCGTACCGGAACACAGTGCACAGCACTACAGGGGAAACCCCGGCTATGCTGTTGCAGAGACGTCCATTACGCTCCAGACTTGATTTATTGCGTACCGACCAAGTCACCAAAGACAGAGTACATCAAGCCCAGAGACGGCAAAGGGAATTCGCGGGAGGAACAGACCGCAGTTTCAGGGAGGGTGACTCAGTTTGGGCTCGTGAGTATGGTGTTAGTGATAGGTGGGTGAAAGGTACCGTAGAACGGGTAGACAGTGCCCGTAGATACTCAGTGGCAAAGGATAATGGTCAATCACTAAAAAGACATGTAGATCAAATGCGCCGCAGGTCACGCCTTTCTGATGTTACCTGTCCAGAGACTGAGGACAGTACAGATCATGGGGGAGAGAGTGTGGTCGAGCCACTGAGCGAGGTTTTAGAACGGGTAGTAAAGGTAGCCTCACCAGAAGCGACTACCAGGGATAAGGGGGCAAGTCCAAACCCGGACAATAAAACTCCTGAAGATGCTCTGGTCAATTTAATACCACAATCTCCGCTGCCAGAGAATCGTTACTCTAAGCGGACACGTAAGCCAGTAGATAGATTTAAAATTGTGTAACTAGTTAAGAATTATTTTAAGTTTATATTAAGTTGGTTTTTATTTATCGTGTTATTATATAGGGTACTGTTGTATTGTGGTGGAGGTGTAATATATTTGTAATAGTGGGTATTTAGAATTAAGTTGACGTAGTACGTACGAGCCACGCGCAGTCTCCGAATATACGTCTATCAGTGAAGTCCATGTTTTATTGTGCTCCCGATCGTTCCAGCAGTTCCCATATCCTTCATACCCCTTGGAAAGTTTTTCTGGTTAATGGTTTATCCGTAACAACCGGACTAGTGTTTTCCCTAATAACAAATTCCTCGTAACTTAGGGTATATCAATAGGGAAAAACAAAGTTATGTGTTGTGTAAATGTCATTCAGAAGCCAATTAATTTCGCTCAACTGCATTCGAACATCAAAATGTCAACTATACTTTGCAAGCAGCTGAGAGACTGTCATGGAAGTTTCTACACTCTTGGAAGCCGGCACTTATATATCGTGGTTGACTATAATCTAAATTCAGAACATTTTCAGGCTACAGACGAAAGAAGGAATGGGTTCCGAACAAAAGGAACCTTTGATGCGTAATGCTCAGCGGGAGATGACGTGATAAGTAACATTCCTATCTTAAGGATTATCCAGTTATTGCAATAGACAGAGAGAAATGGAAAGTCAGACTGAAGCCTTTGCCCTGTAATGGACACAACAGGCTCATAAAAATAGCAACAAAACAATATTGTGGTACTAACCGCTATGTGCCTTATTTGCTGCAGTCTTCGGGTTCCTAACATCAGAGGTCTTCCGGTTCGAGGAGGTTGCGTTGCGGTTGCCCGGCGCGGTCTTCTTGTTGTCCGTGCGCGCCGTCCGTGGATTAGCTCGTGCCGATTTCATTGCGGGGGGCCCTCTGTGGACAATGTTAGTAGATTAGTGACGTTTTCCTGTAAGGAAGATGTCTGTAATTGGTTGGGTCGGGGTGTGAAGATAGGTGCGAGTCGTGTTGGACTGTGGTTATGGTTCTGTTCACCATGCAAATTTTGTTCGATTTTATCGGAGAAAGGACTGAGCACTCAGTGAGGACGATACTGCATATTGTGCTTTATCATTTCGGCAAATACTCTCATTAAAACTCACTATTGTAAATGCGTAAAAAAAATACAAATATATTAATATATACACGTTAAATTACAAAATCAGAAACTGAAGACATGGAAAAATAACTTTAAAAAAATAACATTATTCAAATTTCGTCTTTCGCTGCTCTGGGACTCTTCAAAACGATCTCTAACATTCTTGAAAGCGCGCCTCAGAAGTTGAGTAGCCCAAACCTCACTCACACCTCCAATTTGAGTAGGAATGTGGTTGATTTTTTCTCTAATCTTATCCTTCTATTCAGATATGGTTGACGGGTTACTGTAGTAGAACCCAAATCTTCAGATAACTAACAAGATCAAAAAGCAAGTCACAGATTCTGCATATTTCACCAACTTACTGTACAATTTCACAGTTTATTCATTTATCCTACTCCCCTTTTGCTAATTTATTTAGGAAAGGTTAGGAGCTAAGGAGTGGATTTCCCTGCCGGAGTCTGTGTTTCCACAGAACTTCAACCTGGGAATCTTTAAGACAAGAGTGAATAGGTTTCTTCTAGGTAAGCGTGCTACATCGTCGACTATGTCATCGCTTACCATCAGGTGAGATAGTGGACAAGCGCGAGCCTAAGAATAATAAAACCGGCCAAGTGCGAGTCGGACTCGCGCACGAAGGGTTCCGTACTTGGTAAATTGCGGTTTACGATTTATAACGTATTAAAAAAAAAAATACTGACTAGATCTCGTTCAAACCAATTTTCGCTGGCAGTTTACATAGTAATGTACATCATATATTTTTTTCAGTTTTATCATTCTCTTATTTAAGAAGTTACAGGGGGGGGAGACACACATTTTACCACTTTGGAAGAGTCTCTCGCGCAAACTATTCAGTTTAGAAAAAAAGGATATTAGAAACTTCTATATCATTTTTGAAGACCTATCCATAGACACGTATGGGTTTGATGAAAAAATATATTTTTAGTTTTAGTTTCAAGTATGGGAACCCCCAAATTTTTTTGTTTTATTTTTATTTTTGTGTGAAAATCTTAATGCGGTTCACAGAATACATCTACTTACCAAGTTTCAACAGCATAGTTCTAATAGTTTCGGAAAAAAAGTGGCTGTGGCATACGGACGGACAGACAGACAGACATGACGAATCTATAAGGGTTCCGTTTTTTGCCATTTGGCTACGGAACCCTAAAAAAAGGTACAACATATTTACTTCAATGATGATAGTATACAAATTATTTTAATGATTCCATACGAGGCCAGATCCTTTCTGACCTCATCTTTATAAACGGGATGGTGCTCCAATAATAAATACAAACTTAATTTGTTATCTAAAACAAACCCATCTTGATGACATAAACAGCGTTATTTATAGATCTGCACGAGTAGTATATTTCCCACCTGACGTCATTTCTAATCTACTTAACTGCATCAATAAGAACATTATGTTCATTATGAAACGGCTGGAGGAACGTTTTTATCTTATCATCAAGAATAAATTGCTATCGAAAAAAGTTAATGTCATAATTAAAGGCATCAAGATATAAATAGAATAATTATATTGTTATGTCAATCAATGACGGAAGCCTTTGTTTAAGTAGGTACTTATACCGAGTAGGTTCACGCGGTGCGAAACTCGCGTGGAGAAAATAGTGTGATAGGAATTAAAGAATGCTATAAGGAAATACTTAATGCGAAAGACAGGCAAACCAAGTCTTGTGTGATAACAACTTGGAAGAGGCTTCAAAAGTAGTCTGATAAATATTTCTTTAGACAATTGATAACAGTCTTAAGAGACTAAGTTCGGAGCGAGTTCAGTAACCCATGTGTTGCTACCTTGTGCAAGAGTAAGGCGTTCAGTACCTCAATAATTTTACAGAGACGTAGACATAACTTGGAAGAGGCTTCATAATGCTAAACAGTATTAGGAGAAGGCCTACCGCAAGAATCAGGACCTCGATAATTATACAGCGGACATAATGAGGGCACATGAAAAAGCAACAAACCTAAGCTCTTAACCACCCAGAAACCCAGTCACTGTGGCCAATATTCAGCTACATGCCATCGTCATCAACTTTATTATATTATCAGCAGATAATCCCATGATTCAAGTTACCAACCTCGTACCAAATCGGTTCATCAACAATAAACTCAATAATATTACACAAAACCAATGTAATTATGTAGGTCAATCAATTCATCGTAACTTTGATCATAAAGACTGTTTAATGTTCACACCTGTGCGTCAAAATGTCCTTTGTGACGAACAGCTGTTTCTGCGCATAAGACGTACGAGTCGTACGACTTTACGTTGTTATGTTGCAAACATAATTGACCTTCGACACTTCGGCGCCTACACACCTCATTGCCGAATGATTACGAAATTAAACGAAGATGTAGCGATACCATTTGGAGTTAAGACTACTTTTGAATTAGGCAATGTTGTGATTTTTGTCCGATTGGTTTTGGGCCTTACCCAATATGAGTAGCAAGACATCAAAACAGGATCCAGGATTTGCGTATTTCGCCGCTATTTGGATCTGCGACGTAATAAGTTGGATGATTTTATTATTAAATGTGTAGCAAGAAAAAGACGGCGAGGCTTTTAATGCCTGCTAAGAAGAAGAACACTGCAACGGAGGATACATGCAGTGGGGGATATAGAACAGCTTGTTGATGCTGATGGACAGCGAAGTTGCCTGGAGTGGAGTGTCTTCGCTCGCTGGATGGGGGGGGGAGAATAGTTTGGGAGACTAAATCGATACTGAATTGAATAAGTGGCACAAGGAAGGCCGTGGTTAGGCCTTTGCAGCTATTCAGCGATGGTTAGATTGCAAAAGTGTCAAAAATCTAAATATTATTGTATATACTTCAATATATCTCTTTTACTGTTTGAACCAAAACAACATTTTCTTTGTCAATGTCTCAGTTGCCCAACATAAGTTTACCTATCGTGCACGTGGCAGTTATTAAACTAGTTAGCACATGCACCGCGACCACGTGCTAACTTCAAATGTTACTTTTAGCTGCATCGTGCTAAGTATAGCTAACTGCATAGCTTCATTAACTCTTCAGGTAGAAACAGCCGAAGAGAGACGGTGAGGAAAAGATGTCATCAAGTTTTTAAATACTTGATGATCTAGGATTATTTTGAGGATGATTCATACGTGCTTATGCCGTGGACGTCGTATTTCGAAGAAAAAAGGCATTTTTATAGTATAACAATCACACAACGAAAGCAAATGCAGCCCAGGACCTAAACGTGGCAAATTACAAAGCTATCATTTCATTTGTCCAGGTAATCTTTCTGCATTGCTTGATTAACCCTTCAGGTAGTAAAATATACGAAAACAAATAGAAGGAACAAGGAGGGAGGCGATAAAGTGTTTTAAATATTCGGTGATTCTTTCGACGCTGATTCATACGTGCCAATTGAAGTATTTCGACGAAAAATCTATTTTTGGTATTAATATGCAAATCCGGCAACGACAAAATGGCATATAAAAACATGCACAACCTACAAGCCATCCTTCAGCTGTACTGGGTTCAGCTAGAGATTAATAAACGTCTTTTGGAGACTCCAAATGAGCTTGGTCTTTAGACATCGGTTATGACAACCATCAAATGTATGGGAATGACACATCTGGACGTTAAGTCACGTGGTCACACCATACAAATAGAAAGCGTTAACGATTGTAGAAAGAGATTCGATACGAAACGTTTGTAACTTGGCTAGTTTGGTCCCTGGGGTAGTCACGGCGTACAGTGTGTTCTGGTGTGCCGGTGATGGGGGTTACTCCCCAGAGGAGCATCCGGTGACGGACATCTGCGGGGAGTGCTAACGCGTGCCTGTGTTCCAGCCATAAGCGGCACAGGAGGGCACTGTGGATTTTTAGTGGGTTCGAGTCCCACATAACTGCGCTATCTCCCCGTGGTAGCGCAGAATGCATGAACATTTCTCCAGGCGAAACAAAAAAAAGGAAAGGAAACGGGTGCAGCACAGGCACAGCGGCTGTATAGAAATAGTAGATCCATGTTCCTCCAAGGATTTGGATCTAAATTCACTATGACTGAATTTCCAGCAGCTTTATGTGTGGGTTTTGGTTTATTAAAGGGTTTTTCAACAGGTGCGCTCGAACTTTTTTAGTATATAGCCATCTTGGTTCAGTTACCTGTAACAGCTATTAAATTTGGCGGGAATACTTATTTAGTTTTGATATTTAACCATGGAAACACGTATCGACAACATCTTCCAATTTCTAAATTCGAGCGCTTTTAATGAAAAATCCTGTATAGTTGATGTTTACTAACTTGTGTTCAACGCTGGTGGGTGGGGGCCATGCATTGGGGTCTCTGTCGGGCGGTGGGGGCCATATATCGGGGTCGAGCTCGTGCGGCGCCGGTCCCCACATCTGGTCGCGAGTTGGCAGGTCCTCGTAGTCTGCAAAAGAAGGAACGGAAATATTAAGTAATGGTCCAGAAGCATAAGCTAAGTTTTGATCAAGATGCAAGTGAAATGGGATCAGGAGATCAGTTTAGCGTATGTCATAGATCTTATGTCTAGTGCTATTGCCTTTGGCCAATGTGGATTCTGTCGAATTAGGAATACCACAACTGAAAGGTGAAACCAGAAACTACAGAGTTCGCTTAATCTATCCCCTTTTTTAACCGACTTACCAAAAAGGAGGAGGTTCTATGTTCGACTTCATGTATTTTTTTTTATGTATGTTCACGGATATATCCGTCAATTGTGGACCGATTTTGAAAATTCTAAATTTTTTTTTGAAAGATTATGTGCCGAAATTGGTCCCATTTTAATTTGGTGAAGATCTGATGAAGAACTTCGGAGATATACAACAGAACTCTTCAATAAATAACGGCAAATCTCTCGGGATTGCTGCAATCGCATGTCTGTTTATTGTTTATATCATTTCATAACATAACATCACGCCAGTACGCTCTAAAGGGGTACGCAGATGTGTACAGTTCACCTTGGTAAACTCTCATTTCACGGGTTATGTTCAGTTTCACGATATTCGGGTAATCTATTCTGGCATTATAGGTACCAACTTAACTAAGGAAGTCGGTGTCCATAACGCAAGAAATTGGTACCTACCAAAGACATCGACTTCCAAAAATAAAGTTATTTTTAACTTTGTAGTTTTGTTATTTGGAAGACGGTAGTATTTTTTTGTAAAGAAGCTTTGTTATCATAATTATGTCTCAACTTCTAGTAGTCTATAGTAATTGGCGACTTATATTCTTGGAAGCTAAATAAAACGCCGCCGTTGCAGCAATTACATACATACAAAGCACAGCTGCTTCAATTCCCTTGGCAACAATTAAACGCATTATTAACACTGTGGAATATAAGTAGAGGCAAACCGCTTTATGCTGAATGAAAATTAACCGTATAGAAACAGGTTAATAGCACTTACCGTAACCTATCAGATAAGGATAAACTCCAACCCTTGTAACTCACAGATAACCTTTCAGAAGAACGGGTCAATAAACATTTTGTTTTTAATAATCCTTTAATACACGAACAAACTCTGGCACTATACAACAGCTGTATTGCAAGCGTGCAACTAAAAGTCGTCGAACAACTTTCAGCCATTACCTCGCACCATAGTCGACGTCTTTAATGGCTTTAAATTAATTAAGAGTCTTATAAATTACCACCAGTGTGGATAAGAAAGTGAGCCAGAAATTGGCAAAATGTAAGAAGATTCAGGTTTTATTGATAAAGAAACTTGTATGAACGGGAGAATGGCAGTTTCCTATACCAGATATCGATTGAGCAGCAATGTGCATGCATGTTGGGCTTTTAATACAAATCATGTTCTGTAATTCTGTAAGAAGGGTATGTGGGGCCGTTTATGCATACCAGGGACGAAGGAATACCCATGTTTTTGTTATTGCTATGTTGTTTATTAACTGTATGCAAGTTAGGCATCTAAGATATTAAGTGGGGTGAAAGGCGAATTAGACTCTCGCAGCAAGAAACAGCAGCATTAACTATTTATCTATTCTAATAAATAGCAGAGTGAATAAATTCATAAATAAAGTGCAATAAGAATTAACACAGTGTCAATGTCAACCATAATCAACCATGATCATGTCATGTAAGTCTTTGGAGGAATTCTTTGTAATTCCTCCTCTATTTCGCGGTTCACCCCATTCCAAGAAATGTTGTCAATTTATTACCAAGCTTAGATTTACACTTGATAAAGAAACGACCTATGATCTAAGAAAGGCCCTATCATATACAAATTCATTAAAAAACCAACGACCTCCGTACATTACAAAGTTAAGGCCATTACAGCATTACACGCATGTTATTATTTCATTATCTTCGAAAATCGATAGTCACCCGACAGGTTATAATAGTCACCGTGTCCAAACGTGCGCGTAATTGAGTTTATTGAGATTTAATGACTCCCAGGGAAAGCCGTTATTTAGTTTTATCACTCCGACACGCTGGATTACGCGCCAATTTACGCGTAAAAGCTTCACCTGCGTAGAACCGCGAACGACATTGAGAGGCCTGCTTTAATTTAATCATGTTATATTAACAAACATAGCAATAACAAAACTTAAACAAGCAGAATAACAGAACATGACGAAACTTTCCCTTAAAGGAGTAGGTAGTGGTACATAGAAGACTGCTATTTCGAATCATCATCATCATTGTACTAGCCTTATTAGAAGTCCACATTCCAATCCTATTATTTTGTGCCGAAGTCCCGCATGAGCCACGGTATTGCCTGACCAGATGACCGAACCCAGGATGATCCCCACAACCCCACGCTCAGGTCAGCAGTCAGTTCGCAACTATACCAACAAGGCAGCCAAAAGCTGCGTAGTCATATTGATCAAGAAGTGGAATTTGTAAGTGGTTACTATCAGTTGCCCATCATCCCGCATGTGTCAAGAGTTAATGGAGGGAATCGGTTATCACGGCGCCACTAATATGAACCTTGAGAACTAATTGCTTTTAGTTTAAATTAATTGGCTATTATGTTTTGGCGATAGTAGTCTATTCTCTGAGGACGTCCTGTTTTAATAGGCTTCTATATTGACGATGTTTTGGTATGTTCTGCTCCTGAAATAGCTGAAAACTTTATCGACCTCCACGAGCTTCTTATAGCTGAAATGGCTCGGTTTTTAGTGTATTTGAGAATGCTTAGCGCGTTAGTTATGGTCCGATTCTTAGTTTGGATTTTAGGTCACAAGTGTGTTTCTATGGGGATAAATTACCTCAGTATTGGCATAGTGCCCGATAAAACGAGTTTGATGGTCCTTATATCCCGAGGATCCAAATTGGATCCTTATGCCGTCATCGACGACCTTGGTATGTATGTTAACTATCAATTCTATCATAACGACTTTTTGAAGGACCACAAACACGATTATTATTTAAATTTGTCTAACTAAATCAAGTTTAGGATAACGTGTTTGTCGCTCCGTATCCATCCATGCCACACTACGATAAAAACTAGCTTACAAATTATTTTTCAACGAAAACCATGAATACAGAACGGAGTCTAGACAACTAGAAATTAATAAAACAGATAAGAAACGAAATATTCGGTCAAGCAGTCCGAAAGTATAACGATAAAGCACCAGGGGTTCCGCGTTTCAATTCATCATACTTTCTACAGCAATGTTTCTAGATACGAATCAGATTTTATGGTTACGCAACTAAAACGATATAAAATTCATCAAAGACAAAAATAGAGTGCATCACAAAGACACCGACCTCCTTTTTTACGGAACTCTAAAGACGTTTTGGGGTATATTAGTAGCCATTAGTTCTAAATTCGTATATGAAATGGTTTTTGGCCAGTTTCGTCACAATACAAGCATAATTTTGTCTGCAGTGAGCTTATAAGATGTTGTAGCTGATAATAAAAGAATTGTAAACACAAAGAAGACAGGATGAGTGGACGACTGACTCAATTTTATGAGCAGTCTTTGACAATGTTAAAGTGCAATACAGCTCTTTGAAGTGCATTGTTATACAAACGACGTCATCGCGATGATTGATTAGGCAAAAATAATCAGAAAACCTATAACATCGGCGTTATTAAAATGTTTCCTGATGAAGATAATCTGAGATAGCTAATACGAGTATTTTTATCGGAAACAAGGTTCCATTAAAATGCCGATCAATCACTGAATTGAATCTAATTAATTGTTAATTTCACCTGTCGAAGATTAGATAACCAATCACTGATTTATTTATCTGTAATAGTAAGGCTAAGCAAAACGAAATTGCTCAATCCCGAAGATTTGATGAAAATACTTCCACATTATTTTCTAAAGAGCCAAGTCCTCCCTACACGAACAATGATTATATCGAAGTTCCCGGTATAGCTCTAGGACAAAAAGAGTCGAATATTGGAAATAAATTGTTCAGACAATTCAAATACATCAATAGAATCAAACTCGCGTCATTTACCAGCACCCCAAATACTCAAAAGCAATAAACCTTCTATTCAACCAGAGCCACAATTTAAAAACACAAAGCATATAAATTAGAACCAAAACAAAATAAACAATAGCAACGGGTGAACATTGAATATAAGCTCCGGTATCGTCCCCTATTGTACCACCATGAATGGTACCAAGACTGGTGTGACATAATTGACGACATGGTGGCCTTATCGGCCGTTCAATGGTTCCATCGAAGGTCACAGTCGATCACCGTCGTCTTTGGCCTTATGACGTGGGTTAACGAACTTTTATTGCTAATTGCCTGCTCATCCAACTGTCTGACGTTTCACTTTTTAGTTAGAAATCGGGTGATTGAAACTGGACGTTTTGGTGATCGTCTGTTTTGTTAAGTTTATTGAATGACTTTGCAGATACTTGAACAATGGATTTAGATCTGCGTGTTATGATTGCTGTGCTATTCTTTTCTTTTATCTAGTTTCGTGTTAAGTGCACGTTTTGTTAAAAGAAATGGGTCTTTGAGTTAATTACTTTCCAAGCGCTCGAAGAGCTCTTCAAATGATTATATCGATATTTTGGCGTATCTTTAAAGTTTTTTAAGACTGATAAAATCTCTGATCAATAAAACTGCTTACGAATCCGACCTTCTGACTATTGTTAATCACAGTTGGATTCCAGATTACTTCGAAAAGCCTTTAGAAATCGGGAGTAAGCTATAATTAGACATCCCAAGGTAATTTTTCACCCAAGTTTTTTTTTTACTTAAATTAAAACCATCAAGAACTACTATTGTACCATTCAAGCCATAAATAAAGAAACGAGTTTCTTGTTGACCATAAACGTTTCCAACCTGTCAATCTAGAACTTTAATAAAGGCAATTTCTATATCATTCAAGGGTGGGAACTAAAAGTACTGAACAGTTGTTGAACGTTACCTTACTTTGAGGTAAAAGTTGATCGAACTGTTGTTTTACATGGACGATATTGTATTATTTTCGACCAGTAATTATGGGTCGGTAGCTACAAAATAATGAAAGGCTTTCCACGAAGTATGCATGATTTATCATTTAGGCTTTTTGAAACAACCAAAACAGTTCTTGGTATGTCAATGACGCCATCAAAAATTGTAGTGACATCACCTTGTCGTCATGGGAACTCAAGTTTTGGGCAATTCACTTAAAATAATTGTAATAGCCGTAATTCTCATAGGAAAAACCATAGAGGGTTAGAGAAGTTAATACGGTTTTACAGCAATAATAATAATACCAGCCTGTCACTGCAGGGCAAAGGCCTCTTCTCATACGGAGAAGCAACATGCATCAACTTGCTTGATCAAGGCGGGTGGCGATTTGAAATTATAAGTCCAGGTTTCCACACGATCTCGAGTCGAAGGCGCGTAGTATTCCACGCGCCTTAAAGAGATATCAGCTAAAACTGACGGGGTCCGCTAGGGCCGATGCCTGTCTGGGTCGCGGATAAATTTGAAAGAGAGTTACGGATCACGGGTGGGTTTTAGTCAGTTAAAGTCTGACAAGCCCTCTCGGTTCACCCAGAGCGGGGGAAGTCATTGTATGATTACCCAGCACAAAAATAAACGATTTCCTCACGATGATTCGTTTGTTCTAATACCTAATCTTCTTCTTATTTCTTTTGGTTCTAGAACATGTCGGTTTTCAATTTCCTTTGGATGATTTTGTCCTCGTTTTGAAACCTTTGCCATTATAATAATTTACGCAAAGTAAAGTCCCTGCCTAGGCTCGAACCCACGACCTACAACTCGTAAGTCGCAGCACTCGCAGCGGTTACCACGGCTGCACTAAAGAGGTCAATACGGTATTACAGCCATTTCTCTTCTCCCTCTTAGTACAGTATAATGACCAGGAAATAAATTGCGGATATTACCAAACAAATCTAAATATCTATTATGCAGATATAAATACTGTAATTATGTTTCAGACATGACTAGGCTAAGTCTATTGTGTTTAGGATATTGAACCTACTCTAGTTTTTTTTATAGTAATGTTTGTTATAGAAACATGAGTCAAAGAGTCTACGACCTTTTTACTATCTGAACAAAAAAGGTTGACATATAAATTAACTTTTGCCGAGTGCGTTGATTTGGTTTCTTGCAGCAGTGTATGGACTAATTTGTAACCCATTGTGCGACTGCAAAACCCAAATTGGAGGAGACTATTTTTTTTAACCTCAAATAGTGAAGGTAAAGAGTGTACCTAAATTCTCAGCCTTTCGAGTATTGTCCAGTTTTTGTAAATTATCGACGCGTCACAAATTAAAAGTCAAGTACCTGTTGCATAGATATAATAAACAAGGAGATATGCCCGGTAGACGAAATATATCGGCAACCTGTGTCTCCAGTTTGCCCCTACCACACGGCAACTACTACACATGCAGTTAAGAAAAAGCAATAGACACGCAGTCGCGCACACACCCGCAACTCTTAAATCAGAACGTACTACAGAATCAAATATAAACCTTATCTCATCAAATACAGCGTGTATTTACCATGTTTCGTACAACTTACCCACACAAAAACATCTTAACAATCACATCACTAACTCGTCGCAAGAAGCAGCGGCCGTACTACGCGATGCATCCGCTTAATAAAGTATCGTTTTGTGATTTTTACATTGCTTGTCCAATCACTTAGCGACGAACTTAGCTAGTGGTTAAGGAGCAAAGTATTTATTGCAAAAATAGTACAGTCGCTGTGATATTTTGAAACATGATTTTGGACATGGGCACTGTGACCACGTCGCGCGGACACCGACACGCCCCCTTGCCACTTCTCCTGTATTTAATATTTCTATGACCTGTTGAAAAGTCATTCTGACAATTTCACAATATTTTTTGCGATAAATTACTTTTCAGAAACTGGGTGAATGCAAGTGTATCTCGCATTTAAATACGGGGACAATTTACAATTAATTGGGAACGGAAATACCAATCTACCTGCTGTAGGCTAAAAACAAAAAGTATTTTTATCCTGCATTTATCTCAACATCCTCTGAGCACGTCTGCTTTGAGGCAGACTGCCAGACATTTCCCTAATTTCTTTCTTCCACATAAGGCGTTTGTCTCACCGAGAGCGAGGAAATGTTTCATCATCATCATATCAGCCGAAAGACATCCACTGCTGGACATAGGCCTCCCCCAAGCGTCGCCACATTGACCGGTCCCGTGCGTCTGGCATCCAGTGGATTCCCGCCACCCTAACCAGGTCATTTGTCCACCTTGTAGGAGACCTTCCAACGCAGCGTCTTCCGATTCGCAGTCTCTAGAACTTTTCGGCCCCAACGGCCAAATCTGTTCTGCAAGCAATGTGCCCTGCCCACAGCCACTCAAGTTTGGCAATTTTATGGGCTATGTCGGTAACCCTGATTCTCTTTCGGATCTCTACATTTCTGATTCGATCACGCAAGGAAACTCCGATCATAGCCCTCTCCATTGTCCTTTGGGTGACTGTAAGCTTTCTGATGAGGCCCAGTGTGAGTGACTACTTCTCAGAGCCGTAGGTCTTCACTGGCAACACACACTGCTCATAGACTTTTCGTCTTGAGACACTGGAAATGTTTACATGTAGCATTTGCCCGCTCAAGAACGCCCGCTAATCGTGTACAGTGGGACCAGTGTCTAACCTTAAAGTAACTTTAATAGCGCAAAATTAAATATAATTTCCAGTTTTTATAATGGTCGTCTGTTTCCTTCAGTAGTGTTGACCAACATAGTGTGATAGCTTATTTTTAGAAGAACTAGTTGGAAAATATTTATACTGTTACGTTATCAACTTATCTCTATCAGGCCGTGGCATTGACCGCAACGTGCGTTTTTGCTTTTTGTAAACGTTTATGAGATGTGACAATGTTTTTTAGGGTTCCGTACCCGAAGGGTCAAAACGGAGCCCTATTGCTATCATTCACGTGTCTGTCTGTCCGTCATCTGTCACTCAGGGTTTATAGCCAAATGGTTGGAGCTACGGTTTTCAAATTTTCACAGTTTATCACATCACATTCACAGCATCTTGTTGTCCCAAACCCATAAAAAATAGTTTTTTTTTTAATGTTTAGGCCGGCTTAAAAAAAAAATTGACCTTCCCCATCAAGTGGGGTATTGTTGTTTAGAGCTCGATGAGTAGATAAATACTGTACTTTATGTTTTAAAAAATATTGGTTAACAAAGGAATGAGAAGTTTGGTGATAATGTTTATTATTATGTATATTTTACAAAAAAAAAAAACCAATATATTGATAAATCTGGATTTTTTCTTTGAAATTGCTTGAATTTTCCTATAACAATAAGAAACTTTATATTGCCTTTGGATACAAAAACCGCACGAATAAAATCCGCAGTGCGTGCTAAGCTTTATAAGATCATTCATACCTTAAAATAACTTGTTTTTTTTAATATTTTAACGACTGAGCAAATATGCATGATGCTATGTCGACCCTGCGGAAATGTCAGAAAGATAAAGCTTTGAAGTTCAAACTATCCCTTCCAATTCCAACTATCTCGCGAAGACAGCGAGAGAAACACGGTGTCTGTTTTGGTAAGTAGGAGTATGGATATGTAAAAGGCAAAAAAATCAAGAGTTTTCTGCACGAGAAGGCACCTGTGAGGATTTATCTGCGGGGAAAAAAGCCTTTAGACCACTTCAATCAGTAGTGGGTTTCCTATAATACTAGTAAAATCATAAAGGATACTTACTGCCTGCAAGTGGTGTGATGGCTTTCTCCCCGTCGTGCTGGAACATCTGCAAGGTCGCCACCGTAGCCTTCAGCTGCTCGTACTCTCGTGCCATCTGCTTCTGAACCTGCGCAATCAAGAGGATAGACCATGAGTCCATCATCATCTACTAGCTTCTAGTAAATACATAAATTCAGAATAGGTATAATAACTGTAGCTTAGGTACCTATGGAACAGACTGTCGATTTTTTAATTAAGGTTGAACTATTTTGTGCGCGGGGTTAAAATGCATGCTATCTCATCCGACAACACTTGTAAAACAAATAGATGCTGTGATGAGCAGTAAGAAGCTAGTTCGCGTACGAATTAGCACTTTTGCAAGTTTGTAGCGAAATGGATGATGATTTAGGACGACGAAACGAGCACGCGAAATTTTATAAACAGACCTTTGGGAGTCTAGATATCATGAAAAACTACTAAATGTATATTTTCTAAGTAAAATTATTTGCATTGTTGAACTACTAATCTATCCCTGTATGATGTCCGATTTGCAATTGCAAATTGGAGTTGAAATATGGAACTTTCGACGCTCATAACATTCAAAATTATTAATTTTTGCTTTTTGTTCCCATACAGGGCTAGATAATGATGAGACAAATTGATATGATTTTTATATTTTAAACGTAGATACATCGTCAAACAGTGGAGTAATCGCCAGACTACGTTTGTATGGAAGAATGATCGACTAGTGTAGCCTAAGAAGTTGAATTTGATTGATCACAAAGTCAATCTACTTTATTCTACCTGCCAAACTTGGTACTAAAATAGGGTTTGTTACTTTTCTTAATTCCAAATACTCAATTCAGAAACCGGTCCTGAATAAATGGTCACAGCAGTTATTAATTGTGTCTATGAAGTTGTTGTGTGCTTTCTGACATAAAACTCATTTTCTTCTATGATAATCGCTAATACGAGTATGTTTAGGATTGGTTCCTCTCGTAGAGGGCAGGCGTGGGTTCCAGTAGGAACATTTACATTATCTATGGACTGATTGTCTTGGATAAACATGAATACTTATTGCTCTTCGGTCAGTCTTCAGCTAACTTATCACCACCATATAAGGACTTTAGAAGAGGCTTATCAAGATGACATTACGTTAAAGTTTTTGCTGATACCGCGAAAGTCAACAAGGTGAACCTAGATTACGGTACACATAGGTGAAGGCAAAGTAAACAAGGATAACTGTGGTGCTCTTCCGCAAAAATATAAGAACACGGTTGAAGTAATAATAATAATAATAAGTATATTAACTTGGCTCGCGAGTTAGTCGACATGTGGGATGTGGACACAGCGATCATTGTACCGATAATTGTGTCAGCCAATGGCCTAATAGACATGAGCCTCGACCAACACCTTAGGAGGCTCTCGTTAGGCGTCTGGATTGATTCAGAAAGCAGTACTTCTAAACACGACTCGTATTGTTCGGAGGTTCCTCTCTCTGGAGCCCTAACCGCCGGTAGCTTGGACCCAGTGCCCGATACCCCCAATTTTTTTTTATTTAATACTGTAGATAATAAGAAAAATTATGAATAAAGGACATAATAATAAATTATTATCATCATCTGCATATCCTAGCCTTTTCCCAGTTATGTTGGGACAGCTTATAATCTAACCAGATGCAGTATTTGACTGTATGTCACATTACTTAACATACAATAGCTCTTAAATTACAAAACACAATTTGCAATAAGACCAAAAAGTTCCCAAAGCAAAGCCTAACTAACCAATTACATTGAATTATACTATTACTACACAAAACACGTATGTATTTCCCATAGGTTTATTTAAAACGATCCGTTATTATTTTAATAGTACTAGGAGCGCAGAGTTTGTAGGAGTTTAGCGTTCAAAGCAAAAGAGGTAGGACTTGGTTGCCTCTATGAACACATTACTAATTTGTAAGTGTTCAAAAATGCGACATAATTCACCATGCACCAGTTGATAGTACCAGGCGTGCAGACTTTGAAGGAGCTTAGCGTCATAGTAAAAGAGGTGATATTTAGTTTGTATGTGGGCGAAAAAGCGACATTATTCTACATTCATCAGTTGAAAGTACCAGGAGCGTAGATTTTGTAGGAGCTTAGAATTCGTAGCAAAATAGTTGTGACTTGGGTACCTTGGGTATGTACGAGTAGTTTGTACGTGGGCGAAAATGCGATATTAATCACCGTTCACCAGACGACATTATGCTACTGGTAGTTCATTATGCAGAAATTCAGGTTGGACGGTATAATGACCTGTATTAGTACCAAATTCTATGTCTAGACTTTGAGTACATATAACCTCCATTGTCTGGAGAAGAGATGTTGTTTGAATGTCTAAATCTTATCAATGACGGCAATGAATAATAAAACCAGCATACTACGGATGCATATAGATGAATATTTAAGATGTAGCGCCTTCACGGGAAGGAAAGTGTCTTGAATGTCAATGCTACAGATCCAATGGTCGATTTGAATATTAAACTTGTAACGACTTTTACAAGCCGTCAATAAATTTCAATTGCCACAAATGAATACGAAGCAGCAAGTTGTGAAGACAAATTCAATGAAACATGATAACTCCTTAATGGTTTAGATAACTTCAGATTCAATAGAAACTCATTTTATAAATGGCATATTGTCTTAAGATCAAATCAAGTTCACACATGTGAAATCTCAACATTAGCATCAAATTACAATCTAATCCACCGAGCAATCGCTCAGCAAGTTGCACAAAAAACTTCTAATACATATACATTAACTCAATAATGGATCAAAGCTGATACGCACATGGTTTTCTCGATGTGGGCACAAAAGTGAAAATGACGATCTCTCACTACGATTATCACACAATAAAAAATATCTTAAGCACTTCCCACACAAAAAGTCCAGTTCGTTGAGTAACATCCGGCGATCACACGCCACATAACGTGCTTATTTTCACCTAATTTAAGCTTAAATACCTTGACCGACTTCTATAAGGAGCCACTAATATGAACAACTTTAGTTTAAGTAGGACGGTAATTAAAACTACCCACAATGTTCACAAACTGAACGAGTAATTGGGACACCGCGATATTCACAAGTCACAACGTAGTAATAAAACTGTCCGTCAGAATAATATATGCCGTAACATTGTTGAGGTAAAGGCGGAAGTGGCGTGCATAATTTTGACAGATCGGCACAGTTACAGTGGTGTACAAAATTGGGCAGTCGTACGCGTCACCGAGCGACCGATATACTGCGTGGAGAAGGTTCGTCGACCTGCGGCGTCAACACTCCGCGGCCGGAGTGCCTGACAGAGGTAACAACACGCATGACAATATAAAACAAGACCGACGAAACGACGGTACGTCGACAATAGAACAAACGCTTGGCGTCCTTCCAGTCTCTAATTTAGACTAGGTGACCTAAACTGAAGTAAAAAGCCTGCAGCTCTTAGCACCATAAAACCCTGCTATTAATCAAGACAGTAATTGCGAACCAAGGAGAATATATGAGATGAGTGGACGGATGGACGCGCTCGTATTATGTTTTATTGTTTCAGTCAGAACCAGTTCATGTTGGACGGTATAGTGCTTGGGCAATACTTGTCTCACTGGTCGGTAATTTATGTCTTCTTGAGATGAACAAACATGAGATTTTCTGATGTTGCTTCTAGCTACAAATAGTCTGTAATCGTTACAAACACGAATTTGCAGTTTTACTATGCTGTTATCACAAACGAGCAAATCAAAAACGAGCAAATTAAGACGGTACCCTGACCAAAAAATCGGCATGAGATTTGAGCATTCCTATTGGTCTAGCGGCACTGGTGGCGCATGAATTACAGTAGTGAATACGCCCAGATTTTAGAATAAAATCTTTATAAAATCGAATTTGGGTCTTTTGAAAAAAAAAAATCTACAAAAATGTTCGTTATTAAATTGTCTATCCATTAGTCTTAGTACAAAAAATAATTAATGAACACTTTACGAGGAGATGCATAATATCAATAATGTTTTTTTTGGAAGGAGATTAGTGAAATATACAGGGTGACTTGTAATTAGAGCACAACCTTGTAAGGGGATATAGTACAGGTCATTTGCAACAACTTTTGTAGGAACACTCATATGCAAAAGTGCACCAACATTGAGTTATAATTTTTTTCGTGTTATTTTGAAAAACTCTTATGGGGTAACCTTAAAAATTTAATAAATAAAAAACTTGACATAATTTTGTTAATTTTCTTTTTATTATTTAGTCTATAACGTTCCAGTTACATGTCAGCATCATCAAATGTACATTATTGACATTATTTTAGACACAGTGCTCCAAAATCCAAAAAACTTAAACAAATTTTACTGGCATTATTACACAAAACAGCCTGTTTAAAAAAAAAATCACTATGACACTTACTCTGCGTATTATTAAAAAAACATCTACATTTCATAAGCTTTCAAATGAGATATAAAACCCTAACATAGCTAGTCCAATAGGGAAGATATTCGCATAACAAAGGCGCACGGCCAAAAAAAGGTCTGTTTCTACTAAGCAGGTAAAAACAGCCGGTCATTGTTTAATCTCTTTTGTGTTGTTTAGGTTAGTCCGTCCTTGTGATTCGTTGCGATCGGATGCTTTTGTGTGTGCTCTGCAGTTTTGTTTTATCTCTGACGACCCGGCTTGTGACTGTTTTTGTGATTGATTGCTCTCCTGATGACTTGGCTTTTCAACTGGTTTCCGTGTGTTATGCTCATCTGTGGTTTTGGCGCGTATCAAGGACTATGGCTCAAAGACAACGGGCAAATTTTACGAATGAAGAATATGCCGATATTCTGTACACTTACGGCGTAGCTAGAGGCAATGCTTTAGCTGCCCAGCGCGAATATCAACAGAGATACCCCAATCGCCGTTTACCTGATGTAGGCGTGTGTGAAACCAGTTGAAAAGCCAAGTCATCAGGAGAGCAATCAATCACAAAAACAGTCACAAGCCGGGTCGTCAGAGATAAAACAAAACTGCAGAGCACACACAAAAGCATCCGATCGCAACGAATCACAAGGACGGACTAACCTAAACAACACAAAAGAGATTAAACAATGACCGGCTGTTTTTACCTGCTTAGTAGAAACAGACCTTTTTTTGGCCGTGCGCCTTTGTTATGCGAATATCTTCCCTATTGGACTAGCTATGTTAGGGTTTTATATCTCATTTGAAAGCTTATGAAATGTAGATGTTTTTTTAATAATACGCAGAGTAAGTGTCATAGTGATTTTTTTTTTAAACAGGCTGTTTTGTGTAATAATGCCAGTAAAATTTGTTTAAGTTTTTTGGATTTTGGAGCACTGTGTCTAAAATAATGTCAATAATGTACATTTGATGATGCTGACATGTAACTGGAACGTTATAGACTAAATAATAAAAAGAAAATTAACAAAATTATGTCAAGTTTTTTATTTATTAAATTTTTAAGGTTACCCCATAAGAGTTTTTCAAAATAACACGAAAAAAATTATAACTCAATGTTGGTGCACTTTTGCATATGAGTGTTCCTACAAAAGTTGTTGCAAATGACCTGTACTATATCCCCTTACAAGGTTGTGCTCTAATTACAAGTCACCCTGTATACAACATTAAAAAAAAAACTAAATCTACTATTTTATAATCAATATTATGTAGAATTTAAATTTATTTTTATTAATTGATATTTCTTTTTAAATAACGAGTAGATAGCTCCTAAAAACAGCACAAAAACGGCTTGCGCGGCGTTTTGCTCGGGGTACCGCCTTAAACCATTATTTTCACAAACGTAATATTTACGTAACTTTGAGAACAATAGAAATGCAACCATTACATTTTTTACCATCTCCTGAGCCGCCATGGAAACAATGGCCACAGAATCGCTGGATCGGTCCCTCACCTTTCAAAATAAGATAATTTATTTATAACAAATTACTTAATAGCACGAAATCGCCTGACTGGAATCATTTAGTAAGACATTACGTGTGCATATGCAAATGTATGGCGGTGCAAAAACCGACGCATGACGGCAAAGTAGTAAAAGTGTAACAATTTAATTACAAATGATTGGTAATCATTTAATCATACGATTTACGTTCCAGTGAATTAACATGGAATATTTCTTGTGAAGTTATATGAAAGAAATGAATCAGGAATCTCAGACACGATGACTTTTATAGGTGTTATGTGTCGATCGCTGATCGATACGAACAGGCAATAAGATTTATTTATCTTTCTCGATCGCGTAGCTTCGATTCGAGCAGGAAATCGTGGGTAGTTGAAACATTCACACTGATTGAAGAATCGAAGCTACAGCTGTAACAAGCGTAATAATGTTTTACTGTTACTAAATATAAATGCTGAGATTAGAACCGTATCAATTTTAATTACTTTCAACGAACGTTGCTCGTAAAACAGGAACGTATGGACACGATTGATTAGCCGAATGCAGTAACGCAACAAGTAAAATTTCAAAATTTAAAAAACCCCCGACATATTTATCTTGCGAAAACACCCCGATTCAAACAGTAAAACGCTCATAACTTTTGAACGGCTGAACCGATTTTATTCAAAAATAGCTAAGAACACTCTCGACAAAATCATCTTGCAAACAAAAACCAAATCAAAATCGGTTCATCCGTTTAGGCGCTATGATACACAGCAACACACGTGAAACTTATAACACCCCTCTTTTTCCGGCGAGGGTTAAAAAGGATGGTTGTTTTATATCTTTCACGGAAACAATACTCGCCTTGAAAAACTCAAAAGTAATTTATTCAAATTAAACTGATTATCAGCACTTACGACATCAAAAATTACACAAGAAGACCCGCCCGTCACCACTTTAGAGTTTACACTGCAACTGAGTTGAGTTGTTGTTGTTGACTGAGTTTTCACTTAGGGTATTAAGCTAGGTAGATGAGGCGCAACAAACTTCCCAGCAAAGATTTGACTTTGATATTACGAAATAGACCGAATATACGAAATATATAAAAAAATACAGAAAGAATCGAATTTATACTATAGAAGACCAGACTTACTGATGCTCTGCATTATGCGCTTAAGCTCAAGTGGAAATGGGCCGGCAACCTAGCCCGTTACAATGACAAGAGATGGACCATAGAGGCAACTCGGTGGACAGGACCCAGCGACAAGAGACGTCAAGCGAGGCCTAAAAAACGCTGGACAGGTGACATCATAAGTACTGCTGGAAAACACTGGATAAAAGATGCTGCCGATAGAGATAAATGTAACAAGCTGGAGGAGGCCTATACCCGTGAAGAGGTTCCTATCCCGTAATAATTAGATTAGTTATGTAAGAGATTAGATTAGGTATGTAATAAATAGAAAACATAAAGTAGTAAGTTAGTGTTATTTAATGATAGTATTAAGAGGTGATGTTAAAAACTATTGTTTAGTAAGGATAAGAAATAAATGGCTTTTTTACTATTCTGAAATAGACCCCAAGACGCATAGGACCAGGGCAGGAAGATGATGATTTTGAAATAGACCAAAGATTTATTCAAGAAGTCAAAACCTGAACAGACACTGAAGAGGATTCTAGCAAACTATTTTTCTCAAAAATGGTATGTAATGTTGACATAACATCTCTAAAAAGTATCCAGAAAGTGAACTCTACCGGAGACTATTCACAACTGTCCGGTAAGAAGCGAGATTTTAAATTTGGAATCTCCTACTGTCCAGTAAGTAAGTATGTAATTTACTTACTGGACACTTGGTCATCCTTCATCCCTTTTTTTTTTTATGGCTTCGCACGGTTTAGGTCATCCTCTTTAGATCTGCTTAGAAAAAAAAAACATAGTACCAGACACAGATTAGAGTTTAGCCATTATAACATGGTTAGAGGGAGGCTCCAAATATATATCTATCTCTTTTTGGTATGACATTTTATGAGATACATAATATATTTTGGAGCCTTAAACATCCATTTTATTGTCTGTGACACTTTTTTTTTTTTTTTTTTTATGGGTCTGTGACACATAACGCGACGCAGAAAAAGTATGCACGTTGCGTTTTGTACTTAGTAATGTTGTAGAAGTATAGTGTGGGATTTTATGTTTGTATTTAGTCATTTCAGTTTATAAATCATGTTGGATTAAAGAGTCCGTTAATCAAGATGTACAACAAACAAATATAAATGCCCCCGGTAAATCGATCACAATATCTATCAGTAATTGCCCTAATATGAATGTAACCTTCAATATTAATTAAACGAATTTGTTGTTAAACTTTCTTTCATTTTTGAGAAAAGCATTATACAAACCTCAACCAGTAAGAAAGCCATCCTGGCCTCGTATATAACCGGACCTCACCTGCGGTTCGGTCCGGTTAACTCATACTCGGCCAGGAAGGCTTACTTACTGGATTCTGCTGTAATGTACTATTACGTCCCACATGAAAATTTATAGGCCAAATATATTACAGTAGAGATTCTGTATATTGTAACGAATAACAATAACACTCTAACAAAATAAAGGTGTTTCTGGGTTAGCCAGCAGCGTTGTTACTAATGTTTATTGGCCCTTTCAAATGCCGACTGTTGTAAACTGGGTCACAGTCTTACTGCTTGAAGATTCCTTTCCCTTTATCGCCTCATAAAGAACTAAAAGGAATTTCATAGAATGGAAAGTATTGAAGACTTTAGTAACCATAAGTCGAGTCTATCCTTTGTTTTAAAATGTGGAATGCATGTATGTGATGTGAATTGTGGTGTTGATTGCCTCAAAAACTGCTGCAACAATTTTGATGACACTTTCACTGATTTAAAAAAACCGGCCTGTTGGCCGGTTTTTACGTGCGCGAGTCCGACTCGTACTTAAGAGTCGGACTCGCGCACGTAGGGTTCCGTACCAATATCGCAAGAAACGGCAAAAAAAAACACGTTTGTTGTATGGGAGCCCCACTCAAATATTTATTTTATTCTGTCTTTAGTATATGTTGTTATAGCGGCAACAGAAATACATTATCTGTGAAAATTTCAACTGTCTAGCTATCACGGTTCATGAGATACAGCTGGACAGACGGACCGCGGAGTTAGTAATAGCACAGATAATATAATACTAGCATACAGATGCCTCATCCCATACAAAGAAATCATGCCGACGTAACTAGCGTTTTTCATCTGATTATACCGATTATTTTTTGTAAATCGATCGCGTTCGTTTCCGTTCCACGGCGATAGATAGATAGATCACCATCTATATCGGTGGAACGGAACGGAACGGAACCGAACGCGATCGATGTACAAAAAATTATCAGAATAATCAGTGAAGAACATCGGCACGGTTTCTTTGTATGGGATGAGACACCACTGGTAATAGGGTCCCGTTTTACCCTTTGGGTACAGAACCCTAAAGAAGGATAATCATTTCATTTCAGCGAAAATAAATCCACTGCTGAACATAGGCCGGGTCCAAGAGTCACATCGACTAGTACCTTTCTGATTAAAATGTCGAGTACTTCAAGGTTTCCGTCACTGGTATTGCTAAAATTTTCATTGTTACTGCGAAGGTCGATTTCTGGATTAAGTGAGTTACATCAACAGTGAACAAACTCGATCACTTACAAAAGAATTTGTCGGGTTTCACTGGCCTAGCACAAAAACGTCGCTGTATCGATCGCAAGGACATGCTGTATAACTTACTGTTTGTCTGTTTAGTATTTTATTAAGTGGATTATCGTGGGTGTCGTTAGCGGTTGAAATAAGATTATTATAAGGTCAATAGGCTTTAGATTATCTATTTTATTTATTTATTTTATTATTAATGTACACACAGAAAATAGATATAGAAAACACATCATGACATAGGAGTACAAACAAGGGTACTGCTTATTTCTTTAGAAATTTCTACCAGCAGACCCGCGAAAAGGAGATATGAAGAAGAAATGTAGACAAATAGTGTGTTAGAGCAGGAAGAGTAGAAAAGTGAACGACTAACCTAAGATATAAAAACATACACATATAGTATAAGTGATATATACTTAAATAAATACATAACTCTAAAATATATAGATACTGAATATATATACATATGCTTATAAAGATCAGATTTGAGAGGATAGATAATGCTCTTTTAATCGTTTTTTAAAAAGCGAGATAGTATCTAGATCTCTAATGCTAGGCGGAAGTGAGTTCCACAATCTTACAGCATGGACAGAGAAGGAATATGAATAATAGCTAGTTTTATGAGGATGGGATTTAAGGAGGGATCTAAGATGTGACCTACATAATACATCTCTAGGGCGAGCATAAGAAAATCGCTCACGCAGGTAGGAAGGATAAGACGGGTTGTGTAAGATGTTGTGTAAGATGTTTATCTAGTTATAACTATGCTGATTTTGTCGATACATCGACTTCACATTACATCATGCGTTTGTAACCTTATACTTGCCCCATCAACCGTGGTCATCAGAATCAAATTCAGGTTATTTATTCAAATTAGTCAATCCAAGTGATTCGCTACTTGTGGAGACTAAACTATAGCCTCTAGCCAGGCACAATAAAGCTAAACCTAAGCGACCACGCTGAAGGCTGCCCCTTGTGGGGTCGTACCTCGGCTCAGGGCGTCGCTGGGGGGACAACTAGGGCTAGAATCACTTATTCTACCATCCGTTCGGAGAAAGCCTACGTGGAGAAGAACGGACAAGAAAGAATTAGCGCTCTTAAGACGGCGACTAACGCCAACGACCTTGAGGGAACAAAACGCGCAACCTAAAATTTAGTAGTTTTTTGTACTTTCCTTATTATTGATGACTTAAAAAAATAAAGCTTCAGATGAAAATGTAGATAATTTAATTATCTTTGAGATGGTGTCGATTTCATTAATATACGCGCAGCGGTTTTGGTGCAATTTTCGTATTTTTGTCCGTTTTAGACATAACTTTAGTAATTTATTATACTACATATATTATACGAATAAAACTCAAAATTTTCTTAGATCAAATGATTAAGAAAATGGTCTATTGTAAAATATATTTTGTGCAAAAAATTACGACGAGCCGTTCAGACGTGATTCTCATTTTAAAATCAGCTACTCAAGGGAATCGGCACCTTAATGTCTGAATTTATATATAAGCAGCTCCCCAAAACGAGCGCCCGACCCCAGAATCTGTTGATAGCAACACAATGTTTTTATTATTTCTAGTTTTATCTATGATAATTTGTGATCTGTTGTAAATAACTGTCGTAGGTCCTTCCTGTTTCCTATGGTTTGCGTCCACCGCGCATTCATGTGAGTTATAGTAAATTAATTAATAAAACAAGCAAATTGTATCAATTTATCAGCCTACATCATTTACAGTCCACAAACAATTAATAAAAGGAAGGTAAAAAAAAACCACCTGAACCAAAGCTAAAACCATATAAGGCTTTTAACACTTGCTAGAGTTATATATCTGGGAATGACCAGTCCTGCACTTCGCCTTCGCCGATCCAGCGGATATCTCCAACCTTCACCAGCCCGTCGGCTTCGGTCCACTTTCAACTATCAACTTCCTTGCGCGATGATTATTCAATTATGGTCTGGCTGGGGCGGTTGGTGACAAATCCTACCAAAGAGCATCGGGAAAGTTATACTCATACGACATTACAGTTACAGCCCATAAAATTCCACTTGACTCCCAGTAAATGTTACCGCGAAAGGTCAAGGGGCAATGGCCAGAAGCCATATTTCACTACGCCTGGCAGACTGATTGGCGATCGCAGAAAGTTGTTATAAGCAGATAAGAGGACACTTTTGGCAATTTATTTATTTATACTTTACTAGCTGTTCTCCGTGACTTCGTCCGCGTAGCATTAGTGCTTCGAATAGCCTATCTATACCAATATTATAAACGGAAAGATTTTTTTGTTTGTTTGTTTGTTTGTACCGAATAGGCTCCGAAACTACTGGACCGATTTAAAAAATTCTTTCACCTATGGAAAGCTACATTATTTCCGAGTAACATAGACTATAATTTTGACGGGAGCGAAGCCGCGGGGGTCAGCTAGTTTTTTATATCGCGCAATAATATTGTAGGTTTTACATATAAACTTCCACCACTCTTTCCAACCCCTTAATTATGATTTCCGGCATAAAAACTATCATATGTCCTTCCTAGGGTCTAAAACTATCGCCACACTAAAATTCATCTAAATCTGTTCAACGGTTTAAACGTGAAAAGGTAACAGACAGAGAGACAGACATAGTTACTTTCGCATTTATAATATTAGTATGAATTTTACACCAGGTGTGTCAAAACGAACATGGTGCCACTGAGAATCTCAGAGGGTGAAACGACTGTATTAAAGGCGAATAGTGCTATCCTTTTTTCACGGTCGAACCATGATAATAATAAAGCCACGTATTCATTAGTAAACATTTGTTAATAAACACTGTTCATAAACAATGTTTCATAATGTTTAATCACCTCTGTAAACAGTTTATAAACATAGGTGATGAAACATTGTTTATGATACGTGTTGCCGTGCTCCCCACTACGAGTGGAGAGCAAGACGAAACATCTAGTTTATAAACAAAAGTCAACAGGTGTGGACGTGTTTTGCGCGAGTTTATAAACATGGAGGTAGTGTGGTCCAACAACCAAATTTCCATGCTCATAGAGCTTTATCACCAACGTAGTATACTGTACAACTCTACAAGTGTGGACGGCCAAGTTTCAGAAACATGTGTTTATTGTAAACTTGTTTACGCTAGTCATAAACAGTTTATCAACAAATGTTTACTAATGAATACGTGGCTTTAAGAAAAGCCGACTTCCAAAACAAAACACTACAAAGCGAAAAATAACTTTATTTTCAGAAGTCGGTGTCTTTGGTTTTACCTATTGTTTTCCGTTTATCGATACCGACTCCGGTAAATAAATTTATTTTTAAGCTTTGTAGTGTTTTGTTTTGGAAGTCACTTTGATTTTTTTGTTTAAACATTTTTTATTTATTATTTTTTAGTTTTGGTAGGTACCTCCAATTACAATAAAAATAATTTATAGCCAAAGAAAATCTCATGACGATGGCAATAAGCCCAAACACTACTAGGAGACGACAACACATGGCGATGTTTAAATATTTAAGAAAATTCGTAATTTCAAGACCATTATTCAGTTCGTACGTGATTTCATCACTCGCTAAGTTATTCCTTTCAATCCTACCGACCCTCGCAAGATCAACAGCGTGAAGATTGTACAATAATAAAGTACGTGTATGACTTAGCAAAACCATTTGTATGTAAATCAAGCGTGTATTGAGTGTGTAAAATCGTTGTTTAATTGTATTTGCAGCACGCCATATTGGCTGGTCCTTGGAGGCGTGACATCAATTTATCAAGCTGGCCATAAGGAAAAGAGCTTTATACCTATAGATTTAGTCTAGTAATTACTGAGATAACCTGAATAGTTAAGAGCAGAGCAATGATTACAAATTTTGCAAGTCACGGAGCTCGCTGTTCGCTTTTAACACGAAATGACGAAACAGTTTTTTTTAATCCTGGAATTGCTTGACGAATATTTACGAACAGTGGATCTGGAACAACAGAAACTAACAGTGTGTGTGTTGTGTGTAGAAATGTGAGGGTAGAGGAAGAATTTTCTGTCCCAACGGAGCCAGTACACCAAGACATGACATCAGTCTACCCGGGACCACGGTCGTTGCAACACGGCCGAAACGTCGCCGTCGGGTGAAATAGGTAAATAAATAATCGAAATCATCGCGTTACATATTTTTTCAGAAACTAACAGTGTAGCACTATACAGAAATACAGGGTACGGTGGGATCACATAGCGGTCATCACCATAAGAATGAAGCATAGGTATCTGAGACCACAAACATTGAGAAGAGAGAAGGCTTTTGCCGTTTTGGTGCCGGCTGCCCTTGGTTGATATTGGCAGCCGACCGAAAGAAAGTCGGACAAACGAGTTTTGTCAGGTGGTATGGTGATAATCCTGTAACTGGGATGCTAAGGGCAGAAACGCAATTGGTCATTGTAACACACTGATATTGGTGCATCCGGATATATTGGAATCCGGACAAGACAGTTAAATTCATTCTCCGGGACTTCGTCGAGCTTCATTACCTCGGCGCTTTTCTGGTGGTCGCCACTGTTGATTCTAGCTTTCAGGAGATACTGTGGTTTGAGAATAGTGCGGTGGGATTGTCCCAAAAAAAAGACTGGAATCCGACCCCAACAAAAGGCTTGGCAGATTGTTTTTTTGAAAGGCAGTCTGCCTTGCTCTGAAGAGGAAACCTAAACAAGAATTATTCTAGCCTAGCTGTCTCTATATTGCACATTTGAAGGCCCACGCGGGCCCAAGAACCGTCGCAAGCTAACACTAAAACATTCAATTGATTCGTGAACCACACGAGCCATTTCATAAACTAATAGAAAATTGCTTACTACGACTGGCTAACTGTTATGCAAACAATTACTGTTTTCATACGCTTTCGGCCTGCAAGTCTCGTAAACACGAAGACGAGTCATTCAATAATATTTAAAGCAGAAGAACCGATATAGCATAAAGTCTTACTGCATTTGTCTTCATTTAAATGCAGGAATTCCTTTATAGGTTTCTCAAGAGTTTTCCTGCAAAGATAACCTTATTTCTCTGTGGGTGCGTTAAAATGAGGCTAAGTTTTTGTTCACAGAATGGGTTGTGGTAGTAGGAAATAGCGGCTGCCAGGAATTCACACTCTTTGGCCTTCATCATCTGGCTTTTTTGCCCCAACTACACTGGACAGCAAATTAACCGGTACACCAGCTACCTTGGAACTGTGATTAGATTTTCTCAAAAAGTATAAAACTTACAACTACCAAAGTTATACATACCTACAGAAAGTGCGTTTCATGATGATTAAAATGAATGGAAATTCATAGGGATTAATTAATTTATTAAGAATTTTACAAAGAAGAGTCGTTTTCCAGTCGTGTTAATAGTTAGTAATAAAATTAAAAAAAAAAACAGAAACAAAAAAAAAGTGTGTTGTCAGTATTCAGTATCCCCTTGCTCTTATAACTGCCAGCATCCTCGCATTCGTCGACCTCACGAGCCTGACGATGAAATCTTGAGGCATTACATTCGACTCCTCTTCAATTGCGATTCGCAGCTCTAGAAGCCATAATAGAACAGGTACCTGGGCTCGAACTCGACGTTTCAGCTCATCCCATAAGTGTTCTATCGGATTCAAGTCCGGACTTCCAGCTGGCCAGTCCCATCAGGGTCGCTTTCTAGGCAACCGTACCAGTATCATGATGTACTCCGAAACTCAGTTAAAACTAGGTAACTCGAAACCTCTTTGTTAGACTGTTTGTCTGATTTTCTGGCTTTTGACACAGTACGGAAACTAGAGAGAGAGACACCTAAGCGACTCGCACTACTGACAGCACTGCAGAAGTGCCTGAGTGGTCTCGTCGGTATGTATGTTTGTGTGAGTGTGCCGTTTCGAGCGTTTGTAGGTAGTTTTCATACTGTTCGTCCATATTTATACTGTGCTTTTGATTACCCGTAACAAGTTTAACTGTCCTGGATTTACGATTGACAGTCGAGACGTGCTCTGAGGCACTGACGGGTTTCGGTCTTCTAATTTTTGTCTATGAATGTTGAGGAGAGCTGAATGCATCCTAACGCGATATTAACCAAATGCTGAATAGATCCGGCACTGTCCAGGTTCTTGAAACACGTGGGTAACAAGGAGATGGTGGAATCAGCAACCTGTAACCTTACAGGCTTGAGTTCTACAAGGTCCACACATCGTTTGCAAATCCGCGTTCAAAGTCTCACATGTCTTGATATATTATTCCAAGGCGTTCCATCAACTACAATAATAAAGGCGTGCATAATTTGATCATGCGATGTTTTTACCTCAACTGTTCATAATTAACCATTGCGGTTAACATTATCGCTCGCTGCATTATTGCTTTTTGTTTAATTTCATTTTAATGCTCGACTGGGTACAGGTATTTGTGGTGAAGGAGACTTGGGTAATTTGGGAGAAATAGTTTCCTACATCCTTGTTTTTGTTGTCACTTGTTTTGTTTGCCCAAATAAATGTCCTGAATAGTGTAGTTCAGTCAGTCAGTGCAGGACACAATTTTGAAGGACCAGTGTTCATATGATTCGGCTTGAAAAAGGCCAATGTGTCACACAGGAACCAGGGTGGTTTTAAGACGTCATAGTAAGGCCCCAGGTGCTGTATCACATTATCATGGTTCTATTGCGAGACAAAGACGGAGCTATGCATTTCCCATAGCATCATCAATTCATCATGATGGCAATAATCTATACCAATATTATAAAGAGGAAAGATTTTTTTGTTTGTTTGTACCGAATAGGCGCCGAAACTACTGGACTTATTTTAAAAACTATTTCACATATGAAAAGCTACATCATTCCCGAGTAACATAGACTACAATTTATTAAAAAAAAAAATGAGATCCTTATGAAAATTGCAATAATGTATCACAAAGTAGCAAAATGTTGCCTAAAAAATTAATTATTTATAGATATACTAGCTGATCAGGCAAACTTTGTTTTTCCATAAAAGCACCAAACATTTATCTACCCTACCCTACCTTACACTACCCTACCCTACACTACCTTTCCTACCCTACCCTACACTACCCTAACCCTACACTACCCTACCCTACAATACCCTAACCCTACACTACCCTACCCTAAATTTCATTTTTTTTTCTTCACATTAACCATCTGCTAAATAGTCCGAATAAAGCCTAAAAATTTGGTTTGGATAGGTGAGCCCGTTCTTGAGTTATAAAATAACAACGAAAAGTGGCATTGATTTTTATATATGTATATATAGATAAAAATTATGTACTACATGATTAAAGTACTCGTTATTACCTACAAAAAAATCTGCGAGAGAATATAACTTACTATCATAGTTAAGTCACAATAGCAGCTTTTGTGTTCTTAAATTTAATTAGATCGCCGGTAGAAACAAAAGTTGGTTACATTCGTATTGCAGTAGTCATTCTTATTCAAATAAATAGTTTAACAAATTGATAGGTAGGTAGGAAGGCTAGGGTATGTAGAGTAGGTAGGTAGCCAGTAGCGGGAGCGAATCTGCGAGGGTCAGCTAGTAATGACTTCATAATACGGCTCCAGTCTGGCCATAGAAACGGGCGGTTGTGTTATTTTTCTTTCAGAGTTTCTGTTTTGTTACAAAACCCTTTATCCCGGCACGCTTTTTTATCTGTCTTCTGCTTCATCAGGGCTTGATTAATTACCAAACGAACGGATGTGGAACTAAGCTGGGATTAGACCTAACGACGGTTTTAAGTCTTCTATCAATACCAACACAATAGCCACTTATGCGCGTGTTTAATCGTTAAATCCATACGTTATGGCTATGCGTGGCTTCGGCTGAATTGTGACGTGTGATACGATCGCCCTTTGTGTTCCTGTTAACCTGGTATGCAGGTTGATAAAACATGAACTCAGAGAGGTAAAAGAACGAGAAATATCTGGCATTGTGTCTTTGTTCTTAGAAGATTCAGATTGCTACCCACATGATTGTTGGGTTAAAATTAAGGTCCATTTAATAATAATGCTACTTTGCAATTGTTAGTTTTCTGCAGGGCAAAGACTTCTCGTAAACAAGGAACAGGCAAACCGCTATGAATACCATCGGCAACAAGGAATCTAAAGGCGTTTTGGAATGCCAAAACTGAAAGAATCAAACTACCAGAGAATCAAGGAATTGATTACTCACGTAAATAATATCCACTGTCACTGAGAATAAGGCAGGTCGAAGCCTCCAGCCACAAATGCGGCACGCGGACGGGACGCTTTAAAAAAAGAAAGAAAAATAGGAGTGACGTTTTCGAATCTCAAGCGTTTCGCCTACCTGTGCGGGTTTGCCTTAACTTTAGAAGCAGGTAGTCTGAATTCTGGGCTCAAATTCCAACTGACATAGCATCACGCACCTGTATTCCTCGAATGGATGGGCAGAGGTTGAGATAGTACACCCACATTTCGTATTTGAATTCCGTGTAAAAATGAATGAATTCCGTGGCCAGATTGGGCTTTTGCCGTGATCAGGGTCTTATCCAGACTCCAAGCTGCAACTAAGTATCTTGTAATATAAAAAAAGATAATTTAAATACCAAAAAACACGACAGCTTAAGAAATAAACTAAAAAGACGTAAACATTAAGAAAATGATGCTATTCTAATATGCTTTTTAGGGTTCCGTACCCAAAGGGTAAAAACGGGACCCTATTACTAAGACTCCGCGGTCCGTCTGTCTGTCTGTCACCAGGCTGTATCTCATGAACCGCGATAGCTAGACATTTGAAATTTTCACAGATGATGTATTTCTGTTGCCGCTATAACAACAAATACAGAAAACGAAATAAAAATAATATTTAAGGGGGGCTCCCATACAACAAACGAGATTTTTGTGCCGTTTTCTGCAATAATGGTACGGAACCCTTCGTGCGCGAGTCCGACTCGCACTTGGCCGGTTTTTATTAATATATTTTTTTCGAATTACTTTTAAGTATATATTAAGTGTTATATAATTTTGATCACCTCTTAAAACCCTTCATTTTGATATCCCACACGAAGGGATTGGAAGAAAATAAAATTTGAACCCACAACATGGCGCCCAAAATTCGCAATTTTTCTTTTATCAAATTTTAATGTAGTCAGTGACACTCGCATGGATAAGACGAATCGATTGACATAAGAAACATCAAAATCGGCCAAAGCGTTTGGTCTCCATAAAACCACTTAGAAACAATCATACATGTACATAGACTGATAAACACACTACTCTCCTCCGGCAATCGGCGAAAAAGCCGAATAACACCTTGCCTGGCCTGGGAATTAGACCCAGGACGTTCAGCTTGCAAGTACAGGGCAGCTCAATCAGTTACAACCGCCATTGATATACCTACATATTGGCAAATATTCCCATACATCAAGTACTAAGCCACATACTCTCGTATGCATCATTATACTCTCAAGATCACCGTGTAGGCGTATGATGTAGTGACTCAGAATACCATTGACCTCATCAAAAAACGTTACATGAAGCTTTCTATTGAGACAAACGACTCCACAGCAACACATTGACAACGCAAATTAGATAGAAAAGAGATTGATAGTTTTTAGCTCAGATCAAATAAAATGTTCTGAGGTTTTTAGATGCAAAACTGCAAAATTGCGAATATTAAACATGAATGGAAATAAGATACTTAAGTTGTGAAATAATACATGCAAATCTATGCAAATGTATTAAATGTTTAGGCAATCGAATATTCATGGAGATTTTGAAATAGGTGCTGCAGTCTGAAACACTGGTTTCGTTCTTGCTTGGTACCAGTCTAAGCAAGATCTGATAAAAGATAAATCAGTACGACGTACAGAAGAAATATGTGTGCAAGATGATATGGCTAACAAGTGAAGAGTAGGTAAGTTAACTCTAAAAAACCGGCCAAGTGCGAGTCGGACTCGCGCACGAAGGGTTCCGTACTTGGTAAATTGCGGTTTACGATTTATGACGTATTAAAAAAAAACTACTGACCAGATCTCGTTCGAACCAATTTTCGCTGGCAGTTTACATAGTAATGTACATCATATATTTTTTTAGGGTTCCGTACCCAAAGGGTAAAAACGGAACCCTATTACTGAGACTCCGCGGTCCGTCTGTCTGTCTGTCTGTCTGTCACCAGGCTGTATCTCATGAACCGTGATAGCTAGACAGTTGAAATTTTCACAGATGATGTATTCCTGTTGCCGCTATAACAACAAATACTAAAAACAGAATAAAATAAATATTTAAGTGGGGCTCCCATACAACAAACGTGTTTTTTTCGCCGTTTTTTTACGATAATGGTACGGAACCCTTCGTGCGCGAGTCCGACTCGCACTTGCCCGGTTTTATTTAGTTTTATCATTCTCTTATTTTAGAAGTTACAGGGGGGGGGACACACATTTTACCACTTTGGAAGAGTCTCTCGCGCAAACTATTCAGTTTAGAAAAAAATTATATTAGAAACCTCTATACCATTTTTGAAGACCTATCCATAGATACCCCACACGTATGGGTTTGATGAAAAAAAATATTTTTAGTTTTTGTTTCAAGTATGGGAACCCCCAAAATTTATTATTTTATTTTTGTGTGAAAATCTTAATGCGGTTCACAGAATACATCTACTCACCAAGTTTCAACAGCATAGTTCTTATAGTTTCGGAAAAAAGTGGCTGTGACATACGGACGGACAGACAGACAGACAGACAGACAGACAGACAGACATGACGAATCTATAAGGGTTCCGTTTTTTGCCATTCGGCTACGGAACCCTAAAAATGGAAGAAAAAGATCAGTCAAATTGAGAACCTTCTCCTTATTTGATGTTGGTTAAAAAGTGTGTGCCGACCCAAAAAATCTGGCCAAGTGCGAGTCGGACTCGCGCACGAAGGGTTCCGTACCATTATCGCAAAAAAAGGCAATACAACATACTGCGGCAATACACTGCATACTTGTTGTATGGGAGCCCCACTTAAATACCTATTTATTTTATTCTGTTTTTGGTATTTGTTAGTACCTATGTGTTGTTATAGCGGCAACAGCAAAATTTCAACTGTCAAGCTATCACGGTTCATGAGATAAAGCCTGGTGACAGACGGACAGACAGAAGGAACGTGGAGTCTTAGTAATAGGGTCCCGTTTTTACCCTTTGGGTACGGAACCCCAATTAAAAACTGTTAGACAAATGTTTTCGTCTATTTAATGTAATGAAAACTTTACACACGAGGACACGGCTGGTATAGTAAATACCATTGATACAAATATGGTCACAGAAAACAAGATAAGAATTCAAAAGACCCAAATGTTTCCAGGTCAAGTTTAAGTCGAAACAATTGGCTATACAGCACTCGTTTTCCTTATTCTTATAAAAAAGAAGTTTACTTTGCTGAATAAAATACTTAGTTTCATGTTTTCAAGGCTGGTCATTACAGTGTATTTATTAATATTATAAAAAACGACAAGGAAGATGCTCAATAGATGAACAATATTATAGCCAATGACCTTGAGAATCAAAGAAATATATGTAATAGACATGCTCAATGCCAATTTAGTTAGTAGTAGTCATGGAGCAAAACCTGTATTAAGATCACAGTGCATGTAATGGATTCTATAAAAAAAAACTTAATTAAAAAAATCAAAAAACCCGACTGCTTCAAAAGCGAACTAAAAAGACGTAAACAAGGAAAAAATCATGCTGTGCAGTCGGAGATACATATTCGCCGGCTGGCTGACCAAAATCTGGTGTATCCTCCGCCTGCACAGCATGATTTTTTCCTTGTTTACGACTTTTTAGTTCGCTTTTGAAGCAGTCGGGTTTTTTGATTTTTTTAATTAAGTTTTTTTATTTATAACTTTTTAGTTAGTTTTTTCGAATTAGTTACATTTAAACATATAAGTGTTATATATTTTTGAAATCACCTCTTAAAACCCTTTATTTTGATACCACACGATGGGTTTGGAAGAAAAAAAAAATTTGGGCCCCCACAATATGGCACCCAAAATCTGCCATTTTTCTATTATCCAATTTTAATGTAGCCTATGACACTCGCAGAGTTAAGACGCATCGATTGACGTACGAATCATCAAAATCGGCCAACGCGTTTGGTCTCTGGAACGCCACATAGGAACAAACATACATACATACTTACATACATACATACATAGACTGATAAACACATTACCCTCCTTCGGCAGTCGGGTAAAAAGTTATCTAAACTAATATTAAAGAGGCAACACTTTTATTAATAGCCCATCCCTGAATGACGTAGGCTACTTTTACATCAGAAAATGCGTTCTAGGATAAGAATTGTGACCGAAATTGCAGAAAAATGCTAGTTAGCTAGTTTTTGCATTGAGGCAGTATCTTAGAATTTAGTAAAGACTAGACCAGATTCTGAGTAACCATTCTCTAAACTAATCTGATGATATATCATACTGCAGTGCTAAGATGCTGCACAAACAAATAAGATAAAAACATGTAATATGTTACTTATTGGAATTCAATTAAATGGTATTTCGTTTTTTTAGATGAGCTCAACGAAACTATAGCTAAAACTGGCCAAGTGCGAGTCGGACTCGCGCACGAAAGGTTCCGTACCATTATCGAAATAAAGGGCAAAAAAATCACTTTTGTTGTTTGGGAGTCCCACTTAAATATTTATTTTATTCTGTTTTTATTATTTGTTGTTATAGCAGCAACAGAAACTGTCTAGCTATCACGGTTCATGATATACAGCCTGGTGACAGATGGACAGACAGACAGATCGTGGAGTCTTAGTAATAGGGTCCAGTTTTTACCCTTTGGGTACGGAACCCTAAAAACACTATGGCTGTCGCCAAACCCATTGTAACACAGCAAATTTACTTCAAACTTTCCTAGAATCTAGTAAGGAAACAAGAAAACATAAAAGTTTATCAATAAAAGAGAATGTTTACACACATTTTTTAATAGACAATCATGAATGTGTGTTAGTAAACAGGACATTGCCAGCTATATCAGGTAGATAGTGAGTACCCCATCTGTTTTGTTCTTTGTGCTTATCAATTGACTCAGTTTGCAGTTTGTGAGTCAACTGCAGTTTCGTCCTCATAAAATGCATGATATATGATTAGAGTTTATCTTTATGCTTCAGATATGAGATGTTTAATTATGATAATGAAGGCCTGCTTGTTTATGCTTGAATGTTCAATTAGATTGCTACCTTATGGTCCATCAGATGTATATTGACGAGGGAGATGTATTTGTAGATAGTTTGCTCCGTTTATGCAAGCTATATTCGTGGTTATGCTTAGGAAGACCATATGTATCCATTCAATGTCTTTGAGGTTCAATTATGCTGATGGTGTTTTTTTTTTTATAAATAAACGCATGCATGTTTTACTCCTGTGGAAAAGTGTAAGCAAAATTCAAAGACATGTAACTTCCATCAACCCGAACTGGGCCCGCATGGTGGATTACGGCCCATTCCCTCATTCACAGAGAGGACGCCTGTGTCCCAGCATTGGGAACATTGAAAGGCTGACTATGATGACATTGATTTACATTTTCTAAACTGACAAGTAAACCTTCAAATAAGTATAGTCCTTGACAAACTTTTGGGCCGCCCTGTAGTTGGCTTTCCTAAGGCCTGTGCTGTTTTTACCCGACTGCCGAAGGAGGGTAATGTGTTTATCAGTCTATGTATGTATGTATGGAAGTATGTATGTATGTATGTATGTATGTTTGTTCCTATGTGGCGTTCCAGAGGCCAAACGCGTTGGCCGATTTTGATGATTCGTACGTCAATCGATGCGTCTTAACCCTGCGAGTGTCATAGGCTACATTAAAATTGGATAATAGAAAAATGGCGGATTTTGGGTGCCATATTGTGGGAGCCCAAATTTTTTTTTCTTCCAAACCCATCGTGTGGGGTATCAAAATAAAGGGTTTTAAGAAGTGATTTCAAAAATATATAACACTTATATGTTTAAATGTATCTAATTCGAAAAAACTAACTAAAAAGTTATAAATAAAAAAACTTAATAAAAAAAATCAAAAAACCCGACTGCTTCAAAAGCGAACTAAAAAGTCGTAAACAAGGAAAAAATCATGCTGTGCAGGCGGAGGATACACCAGATTTTGGTCAGCCAGTCGGCGAATATGTATCCTCCGACTGCACAGCATGATTTTTTCCTTGTATACGACTTTTTAGTTCGCTTTTGAAGCAGTCGGGTTTTTTGATTTTTTTAATTAAGTTTTTGTATAAGATTTATTACTGCGCGGCCATTGTGGCCAACTTCAGGGCGGCCAAGAAGTTTGCCGAGTACTAAGTCAAGCTAAAAATGAGTCAATGAGTAATATTTAAACAAATAAAAGAACAGTACTTTTTTGTCACTAGTACAAGAGATACAACATTCATTTGAAACTTAACAGCAATCGATTCTAAAATCAATAGTTAACAGTAATCTTTTGTAAAAGTTTAGAGTCAAAAGTTGAGTATGATTATGTATGCACGAATAGTTTAACCGATCGTTCGGAATTATGGACATGGCGAGACAAAATTGCAGGTGTTTTCTTTGATAGATTCATTTAATTTTTCCGAGGTGATTATGGGGTGGCTTCTGAATTCAGTATTTAAGAACATGTCAAACCCTTCTTTAAAGAAAAGTTGACAGGTTTTCTGGCTAAGTAGAGTTTGATCCAACTTTACTTTCCTCCAAAAGGGAGATGGAAAGGGGGAAGGTAATAACATGGTAAAGGGTAGGTAGATGCATAAAATATAAAAAAAACATATAAAACACAAAATTTTGTCTTTAACTATGTCTGTTATAGACTTCAAAACCATCCAACCGATGTGCCCCGAACCGGTTTCATTAAAAAAGCAATAGTGGAAAATGGTTTTTAATAAAACAAAAAAATAAATAATATTAAAAACAAAATTTAATTTTTTTCTAACAAATGAAAAAAATCTTTTTCTAGTATAGTAGCAGGGAATCCCCTTCTTATTTGGCCTAACTTTTATCAGCATAATAATACTTTGGCATAATGCAAAGGTTAGCATTTGATCTAATTTGTTTTGCCATAATTTGGAGTTGCATAAATATTTAAGGCATAATATTTATTCATCATAAAAATTTTATGGGTACATATTTGAACATCGAAAAGGAGATTGCCCATACACAGGCCCCTTATGAGGTATTGTGTCTGCGATTTCAAAATTATACAAAAATAGGATTTATATTTTGTGTTATTTTCCATCCGTGTCTTTTACTTTATATGTACAGACAACAACAGATCAGGTTCCTTCACTTGGACATTTGTATGCACCTTATTGCATTGTAATAACGGTTAATTTCAAGAACAGAAACATCGTTATATCTTGTGAACCCTGCAAAATAAATATTTTTTTTTCTAATTATGAATATACCATGGTTTTTCTACAATATACAACTAAATTCATCAAGATACAACTATTTTTTCAAAGGGGCCCAAACTCCCTTACAAAATGGGCATTCCCCTTTAAATACCTACAGGTAATAAGTAAATTTTCAAAATATTGATTATTTTAATATTGATTTGTATCGATTGAAAATTGTTTTACCTAAGCTTAAAATGGCTAATTAAATATATTTGACATTAGGATTCAAATTAATTAGGTTAATGTGCAGCATTTATAACATTATGCTTAATAAGATTCTGCATCATTATTATTATGCCAACAGTATTTATGCCAATATACATTATGGCAGAGCATTTATGCCTAATAACATTATGAATAATTATTATTATGCTGAATTTCTATCTGCTGAACAACATTAAGTGAAATTATGCCAATGTAAATTATGGGAATATTTTTTATGCTTATCATTAGTAAACCGTAGTAGCAAACGCTGGATATCTTCTAGTTCTTAATAGAGAGAATACAAAGAAATAAGATAAATGAAACAAACTTCTTAAAAACTATAAGTTGACATAAGGGCCAGATACAAGATTACACTATTAAAATGTCATAAAAGATATGGAAGTAAACAATGATAACAAATCCCCATAAGATACTTATCAGATGGTTTTAATACTCTTAACACACTGATAACAATAATTTACATCACTAACTTCAAGAAATTAAATATTATAATATTGCTTATCATGCAGGTGGTTTTCAAGATTACGAAATGCATAATAACTTATGTCAGTGCTAATGAAATTGTTATGTATTCTGTCAATGTGTTAATATTTCTACCAATATTTTGTTTCTAGGAATATTGACAGACTAATTCAAATATATTAGAGTTGTGTAGTTATTCCCTTTTGTAACTGCATAATTTTGTCCATTCAGAAATTTGTTTTGCCTTGTGGAATGGATTAGTTTAAGCCAGTTTCTTTGTTCAAAGAAATTAGAATGAATGAGAAATGAAGACTCATTTTTAACCAGGATGATTCACACCCTTTCTTTTCAAAGGTACCTAGATTATTGGAACAATAAAAACTATGTGGAGGTATTGTTTATAATATTCTATGAATGGATTGTTACAAGTTTTTTTATAAATAAATATCAAGCAACAAGCATGTTTAATATTTATCAATATACCAACAGAACACAAAAATGAAGGGTATTAAAATAAAATCTAAGTAAAAAGTTATTGTCAATGCCACATGACATAATACACAAAGGCTGTTTTTCCAGTTGGGGAAATTGTGTTGATATGATAATCCTCACCAAAAAATCGCCTAATTTTAACCAGCAATGTGGTTTTTAAGCATGGACCACAACAGACCTGTATAACCTAGATACTAAAAAGGACATAAACAAACCTACATGGAGAATTATGTGAACGCTGCGGGTGGCCTTCCGCCTTCTTACCGTCCGCACAACTAATTAGCACCACAGCTTATCATAAAAGGAAACGTTAATATTCAAGGTAAGCAGCCATCGAAGTACTTTGAAAATAAATGCAGAAAACTTGATTGTACTCACCAGTTGCCACTTGGACTTGCGCGTGGGGTCTGCGATGGTGATGAGCAGTCTGTGGATCATCTGCACCGTGCCCTCGTAGTATACCAGCGCCGACTCATAGTTCCCCATCAGGGCCATCTCCCTCGCCAATTTCGTGTTCTCGCAAATTTCGCCAACAGAAACTGCCATTATTGTCATTCCCGCTGCGTACATGTAACTTATCCACAGTGAAAACTTTATGGTTCTTCCAGGAGACCACTTCGAAGATTATAATCGCGTGTGACATCCAATAATCCAAATGTAACACTTCGCATTTTCACAACATAACCCACACGACTTCCATTGTATTTATGTTTTATTCACTTGAAACATTGCAAATCTATGTTTAAATATGGTACAACTTAACTCATGGTTCCGCTGAATTTATAAAACTAGGACCACATTTTTGTGACAAAACAAACTTATCAATTTCGTTCGACTTCGACAGTTCACATTGTTCACAATCACAATCGCAAGTCAACTGCCAGCCAACCTAAATCAATCAACCAATGACAAACTCGAATAGTTCGTATCTGAGAGTTGGTATCTCCACACAATGAGCTCTTTTTCTTTTAAAATGTAAACTGCTGCTAGTGATAGAGTTCTAATAATCGACTAAAGTTCTGAACTAAAAAGTAATCAACGGCTACTGGTTGACTTTAAAAATGAAGAGGTTCTCAATTCATGTTTACATTCGTAACTGATATTGGGGTGGATGATTCTGACGCAGAAGACCTTCCCTGTCGACTGTCAGCGCACGCCGGCACGGTGGCATGAGGCGTCCGTTGAAGGTTGAAGTCATTGCAGCGAGTGTTGAGTAGTTGAGCGAGCCACGGCGCGCACATGCACACCGATGCCGTGAAGGGGTTAACATTTCCATTATGGGCCGTCGATTTTTGGCGCGGGGAGAGGGGCGAGGTTTGGTTACCCCCTGTACCATCCCCACCACTCCGAGCCTCATGCTTATGGAGATTACCATGGTTAAAGTTTTCAGGTTAGAATAAAAATTTCCGTAAATGTCCATCGTTTTAAGGGATGGGGAGGGAGGGAAAGGGGGTACGGGGCTACCCCACTGTAGCGTCGTCTGGCTCCGAGTGGTGAGGATGGTACAGGGGGTGGCCGAACCTCCCCTCCTCCTCCCTCCCCGTGGCAAAAATCAACGGCCCATAATGGAATTCCCCACCAGTGGGTAGTTTTTTTTTTTTTTTTTTTTTTTTTTATCGTCAATAGGCTTGCGCTTGACCACTATCTCACTAGTTTGTAATTTTAACCCTCGTTCGATAGAAGAAGAGGTGTTATGTTTGTCTTGACAGCGTGTGTAGAATTTCTGTCTTTCTAGGTATCTGTTTGTCTGTCTGTCGCATCCTTTCTTCTAATGCGTTATACCGATTCGATTTCTTAAAACTATCGACTTTAAACTTTACGAAGATCAAACTAAGTAAATAAAATAAAAAACAAAATAACTTCATGCGTAGATTTACTTGTATTACGAGAACGAAGCTTATTTTTTACATTTTAAGGTTTTGTATGTCGAGGATTTTTTAATTTTTATTTAATTTCGTTAGAACATTTCTAGGCGGAAATCCAACCGTTTTTCAAGTTTATTTCATTGTCAATTCGAGAACAAAAATTATAAATCTGTTCGTTAAATTAAAAAATATTATTTTAAACTAAAATAAAGAGTTCTTTAGGCTGAATGGACATAATTTTACTTTCGCATTAAAAGTTAATAAACGTCCCATTTAATTATTATACTATAGGTCTACCAGAATCTCATGGCATTTTTTATTTTTGTAAATTGTGATTTTCATATGGCAATGTCAATTGTCACCTGTCAAATCAAAGTACTTGATGTGTCAACCACTGCTGAATTTTTTTGATATTATCTTGAAAATTTGATATTTTTGTGAAAATGTCGAAAAACCCACTTCGATATCAAGCGAGACATATTGTTTTCAATGTGTATCATAAAATAAGGGAAGAAGAAGGCGTAACTCAAACTCAATCTTTGATTTTAAAGTGCGTCGTAGAGTGGACCGGTAAGTTGGACTGACTTGTTTTGATACTTTTAGTTTAATTTATATTTTTCTTACTTAATTTTTATTTCTTTCAATTACTATTATATGGTAAATCATAGGTCAGGGCACATCGAATGATGGCCGGCAGGAAATGGCAACAGTAATGTAACTGTTACTAATTCTTCGACAAGATATTGATTTTAACGGAGATTGAGAATCTTTGTCGTAAGAAAAATATTAGGTAATAATCTGCGCCCTGGACGTGTATATAGACGGGAGTTTTTGGCGGGATTTTGCCGAGTGAAGTTCAGTGGCTGTTAATATTATTTGCAAATTGATTCCTAGTGGATATTGTGATATATTATTGGTGTAGTTTTGTGTCTCAACTGTCTACGCAACTGGAGAATTTGTAAAATCATTGACAGAAGCGATCTCGGGATAGTGGAGCGGAGTATTTTATTGTAGTATTGACTGCCTCTGCAAAGCTTACTGGGCAGACTGACTCGATACAAGTTGCTGCCAAATACTCCAAAAAACATTAGAATCTGTTACAACCGCATTCTAATGCATACTAAAGAATAAATATAAGATCAAAACTCTTTCCAAAGACGTGGCTAAAAGGTATTAGCAACCAGGCCACAAAAATTACATAAAAAAAAAGTATATATAGACTGATGATGATGAATGACTATAAGTAACATTATACATTTTATTATTTTTTACAGACTTTATACATAAAGAGATTGGTTTTGAATATGTTAAATACCAATGAAAAAGAACCATTTTGATGGAGAGAGATGACATAAAACTACAAAGATACAAGTTTTTGAAATGCCAGTGGAGTTCATGGAATCGTATTCTAGTTCTGAATGAGGTTTTAATTTATTAGTATGATTTAAATGATATACAATAAATTAGTACATAAATTAATATTCAATTGATTTTTTTTTCTATGTTAAGAACCCGATGTATAACAACATTATTCATACACATACCTATAATACTCACAGTGGATCTTTGTGTCTCTGAATTGGTTGCAAGACCCCGCGCAGTCGCTATTTTTGTGTCAATGTTGAAGGTGAAGATAGCAATAGGGGTACGGGGTTTTTTATTTTATTATTGTTTAATTGTATGCTTATTTCTCGTGTCTCCTGTGCGGGTCACAAATAAATATGGTTTATTCCCATCGGCCACCCCCAAGTTGCCACCCCGGTGGCCGATGGGAATGTTTTAGTGAAATTTCCTACCTTCCTTTATTCCCATCTGCCACCGGGGTGGTGGATGGCACTAACTAGTGGCGTTTGCCGATTTATTCCCATCTGCCACCTTCATAAGTTTAGTCGGGTGGTTGTTTCTCATGACCGTAAAACGGGGTGAATAGAAAAAATATCAAGAAAGTTTTCAAGGTTCATATTTCATTATTTTTCGTAAAAAAATCGAATCGAATTTTAAATAATCTTTTCTTTTTTTTTTTACGAATGTTTGCGCGCATGTGAAGGGCCGTCAGACATTCATTCGCAAACTTAGCGGATATGCAAATGGGTTCGCATACTCAATTTGTGAACCCGTATGCGCTTCCTCCTTCACTTGTTTACGAATGTCTCAGACTTGCTTGCTTTTATGGGATTTCTTTGAGGATCCCATATGGTCGATTCATTCTGCAGGAGTTCAATGATCTCCAGCACCTTGGATTTTCTCCAATCCTTGACGAAATCAGTTTAAGTACCTACGCTACACATTAGAATTCACGAACCATGAAAATGGCGAAACGTCCGTTACCTTCGCAATCATGTGCGCAACTGGTCGTCGCACGAATATGTGGGAGACTACGCGAAGGATCGAGGCTTGCGCGCTTTGATGTCCGTTAAAAAACTGACACAGCTTGGAAAACCGCGAATGCAGCGAAAAGTTTGCATAATCATTTGAAAATGTCGTCCTACACTTGTGGGTTTGCGTATTCGTGCGAATGTGAGTAACCGGCATTATGTGCGGGTGAAATAAAAACAGAATTCTATAATATGGAGACAACACCTTGAGTCAGACTTCCAAAAACCAAAATTGTAATAGGTAGGGCAATGCCAGGCGCGCATTTAGTTAGAAATTTTGGATGATATTATTAAGTTATCAGTGCCAGCACCTTTAGTTAGATCCAAGTAACAAAGTAAACCGGTCACAGCATCAACATTCACTTTTATGTGACAAATGTCATGAGAATCGCCCACCACCCCGGTGGCAGATGGGAATAAAGGAAGGTGGCAGATTTCACTAAATAAGTCCCATCGACCACCGGGGTGGCAAACGCCACTAGTTAGTGCCATCCGCCACCCCGGTGGCAGATGGGAATAAAAGAAGGTAGGAAATATCACTAAATCATTCCCATCGGCCACCAGGGTGGCAACTGGGGGGTGGCCGATGGGAATAAACCATAAATATTTTTCTTTCTTTCTATCTTTCATTGTATAACTGTCTCTTTCACTCGCTTATGTATGTCACATCGTCCTATCTCGCTTACTCTATGCAGTATACTCGATGACAAACTGTTCCGGTAGACCTATATACTTCTATACTTATATATTATATATAATAATATTATAAAGAGGAAAGGTTTGATTTTTTGTTTGTTTGTTTGTTTGTATGAATTGAATAGGCTCCGAAACTACTTGGCAGATTTGAAAAATTCTTTCACTGTTGGATAGTCCATTTATCGAGGAAGGTTATAGGCTATATAACATCACGCTACGACCAATAGGAGCGGAGCATAAATGAAAAATGTTACAAAAACGGGAAAAAATATTCCTTTTTGAGAGCTTCCATTGCGTGCGCTGCGTAAATGGTTTAAGTTACGCAAATATCATGTATGATGGAATTGTTTCTCTTTAAAAGTTCTAAAAAAAAGTCCGTGACACCATATGTCTATCTTTTAAGGTGGACTCACAATAGCAAATTTTATGTTCTAAATTTTAATTAGATCAACGCTGCCGGTAGAAACAAAAGTTGGTTGCATTCGTATAGTAGTATATATATTATTTCTTATTCAAATAAATAGTTCAACAAGTTGGTAGGTAGATAGGGTAGGGTAGGTAGGGTAGGGTAGGTAGGGTAGGGTAGGTAGGGTAGGGTAGTGTAGGGTAGGGTAGGGTAGTGTAGGGTAGGGTAGTGTAGGGTAGGGTAGTGTAGGGTAGGGTAGTGTAGGGTAGTGTAGGGTTGGGTAGGGTAGGGTAGTGTAGGGTAGGGTAGGATAGGGTAGGGTAGGGTAGGGTAGGGTAGTGTAGGGTCGGGTAGGGTAGTGTAGGGTCGGGTAGGGTAGGGTAGTGTAGTGTAGGGTAGGGTAGTGTAGGGTAGTATAGGGTAGTGTAGGGTCGGGTAGGGTAGGGTAGGGTAGGGTAGGGTAGGGTAGGGTAGTGTAGGTAGTGTAAGGTACGGTAGGTAGGGTAGATAAATGTTTGGTGTTTTTATGGCAAAACAAAGTTTGCCCGGGCCAGCTAGTATATAAGTATAGGTCTACCAGAATCTCATGGCAAATGTGGAAATAAAAAATTGTTGTGTGCAATACTGGGGAAATTGGATTAAACGATCTTGATACTGTTTAATTTTTATTTATGTCTTTAGTAATAATAAACATGAGGTACCTATATTATAGTAGTCACAGCGGATCTTTGTGTCTTCGAACTTGGTCCTGCCAACCATTGCGTAAGAACCAGTTTGTCATCGAGTATACTGCATAGAGTAAGCGAGATAGGACGATGTGACATACATAAGCGAGTGAAAGAGACAGTTATACAATGCTATCTTCACCTTCAACATTGACACAAAAATAGCTACTGCACGGGGTCTTGCAACCAATTCAGAGACACAAAGATCCACTGTGAGTATTATAGGTATGTGTATGAATAATGTTGTTATACATCGGGTTGTTAACATAGGAAAAATAAATCAATTGAATATTAATTTATGTACTAATTTATTATATATCATTTAAATCATACTAATAACTTAAAACCTCATTCAGAACTAGAAAACTAGAATAGGATTCCATGAACTCCACTGGGATTTCAAAAACTTGTATCTTTGTAGTTTTATGTCATCTCTCTCCATCAAAATGGTTCTTTTTCATTGGCATTTAACATATTCAAAACCAATCTCTTTATGTATAAAGTCTGTAAAAAATAATAAAATGTATCATGTTACTTATAGTCATTCATCATCATCACTCTATATATACTTTTTTTTTATGTAAATTTTATGGTCTGGTTGCTAGGACCTTTTAGCCACGTCTTTGGAAAGAGTTTTGGTTCTTATATTTATTCTTTAGTATGCATTAGAATGCGGATATAACAGATTCTAATGTTTTTTGGAGTATTTGGCAGCAAATTGTATCTAGTCAGTCTTCCCAGTAAGCTTTTCAGAGGCAGTCAATACTACAATAAAATACTCCGCTCCATTATCCCGACATCGCTTCTGTCAATGATTTTACAAATTGTCCAGTTGCGTAGACAGTTGAGACACAAAACTACACCAATAATATATCACAATATCCACTAGGAATCAATTTGCAAATAATATTAACAGCCACTGAACTTCACTCGACAAAATCCCGCCAAAAACTCCCGTCTATATAGACGTCCCACTGCAGGGCGCAGATTATTACTTATTATTTTTCTTACGTCAAAAATTCTCAATCTCCGTTAAAATCAATATCTTGTCAACGAATTAGTAACAGTTACATTACTGTTGCCATTTCCTTCCGGCCATCATTCGATGTGCCCAGAACTACGATTTACCATATAATAGTAATGAAAAGAAATAAAAATGAAGTAAGAAAAATATAAAATAAACTAAAAGTATCAAAACAAGTCAGTCCAACTTACCGGTCCACTCTACGACGCACTTTAAAATCAAAGATTGAGTTTGAGTTACGCCTTCTTCTTCCCTTATTTTATGATACATATTGAAAACAATATGTCTCGCTTGAGATCGAAGTGGGTTTTTCGACATATTCACAAAAATAACAAATTTTCAAGATAATATCAAAAAAATTCAGCAGCGGTTGACACATCAAGTACTTAGATTTGACTGGTGACAATTGACATTGCCATATGAAAATCACAATTTAAAAAAAATAAAAAATGATGGTTATAGACCAGTGATGTGCCAACTCGGGATAAACACTACTCGATTTAACTCAAGTTGAAATGCACATAACTCGAGTTGAACTCGAATTAGCAAAACGAAGTACGAAGTTAGAAGAATTTATTCATTTGTTAAAAACCACTTTTTTATATATGTATTTGACAGACAAATTGGAATTTGGTAACCCTATCTTTGATTGAGCATAGACTAATATTATCTTTGACTTTTAGAGTCGTTAGAACTTTGTGATTGTGTTGTTGTAAGCTTTGTTTTGTTTGTAAACTATCGTGAAGTGTCTTGGTATAATCAGAAGCCAAAACTCTTTGTATAATATTAGGTTGTGTCAGCCAGAAAATCTGAATTCAGTATTGCTAAGGGGTATCTTACTCAGTTTCTAGATTTTGGTGGTCAGATACGCAGTCTCTCCATGTAAGATACTGGTTCTCAGCTACATACAGTCCCTGTTTTTGTACATAACTTACTCAAATGTTTCATACTTATATGCAAATTATGTTTGGTTTTTAGAACAATCAGCCAGAAGTAACGGATACAATGCCAGTACAACGACGTAACATGGTTCCTGAAGAAGTTGTGGTGTCAGGTAAAGAAAATCTTAACACAATCATGCGTAATTTATTGAATAATTTAACCCATATTATGAAGACAAATAAGATGATTCTGTGTTTTATCCGGTTAAACGGTAATTACCGAAATAATAGAACAGCCATTGTGTCTCGCGTGGATACACCTTTCGGGCACTCAAGGGTTTAATCATTATATTTTTCTTTGCCTTCTTTTTCTCTCTATACAATTTATATTTTTGATCCATATCATACTTTTGTATATTTACAGACACGGAATCAGAAAGTTCCTCAGAAACTGAAACTGACCAAGTACCTGAGCCGCGTCAGCCAGGTAATATCAAATAAATGTGATAGATAAAGCTACTTTCTGTAAGGGTTTCGCATATTTCCTCATACATATTTTGCATGCATATTATTATGTGACATTTTTACCACTAATACAACCCTGGTGATCACCTTCACCATGTATAAGAAGCCTTGTGACCTCACAAGACCCACCTGGAAACCAATCTGTGCAACACATGTTATGGCACATTCCTCGGGACTGAAAATGTGTCTTCCCTGACTGTTACCGTGCCACTGTTTATTCTGGAGTCCCCAATCTGTGTGCTTATGAGTCAAGAGTTTTGGGCATTGAGGCGATCGGACTTCTCAGGATGAAGCTTGGCAGCCACTAGTCTCACAGAAGAAGTCCATTTCCTTCCAGTTTTCTGTCTCCGCCAGCACAACCTGCACTACTGCTGGCAATGTTTGTTTGTGGTGATAGTGGAAGTGGCTACGTGTACTAGTGGCCAAACAATTTGAATGACTGTTGTGCCAGTGATATGAACTACAATGTTTTATTGACCTTAGGGATTAAATTTTACTTATTTGATATTACAATACCAATATTTAATGAAGTGATAACAATTGCTTGTTGTGAAGCTGTTTGTGTCAAGTAAGTTTAAATGTTTGTAAACGCTTCTGCATCCAGTAATGCTACAGGAGAATAAAAAGTTTTCTTTTTTGTAATGCAACAAAAAAGAAAACTATTTTTAATTAACGAAACGGATGGCACAATGGTTGGGCGATCGGGTGCTGCGCTGTCGTGGTTATTTGTAATATTTGTTTGGCCTACATACAGTTTGTTTTTCCAGATCTGGGTGAATATTTGTAAACGCACCAATCCTAGTGCGAGGCAATGTTTACAAAAACAAAGAATAGAATTTTAAAAAGAAATACCCAAATGTATGTGATTTTGTGTGTTGTGCTGTGTCTTTTGTGTGTACTGAATAAATGGTTTATCTATCTATTTATTGCATTAATTGTTGGTTGCCTGTTATGCTTGTGACACTTTCTGTGTGCCTAGGTCTGATTCTCGAGTTGTTATTTGATAATTATATTCTGTCAGAAAACACCTTGTTGCAGTCAGGCGAAATATGCTTACTCTACAAGTCTTACCACATAGTTATATACATAGGGCCTTAACAATGTAACTACCTAACTAGGTATATAAAAATGCACCTATATCTACCTCTACAAAGTTCATTATGGCATTTCATTATTTTTACAGGTATACATCATGTAAGAATCAACCCCGAATTGGCAAAAGATTTAATATCCAAAAGAGTAGAGGCGCAACAAAAGATGGCAGATGCTGCTCTCTTGATGGCACAATCGTTCAAAAGGATAGCTGAAGGTGTACTTATGAATGCCGAGACGAATCGAATGCAAGTACAGATGATGAAGACGATGATAGATCTGCTTAACAGTGAACGAGCAAATAGGGAGGACTCTAAGTAAATTCCATTAGAATTAAAATAAAACAAATTATTATTGTATATACTGAATTTATTTTTAATTACTAGCATTTTTCCTGCTGCATCTGTTATTTTTTCGATAAAAAGTATCCTATGACACTCAGGAATAATGTAACCTTTCTACTTGTGAATTTTCAAAATTGGTTCAGTAGTTCCAGAGATTACTTCTTACAAACAAACTTAGAAGTTAAAAAGCTTTGAAATTTTAAAGATCTGTGTGACTATCCCCCAGTTTCCCAGCTCAAAATTATCGGAGAATTAATATGACAAATTGTCAAGCACGCGTTATCTGCTGTAATTGGCTATTGAAAATTCATTCAACCAATCACAGCAGATAACGCGTGCTTGAGAATTTGTCACATTAATTCTCCGATAATTTTAAGCTGGGCAACTGGGGGTAAGTCTCCCTCACTCCGCATTTTAAGAAGGGAAGATAGGAGAAGGACAGGGTTATCCAAATAAAACAAGGACGCTAACAATAAACATTATATTCGTAGTTCTAGATATAATACATAGTATGAAACATAAATACAATCTGCAGTTATACAGTATTAAGTTTATTTACATACATTAACACCTCGCTTTGTATATTTCAGCAGTAGTATGGTCAAATGTTAGTAGTTAACCAAAAAAATAATTAAAAAAGTTAAGAAAAAATTGTCGGACATTGTCAGTTAGTCAACTTCACTGTAGTCAAATTATTTTCAAGATTTTTTTCCATTTCTTTCTTCCTTTATTTTATGTTAACTACCAATACATGTCAAAATATCGATAAACATAATGATTATATTAGGATCCTTCATAGACAATTTAACATAGACTTCCAAAACTCTTCAAAATCTAAGGTAAGCAACCTAGGTTTTAAAATTTTGCTCCACATAAATCGTCTACAAAGAATCATCATTTACTTACAAAATCAAAATAAATACACTTTATGGAAATCTCAATAACTTAATGAGAACTATAATATATTTAATCTAACCATGCTACAAGATAAAAAAAAACTAATATTTCAATAAGTTGCAAAACTGAAACCTGTTGCCAACATAATAATTTTGCAGTTTACTGAAATGCAAACGATAACAAATATCTAAGCTTCTTAAAAATAATAAAAAATATGTCACACCTACTGAGTATACTCATTTTTCTTTGTCAATTTATACAAAGTCATATTTTTTTGTTAGTTTTCCCTTTGCATTGTTATTTTCAGCTATATAATTACTAAGATGGCTAGCATTAGTAACTAAAGTAACGGATTGTGTACATGAAATATATACTTGCATAAATATATTCTTTGGATAACTTACACTAGGGAAAGCTCATAAATGTTAGTAAAGACACAAAATATTATAACAGGGTGTATATTTGCGCATGGTCGGCATTTTTAGACGAGTTTCAAAATTACATTCACTGGGCCGAAATAACGCTAGCATATTATGTTTTTACTTCTTTTATTCAATTGGGCGCACGTTTGGCGCAGTGGTTGAGCGATTGATTGCTGCGCTGCGTGTCGTGGGTTCGATTCCCGCACGGAACAAATATTTGTATGACCTACATATGATGATAGTTGTTCCGGCTCTGGGTGTTGTGTATGTGACTTTATATGTTTGTAAACGCTCCCAAGATACAGGAAGAAATTCCTTATTCCTAGTGTGTGGCAACACTAAAAAAAAGGGTATTTAAAATAGCTTCAAGCCAGTTTCATCCAACGCAAGACTGGAAAATACACCCTGTATTAGTTTAATTCCCATTCACAAGTAAATAAACATAGCTTTAATATCTTATGTCAAAAAATAAACCAAAACAGCTTAACTTATATGCACCAGTACAACATAACTGAGATTTATTGTAACAAGATATACAAATATAACTTAATAATTTGAACATGAAGAATTTGGTGTTAACACTAGGTATATAAATCTAGCACCAAATTGTATTTACAACTTATAAGAGAAAAGAAAAGACGAGAAAGAGACTAGGTAGACATAATCGTTGTGGCGAAATAAGTATGGCGTTGATGGATAAGGTATTTTGAGTCTTATACGGGTTATTTCAAGCCCGGTTTTCATTTGTAGAATTATCTTAGATTTCATTTTGCCATTTTCATTTAGTTTGACCCACTTGCACCACAAAACACGAAACACGTATCATAAAATAAAAAGGTGTATAAGTCCTGCTTGTGCCATGTTGATGGCAATGGCTCTTAGTCTGCAACTGTGGAGAGAATTCTTTTTGACTCATGACTGGTTGGATACCGAAGATCCTGACGGTTGGATACCTAAGGATATCCTTTCGATCATTTCACGCGCATCTATCGCCACATATTGTTTTAAAAAAAAACTCTACGTTCATTAGCAAATATTTAATAAAAATTTTCTATACTTAATTATTTTTTTTGGAATCTTTTAATTAATTGCGACACGGTCAAATTTTTTATAAGCACTCGCAATGTTAAGACGAATCGATTGTCGTAAGAATCATCGGCTAAAGCGTTTGGTCTCTATAACGCCACATAGGAACAAACATACATACATAGACTGATAATCACAAATCCCCTTCTTCGGCAGTCGGGTAAAAAGGGGTGTCCGTGATTTATGGTGCAAGTGGTACTTATAATAACGAAAGCCTTTGGCTTGAAAACCCATCCTATTTAATTAGTTTTCAAGACACGAAAGGATTTTATTATTTCCGCCTACCAAACAGCAAATGTGCTGATTAGAGCATTCAGGCTTTGTGTGTAGAGTCCGTAAAAAAAAACAGTACAATAACTACGTTACACATATAAACTTCTAACACATAGCTATCTATTTTACTATAGACTTAAACGTTAGTGAAATAAGATCTAATGTTGAATGTAAGAGAATGAGGCATAAGTATTGACTTCCCTGTAGAGTGGCAGCGATAAATTTTTCTGTACCATGTTTTAAATGTTTTTAAGAGATCTTCAATTTTTAATAATTATGTCATAGACTATCAGTAGACTATGATTAAATCTCTGTAGTTGGTGTATTTAATGTTTTGCCAATATTTTTAACTTTTGAAGTAATATGGCACTAGATAATAGGAATATTACGTTCTCACAATTTCTACCTTTGTTCACAAAATCAATTGCATTCTTATGTAGTGATTCCATCGAAAGTAATCAAGCTTTTACTAACATTAACATTCGAAACGGCCTATTTACCATGTTTACTGTTTGTTGCGAGTTTCCGATATTTCGGTGCGAGTTGCGAGTGACAGTGGTAGCTGTAATGTGTGCAAAAAACGAACAAGAAAGAGGGTAGACCGATTTGTCTCCTCATAAACACCCACCCGCAAGAACTTCAGTTAATCCGTGATCATGGTGCTTGCAACAGCACCGAAATATCGGAAACTCGCAACAAACAGTAAACATGGTAAATATCCCGTTTCGAATGTTAGTGTTAGTGACCATGACAGTTTAAAAACTTATATAAAGCTTTTATGTCATAGTTAGTGTTGAAACATTCGTTTCCGTGGTAACAAAATTAAAATTTTGAAGATATCCTACAATATTATGCCAAAGCAATAACAGATTATAGCTGCAAGATATGAACGTATAATACATAGATATTTAGGTACTATAATATTATTATATAATACACACATACAACCTTACGAAGCATATGAGTTATCACATGTGGTGGTCCGATTCTTAGTCATAGAATAGAATTTCGTAAGCAGTACTATTAGATATTTCATACAGGGTAAAATTGAAATCATTTATAATAAGTCTCTCACTAGGTTTTGCCCCTGGCTTTGCTCCTAGCTATGGCCTAAACCGCAGGACCCGTAAAAATATAAAGCAGGGATGTTATGGATGTGAAATTATTTCTATTATACGTTAGTTTCGGTTAAGGATATAAGATTTGTTTAATAAACAAATATGACAGTATGCGCGCGGCTAGTGTCGACTCGGCTGGGCAGCAAAACCTGCCATAACGTGTATCATTTAAACTCCGCCCCTATTCGAAATTATCCGTAACTTTTATATCGGGTTCGGGTACGGTTTTTTTTATTACTTTATAGCCTCGCGCTTGACCACTATCTCACCTGTTGGTAAGCGATGATGTGGTCGACGGTGAAACACGCTTGCCTAGAAATAACCTATTCATTCTTACGGATAGATTTTTATTTCGGATATCTAATATCTTCGGTTACGGAGCAACTTAACATCCCTGATCCTATGACACTCGGGGATAGGCTAGTTTTCTATCAGAGAAATATTTTTTATAATAGGATCAGTATTTCCAGAGATTTACCCATTACAAAACAAACATACAGCTTGAACATCTTTATTAGATATTTTTCTGTATTTTACTAAGATTATTCTTTTCCATGTAAGGACCCCAAAGATTTCAATTACACCTTGTATCTGTCATTACTATACATGTACATATTTTAGACTGTTTTTGCACTACAAATCACTAGACGTATTTAGCGCTAAACATTTAAATTATGATTCTCTCACTTCAAACGACTGATAGAAATTGAAAGATGTTTTATTTTCGTTCCACGTTTAATATTTTTAGTGACTGGTGGTGGAAACGGGCCTTCAGGTGTGATTCCGAAGCCGACTGTTGGCGGTAGCAGCAAAAGATGTGTCGCCGCGAGTCTACTGGTTTCTATGTTTTTCTAGGTAGGCGACATGTAGCTAGCTGCGAAAAGGTATTTTATAGAAACCAATGTCAAGTGGGCTTAGTGCGAGTTTTAACTCACGTTCACACGCGTCTGGTGACAGTATGGAGAAACCGCTTTTTTTGAGTGACGTACCCAAAGGGTAAAATGGGGACCCTATTACTAAGACTCCACTGTCGGTCTGTCTGTCACCAAGCTGTATCTCTTGAATCGTGATAGCTGGACAGTTAAAATTTCACAAATTGTGTTTTTCAGTATGTGATATACACACTCTATATCTGTGTATGCGGGCTGCGTCCCGCGCCGACCGCTTGTCGTTTATTAAACCAGTGTGCTGCTGTGTAGCTCAGTAGTGTCACTTGTCCCTACGCAACTACATACCATAGATGATGTATTCCTGTTGCTGCTATAACAACAACAACTAAAAACAGAATAAAATAAATATTTAAGTGGGGCTCCCATACAACAAACGTGTTTTTTTATGTTTTTGCGATAATGGTACGGAAATCTTCGTGCGCGACTCCGACTTCCACTGGCGTCAAGTGGAAGTGACTAAAACTGAGTAAATTGACAGAAGAGATCGTTTACGTTATCACGACCAAGTACATTTAAAAAACTCTGAATAAGCACACTGGGCTTAGTAAGAGTTTTTATTGACGATCATACACGTTAACGTAAACGTCAATGTTTATTGAAACTGGATAAGCGCCATCTAGTGACAATAAGGAGAACCACTTTTTTGTTTGTTTAAAAATTGACATAAGAGATCGTTTACGTTATCACACTGGTTAAAGCTGCGGGAATCCGCTGGAAGCGAGACGCACAGGGGGGTGACCACAAGCTCTTAGAGTAAGGTTATTTTGATATCGAGTAAGTGACAGATGTATACACGTCATATACATCTGTCCCTTACACACACTCAAAATAAACTTACTCTAAGAGCTTGTGGTCACCATCCAGGACCGGTCAATGTGGGGACACTTGAGTGAGCCCTATGTCCAGCAGTGAACGTCTGATGCTGCCACCAGCAGTCGGCTACGAAATTACACCTTTTGTATAATATAAGCTTTTTTATTCTCTTCGAGTAAAATATCATAGCAGCGTTTTGTTTTTTAAATATGAGTACTATTAAAATGTGTGCAGTTTTAATACAATTGTATAATTGTGCGTTCAAAAAGAGCACAGTTTAATAAGTAATTAATTTATTATTATTACTTAAAATAACGCACATTCTAATATTACCCGTCAAGTATAGTAGTATTTTACACCATAGATTAGTAAAGGTACTTTTATAATACATTTAAGCATACAAATAATTCGTTTGTCCCTAAACACGAAACATCAATGTATAATATCAATTTATTTATTTATATTATTTTATCATTAATATTAATGAATACATTGAACATAATTTATTGAGCCTGGCAATTTAATAACATTTCAAAAAACGCAATGGACGTATTTATTTTCACAATCTGTGTATTTTGACATTGACAGCTAGTGTTGTGTTCCTTAGTTTAGTCGATTATTGTGGTGTATGTCATGAATAGTCAGTTTTATATTTAAATTATATTTGGGATGTGTAACTCACAAGTTTATTGTGTTTTCTAATTTTAAAGTCTTTTGTATTCGTCTTTTGAATGCTCGAGAAGATTTTTTTACTCGCTATTAACATATTTTTAGGAATCGCCTATGTTCAGTGGTTAAGACAATTACGCGCGATTTCAAATACTCGGATCATGGTTTTACCAGTGTCACTCGCATAAAGCCTTATATGGAACGTCACTATGGGTGTGCGCTGTCAGTCACGGATGACCGCCTTAAAAATATAGATGAATTCATAAGAATATCTGACCTTACTCAACACAAAACATATAACCCCCATTGAAATAACATCTTGTCGCTCACATTAAAGCTTTTTTATACCTAAACTTGCGAGTCCCATATCCCTACCAGCATAATTACTAAGCTCATTAGTCTCCACCGAGCCAACCAAAACGCGCGACATTATCTTCTTCTTTTAACATATCACACCAAACGAGGCCAACTCCTTCAGTTGCGAGATAATCTGGCAACAAAGGTACAACACGGTTAAAATAAGTGAGCACCTCGCTGGATTGCGAACCCACTCCCGCCTACCAGCATTCGCCTTGCAAGGGCGGATTTAAGGGGGGGGCACGGGCACAAGTGCCCCCTCCCAGACGGTATTTTTGTGTACTGTGGAGATTCCATCACAATACATACTTAGAAACAAATCAAATTATCAGAGTTGTTAAAATATATAAACAAAATAACAGAAAGAACATGACTGAAACTCTTGTCTATTTCTGGCTGGAATTGCGTTTCCAGTGACTTCTAGCACTGCCGAGCAATCTGTCTCTACCTTACGCCGATTAAAATCATATCTTCGCAACAGGATGACAGAAGAGCGTTTGAATAAATTGGTCTTAATGCATATCCATCAAGACGTAGCGGCAAAAATAGACGCTAAGAAGTGATCTTTAGCAGGAAACATAAAAGAAAACTGTCTTTATTAAACATTTAATTTTTCTATTGTTTTGCCACTTTTATAAACCTTCCTATACATTCTTGAATTTGTAGAAATAAACTTGAAGTATCATACTTCACTACTTCAAGGTTATTTCTACAAGTTCAAGTATGTACAGTTATTATTGGTTTTTTACCCGTCCGCCCCTTGTGCCCCCCTCCCAGAAAAAAATCCTGGATTCGCCCTTGGCCTTGTGCGCCAATAGCGAGAGTAGAACGTTAATGTGACGTCACAGCACCAGGTACACAGTTATTTAGAGCGTGTAGTATGCCGTTACGCGCGATGTGGGTGTCAGCCTGTATTGACTTACATTTAGTTGGCTATCACGTCCAGGTGTTCCTTGGGCATTGGTGGTAGTACGTGGACTTGCTTCGCTTTACCCGCGTGGTATACTTGTCCGGGACTGAACGGTTCTAGACGGGGATGGGCTGAGATGTCTTTCTTTGGATCTGTAAATTGGAGAATTTCAGAGTTACTATCGTATTGGTTTGCAGTTGTATGCCACCAAAATGGCATGTTAAATGGAAGTTCGAGAAGTGCTTACAAATATTTATACTAAATCACAATAAATGTTTATGACCGTATACCGCGTGCGACGCTTGAGTATGAATCTCGATTTAAAACTGACATATTAGATTCTTAAATACATATTCTTGAAAAACAATATAGTGCCTGGACTGAAAAACCACAAATATAGAGCGAACGGAACATGGACGCGACACGATTGGCCAGTAGATCCTTGTGTCAACTAACAAAAAATCTCGCGCTCGGAACGGTGCTAAACGTTCCCCGCGTCCCGCTTGGTAACCAAAGAGACCTAAAATAGTAGATTGTTTACCTAGGGAGCAAAAAACTATTTTAAAGGCGAGTGTTTTTTTTTTGAATCCAGAGCGGAGCGAAGGATTCTAGATAAGAATCCCTAGCGTAGCGAGGAGTTCTAAAGTAGAATCCTGAGGGCAGCGATTCAAAGTACGTCACTCGAGCTGAAAATAGTGTTGCTCCCTAGGTTGTCACTCTAATTTGTATCACCCTCTATGAGAAAATAAGTAAGTGCAACTTATGAACAAGAACCATAATGAGGCTAATGTTTATATTTGAACAATTATGGAAGTACAATCGTAACAATATGATAAGTACCATCCGTTACAGTTGTATATTTATTTACAGTTTGGGAATTACAAATAGCCACTCACGTTTTTGAAAAACTTGATTATAATACTTTCACTTGAGGAAGACGCGCTCATTTTTTTATAATTCGAAAATCTGAATTTGAAACTAAGAACGAAGGCAGAATGCATTTAATTTCGAGCGTTGTTTATTTTTTATCAACTTTTTTTTTTATTTGGTGCTCTCGCAGTTTTTCAGCCAGTCACTTATTCAATACATTGTTCCCGCATGGTTTGTGATTCATCTCTTTGCTGATTGGAACATTTACTAACAATATCCACAATCCAAATTCAAATCACTTTTAGTCCCTTACGGATTAATTAGCTATTTTGATCCCTGTTTATGAGGAATGTTTATTCCTCAGGGCGATGCAAGAAGTTTGGCGAGAACTATACTCAGCGGCTTCCGGTTAGACTGGCAGTCGACCCCAGCTTAATTATTGATTGATTGATTAGATAGATAGGTAGAGCAGTGGTGGCCCAGTGGTATCGGCCGCGACTTACAAGTTGCAGGTCGTGGGTTCGAGCCCAGGCAGGCGCTTTACTTTGTGTAAATTATTTCTTCACCACTGCTCTCAAAACGGTGAAGGAAAACATCGTGAGGAAACCGGCATCTCCTAGAATCAAAAATTCGAAGAAATGTGACATCCACCAACCCGCACTGGGCCCGCGTGGTGAATACGGCCCATTCCCTCTCATAGAGAGGAGGCCTGTGTCCCAGCAGTAGGAACATTAATAGGCTGATGATGATATGATGTGATTGATTAGATTACCTTTGGTATTAGCTGCGATGTATTTGGACAGTCGAACGGTTGGCAGCGGCAGGTATCCTGCGACTAGAGGCATCACTTCCAGCGTCACGTTCTGAGGCTCGGTGCTCGTGCATTCCATTGTTATTACACCTAGAAAGCGCATGAGATTGTTCGTTACTAAATACTGGCATCACATTCATTAAAATCCCTATAGTTCTATCAGCCCAAGGTATGAAATTCTACTAATAATAATTCAAAAAACTCGACTGCTTAAGAAGCGAACTAAAAAGACGTAAACAAGAAGAAAAACATGCTGTGCAGTCGGAGGATTCACGAGCTAGCTGACCAAAACCAGATGTATCCTCAGACTGCACAGCATGATTTTCTTCTCGTTTAAGTCTTTTTGGTTCACTTCTTAAGCAGTCGGGTTTTTTGATTTTTTGAATTAAACTTTTTTTAATTAAAACTTTTTACTTAAAAAAATATTTTCGGAATAGGTACATTTAAACATATAAGTGTTTCATATTTTTGAAATCACCTCTTAAAACCCTTTATTTTGATAACCCACCTGATGGGTTTGGAGGAAAAAAAAATTGGGTCCCTCACAATATGGCGCCCAAAATCCGCCATTTTGCTAGTTTCCCATTTCAATGTAGGGTAAGACGAATCGATTGACGTAAGAATCATCAAAATCGGCCAACGCGGCTCTAGAACGCCACATAGGAACAAACATACATACATAGACTGATAAACACATTACCCTCCTTCGGAAGTCGGGTAAAAAGGTAGTCCGGTAAGTCAATTTGAATTCCAAAGACAAGTTGGTAATTTTTATGACTGGTCGCCCATTATAGCAACAGCTTATCTTAGTAAAAAGTAACCATGACTTTTCTGAATAGGTTGTACAGCTAATTGTGTTCATGATATTCGACTAGGCTTCAAGATGTAGGGTTAATTAATCTGATAGGATTTACCTGCAGTACGACCAAGAACTGCCCACATAGTCTGGTCAGCGAGAACTTCGTACATAAGCGAAGTGTATTCCGTTTCATTTACCTGCAATAATAACATTTAAACATGGGAGCAAGGAAACGAACACAATCATACAAAAAAGAAAAAAATAAGATTCAAATTCTATAAAAATCTTTACTAAGGCATGACAGTTCACTAACCACAGGAACGCATAGGTTACTAATGTTATAAATACCGAAATATCTCTGTCTGTCACGTTTTTACGTCTCAACCACTGACATTTTTAGGATATGTAGGATACCTTTCATCTTGGGATAATATGACACTTATGAAGTTATGACAGAAACTAGTACATTACAAATCAAGGTTTGCGATGCTTGTAAAATACATTTAAATCAAAGCGAAATTCACTTACCCTCTGCACGCTCAACTGCAAACAGCACATCTGCGAAGCCCTACAGAAGTCTGAACCCTTGCTAGGCTCCAACTTAGTCCTTATCACAAACAGAGTCGTATAGTCCTGTATGTCGAACGGACAACTGAACGCCCTGCCCGGTCCCTCGACGTCTGAAGGACGATAGTGCACGGAGAATGTGGCCTTCATTGGGCCTGCTTTCACGAGGGGGTCTTTGAGGAGCTCCCACATGAATGAGGCTGTTGTACCGTCGGAGGCTACCATCTGAAAGGCATTTGGAACATATATCTTTGTAAATTAATTATTGGAAATAAACATTATGGAATTGTAAACTTATTAATTCAGTTTTGTTTAATTGGTAACATTTAGCTTCTGATTCAAATTTCAATTAGATTTTATTCGATTGACAACACTTCATTTTCCTTATGTCAAAATACTTGAATTCGATTGGATGTTCAAAGCGGTGGTTTTGCCGGATGTGTGCTTGAGCCAATAATAAAGCGGCGAGCGGCCATACTTGGCGTTCTGTGTGGGTTCTCACGCCATTGTCGTGCTGGAGTTAGAAAGAAAACGCGCGGACAAGCGTTTGGTGGTTGAAAAGAGTTTAGAGGAATTCTAAAGTGGCGTGTATAAACTTGACAAAGTGTGGTTTTGTTGAGAGAAAGCGAAACGATTGGTCGCCGAATCCACTGCTTCGTTGTTGGATCAAGGACTATCTCTAAAACGGCATAAGTTACCCGCCTTGCGCACGCATTACCCACGATAAGCCCACCAACTCGAGGGTATATGGAAGGAAACCCTCCTGTTTTCGACATATATATACTAATATTATAAAGAGGTAAAGTTTGCAAGGGGTAATCTCTGGATCTACCGAACCGACTTTGAAAATTCTTTCACCAGTAGAAAGCTACATTATTCCTGAGTGTCATATGCTAAAATATATTTGCAAAATAATTAAGAGATCCTTATGAAAATTGCAATAATGTAACCCAAGGTAGCAAAATTTTGCCTATAAAATTCATTCTTTGGCGTGCGCTGAGAAAACTATTGATGATAGATAAAAAATACTAGGTAGGTAGGGTAGGCAGGGTAGGTAGCCAGTTGACGGGAACGAAACCCCGGGATTCAGCTAGTTTATTTATAAGAAGGCTTCAAGTGCCTTGTTTCTCTATGGTTTCTGCTGGTGGTGATGGTGGGCAGGGGACCCCAGGGCTGGAGGTGCTAAGTATTCTTGGGTTGGATGAACCTTCCATCGCACGACCCAGGCAAAAAAACACATTATACAGCTGTTCCTACTGTACTAACAGTTGCCCAACATGTACATGTAAGCGTAATCTATTGTTTGCCGAAATGATTTGATTTTGAATGGACACGTATTTGATCCGAATTGGTATCAATTGAAAGATTGACTGGAACTGGAAGATGTCGATAGTAAGTATTGAATGATAGCTAGACTTAAGCGAACTGATTCATTTGAGCAACGGTTTGTAATTTATGATTTTGTTTGTGGGTTTAGTTAAAGTCTTTGCGCTGTAGCATGGTGACAGTTTCAATAACATTTTTACGCATATACTTATACGCATTTTTTGTAGTTTAACGTCATACAGACAACTATGGTATATGGTATAATATGGTATGACGTTAAACTACAAAAAATGCGTATACGTATAATACTCACAACGGATCTTTGTGGCTCTGAAGTTGGATCTGTCAACTATTGCGCACGAAACAGATTAACTGCATAGAGTAAACGAGATAGGATGATGCGACAAACGTATGCGAGTGAAAGAGACAGTTATACAAAGCTATTTTCACTTTCAATATTGACAAAAAATAGCTAGTGCGCAGCCTCTTGCAGCCAATTCAGAGCCACAAAGATCCGTTGTGAGTATTATATATGCGTATTTTTTTTTATTGAAACTGTCACCCGCACCACGCTACAGCGCAAAGAGTGTAAAGTGCAAAATTTACAAATATTTGATTTACTCGAGCTCCTTTCACTTGATATATGTAATGTCATTGGTGCTACATTGGAGTAGTTGCTTTGAGGCGTTCCGGTGCGAGGATAAACAAAGAAATAAATAATGTTACAAATTCATTTCCTCTCTTCTTCCCTATGCAACATAAAATATAAATTAATTATAAAATCAAAAACCCGACTGATTAAGAATCGAACTAAAAAGCTGTAAACAAGAAAAATCATGCTGTGCAGTCGGAGGAAAAATATTTGCGAACTGGCTGACCACCTGATCCTCCGACTGCACAGCATGATTTTTCTTGTTTACAGCATTTTAGTTCGATTCTTAATCAGTCAGGTTTTTGATTTTAAAATTAACTTTTTTTATTTACAACTTTTTAGTTATATATTTTTTTTAAATTAAATTTAAAAAAAATATATAACTAAAAAGTTGTAAATAAAAAAAGTTAATTAATTTTCTTTTAAACATATAAGTGGTGGTATATATTTTTTGTAATCACCTCTTAAAACCCTTCATTTTGATACCCTACTCGATAGGTTTGGAAGATAAAAATAATTGGGACCGGCACAATATGGCGCCCAAAATCCACCATTTTTGTTTTTTTAAAACTTCACCTATCTAAGAACACTTGGGCGGTTAAGACTTATATATAGATATCTTAAATATATAAATCGGTCAAGTGGTTTAAAAGATATGAGGTAATAAAGAATATTACATACATACAAACATACATACAAGATACGCGCGAAACACATAACCCAGTCGGGTAATAAAAACTAACTAAACACGGATATTATAGATTTCCTACATTACTGTCTCTAGCTCCATTAGGATTGATAACAAAACAAAAATAATCTCACCATATGATCAGAGTTCTTCGGATTCATATCCGCCACAGAATTATCAGTTCCATCACACTCCAACTTGGGGTCGGTCAGCGAGAACTGCACCAGATGTACCACCGCAGATTTGAGGGTGACGTGCACGAACTTCCTCGCGTTGGAGGTGAGGAGTCTCCACGACGCTACCATGGGAGGGGTGAAGTGGAGAGGCACTTCCGTCACGGCTTCCCACCAGGGACAGGTTAGCCAGACCTGTGGCAGAAATTATGTACTTAATACTCAATACATTTATTGTTACACTTAGCTTATTATTTATCTTATACATAGCTTTCTTTATGATCTCTTAAGCTGTATTTAAAATCCTCTGGATTTTATAACTGTTATTCCAAACAATAGTATTGTGTTTGTCACACCTAAAGGAATATAGCTACGATTTACAGGAAAAACAAATTCTACCAGAGTAGCAGTTGTATTTGACTATAGCAATGATAAGATGTTTCTGGCAACCGTCTATCGATTTGTTGTGTGTACAACGAATTGTTGATCATACCTAACTCTGATACAGAAAGGTTCTGGTACACAATCAACTCACAGTATGCTCAATACCTTTCTCCTTCCTCGGCTGCAGGATGCAAATAGTCGGAACGGCACGCGGGTGGTCTGGGACGGCTCCATAGATGCCACCTTGATACATAGCTCGCCACAATCACCCGTCCTACAATCCTGTTGGTCTACAAAGCCAAAACAACCTATTTTCAGCTTACAGTATGCTCAATACTCTTCTGCTTCCTCAGCTGCAGGGTGGCAAATAGTCGGAGCGGTACGCGGGTGGTCTGGAACGGCTCCATAGATGCCACCTTGATAGATAGCTCGCCACAATCACCCGTCCTACAATACTGTTGGTCTACAAAGCCAAAACAACCTATTTTCAGCTTACAGTATGCTCAATACTCTTCTGCTTCCTCAGCTGCAGGGTGGCAAATAGTCGGAGCGGTACGCGGGTGGTCTGGAACGGCTCCATAGATGCCACCTTGATAGATAGCTCGCCACAATCACCCGTCCTACAATACTGTTGGTCTACAAAGCCAAAACAACCTATTTTCAGCTTACAGTATGCTCAATACTCTTCTGCTTCCTCAGCTGCAGGGTGGCAAATAGTCGGAGCGGCACGCGGGTGGTCTGGAACGGCTCCATAGATACCACCTTGATGAAGGATAGCTCGCCACAATCACCCGTCCTACAATCCTGTTGGTCTACAAAGCCAAAACAACCTATTTTCAGCTTACAGTATGCTCAATACTCTTCCTTGGCAGCAGGGTGGCAAACAGTCTCAGCGGCACGCGGGTGGTCTGGAACGGCTCCATAGATGCCACCTTGATAGATAGCTCGCCACAATCACCCGTCCTACAATCCTGTTGGTCTACAAAGCCAAAACCACCTATTTTCAGCTTACAGTATGCTCAATACTCTTCCTCGGCTGCAGGGTGGCAAACAATCGCAGCGGCATGCGGGTGGTCTGAAACGGCTCCATAGATGCCACCTTGATCGATAGCTCGCCACAATCACCCGTCCTACAATCCTGTTGGTCTACAAAGCCAAAACAACCTATTTTCAACTTACAGTATGCTCAATACTCTTCTCCTTCCTAGGCTGCAGGGTGGCAAACAGTCGCAGCGGCATGCGGGTGGTCTGGAACGGCTCCATAGATGCCACCTTGATGGATAGCTCGCTACAATCACCCGTCCTACAATCCTGTTGGTCTACAAAGTCAAAACAACCTATTTTCAACTTACAGTATGCTCAATACTCTTCTCCTTCCTCGGCTGCAGGGTGCCAAACCACCTTGCCACCTTGATGGATAGCTCGCTACAATCACCCGTCCTACAATCCTGTTGGTCTACAAAGTCAAAACAAACTATTTTCAACTTACAGTATGCTCAATACTCTTCTCCTTCCTAGGCTGCAGTGAGGCAAACAGTCGCAGCGGCACGCGGGTGGTCTGGAACGGCTCCATGGATGCCACCTTGATCGATAGCTCGCCACAATCACCCGTCCTACAATCCTGTTGGTCTACAAAGCCAAAACAACCTATTTTCAACTTACAGTATGCTCAATACTCTTCTCCTTCCTCGGCTGCAGGGTGCCAAACCACCTTGCCACCTTGATGGATAGCTCGCTACAATCACCCGTCCTACAATCCTGTTGGTCTACAAAGTCAAAACAAACTATTTTCAACTTACAGTATGCTCAATACTCTTCTCCTTCCTAGGCTGCAGTGAGGCAAACAGTCGCAGCGGCACGCGGGTGGTCTGGAACGGCTCCATGGATGCCACCTTGATGGATAGTTCGCGACACATCGCTGTGTCGTTGTCGGCGAACCGGATGAGCAGGCCTGAGGAAGTCTTGAGGAGGATTGTTGTGTTCTGGGAAACAAATAATTGTATTTAAGATATCACACTAATATTATAAAGGCGAAAGTTTGTGAGTGTGTGTGTTTGTATGTTTGATACTTCTTTACGCTCAAACAGCTGAACGGATCTGGATGAAATTTGGCACATAGATAGATTATAGTTTGGAATAGCACATAGGATACTTTTTATCCCGGGAATATGTTCCCTTGCGATATTTTTTGACTTGCACGCGGGCGAAGCCGCTGGCAGAAGTTCATCATCATCATCATATCAGCCGAAAGACGTCCACTGCTGGACATAGGCCTCCCCCAAGCGTCGCCACATTGATCGGTCCCGTGCGTCTCGCAACCAGCGGATCCCCGCAACCTTCACGAGGTCATCGGTCCACCTGGTGGGAGGCCTTCCAACGCAACGTCTTCCGGTTCGCGGTCGCCACTCCAGAACCTTTCTGCCCCATCGGCCATCCGTTCTGCGAGCAATGTGCCCTGCCCACTGCCACTTAAGTTTGGCAATTCTTTGAGCTATGTCGGTAACATTGGTTCTCTTACGGATCTCTACATTTCTGATTCGATCACGCAAGGAAATGCCGAGCATAGCCCTCTCCATTGCCCTTTGAGTGACTGTAAGCTTTCTGATAAGGCCCATTGTAAGCGACCACGTCTCAGAGCCATATGTCATCACTGGCAACACACACTGGTCATAGACTTTTGTCTTGAGACACTGTGGTAAGTTGGACGAGAAGACACCGCGCAACTTCCCGAACGCTGCCCAGCCGAGTCGGATTCGACGGTTTATCTCTCTCTCGAAGTTGGCCCTACCCAACTGGATCGTTTGTCCCAGGTAGACATAATCTTCCACAACTTCGAGTGTAGAGTCTCCAACCTTGATAGGAGTGGGTGTAACATGGGCATTCAACATCACCTTGGTTTTGTCCATGTTCATTTTAAGACCCACTCTTCCGGAAGCTCTACTGAGGTCATCGAGCATTGTATTGAGGCTCTCCATGGTCTCAGCCATGACCACTATGTCGTCGGCAAACCGAAGATGAGTGATGTACTCGCCATTAACATTGATGCCTAGGCCCCTCCAGTCCAGAACCTTGAAAACATCCTCCAGCGCAGCAGTGAACAGTTTCGGAGAAATGACATCTCCCTGTCTCACGCCACGCTGGAGAAATATTGGTTTCGAGGTCTGATCCTGAAGACGGACTGACATGGTGGCGTTTCTGTACAAACACTTCAACACCTCAATGTACCGGTAGTCGATCTGGCACCGTTGGAGAGACTGCAGTACAGCCCAAGTCTCGACCGAATCGAAGGCTTTCTCGTAGTCCACAAACGCTAAGCAGAGAGGCAGGTTATACTCTTCGGTCTTCTGTATAACCTGCCGCAGCGTATGTATGTGGTCTACGGTGCTAAAGCCTTTTCGGAATCCGGCTTGTTCGGGAGGCTGGAAATCGTCAAACCTGCGCGCGAGACGATTCGTGATGACTCTTGAAAACAACTTGTAGACATGGCTAAGAAGTGAGATAGGCCTATAGTTCTTCAGCCGGGCATTGTCACCCTTTTTGAAGAAGAGGACCACCACACCTCTGCACCATGCCTGTGGCGTTTTGCCCTCGAGTATGACGGAATCAAACAGCTTCTGAAGGGCCTTAAGGACCGGTTTTCCACCCGCCTTCAGAAGTTCAGCCGTGATTCCGTCGTCACCCGGCGCCTTGTTGTCTTTGAGCTGTTTCAGAGCCATCCTAATCTCGTACAGGCTGACGTCCGGGATATCTTCGGTATAGTGTCGGGTCAATCTAGCTCTTGGGTCGTTTGCTAGATTCGCAACGGGTTTACTGGTTGACGTGTACAACTGCCCATAGAAACTCTCGATCTCCCTCAAAAGCTCCGGTTTGGCGGATACAATCCTGCCATCATCGGTCTTCAGTTTTGTGAGCTGGCTCTGCCCAATAGACAGATCTCTTGCAAAGACCTTGGAGCCCTTATTCCGCTCGATAGCATCTTTAATGCTTTCGGTATTAAAGCGGCGGAGGTCGGTTTTCAAGGACTTTGAGATCCGTCTATTTAGCTGCCGGTATTTCACCGCATCGTCTGAAGACTGCAGGATCATCTCACGCCTTTCCTTCATTAGCTTGAGAGTAGGATCAGAGAGTTTTTTATTTCTATATGTACGGCGGGTCTTGAAAAACTTAGACCCGACCGTATGGACAGCTTCCACGAACCCATCGCTGTATTCGTCCACGGAGCTCCCTAGGCACTCGAAACGATTCTGGAGTTCGAGCTGAAAGCTCTCGGGGTTTTGGATCTGGATCTGTGCTGGACGGAGCGTGGACTTCATCAGTCGAGACCTTTCAAGCTTGATATGAATGTTCAATGTGCCTCTTACCATACGGTGATCGCTCCCGGTTTTCAGCGAATTGATCACAGAGACATCATTGAACATTTGCTTCTTGGTTGACATGATGAAGTCGATCTCGTTTTTAGTTCCACCATCGGGGCTTTGCCATGTCCACTTCCTGTGCTCACGCTTTCTGAAGAAGGAGTTCATCATATAGAGGCCTTCCTTCTCCATAAAACTGGCCAGTAGGTGACCCCGGTGGTTCCGACGTCCAACTCCAAATTGCCCCACTTGCAGCTCATCCTCATCTCGTTTGCCCAGTTTTGCGTTGAAGTCCCCCATGACAACGGTGAAGTGAGTTTTGAAACCATGCATGGCTTTAGAGATATCCTCATACATGGTCTCTACCTCGTCGTCGGGGTGTGCCGAGGTTGGGGCGTAAACTGTATGACCTTCAGCGAATATCTTGAGGATATTCTGAGTATAAGGTACGCCACCCTGGTCGACACACTCTCGATCTTCACCACGTTGTTCACAAGGGACTTGTGGACGATAAACCCGACACCACCCTGGGACAGCCGGTCACCCTCTCGGAAATAGAGCAGGTTACCAGATTTGAGGATTATCGTGTCCTCCCCCTCTCTTCGGACTTCAGATAACCCTATAATACTCCATCGTAACCTGCTCAATTCTTCCTCGAGTTCGGCTATCTTCTCGTCGGTCCGGAGTGTTCGCGTGTTGTACGTTGCCAGGTCCAGTCGTCGGTGTTTATTGGGGTAGCCGGGTCCACTCCGGAGATTCTTCGCACCCCTTGCCACGTCATCGCCTCGACCGCTACCGTAGTCGAGGGTAGACGGGCTGCCGGGCACTCGGGGCCGTTTTTTTACTGTGCTATTCATGGTTTGGGGGGGGTTTGCCGTAATCGCCACGCTTGGCAGGCGGGTTGGCGATCGCAGTTTGATATTAAAGTGCACAGAGAACGCTGCTGCCCATTCTCTGGTTTTTCCCTTAGTCGCCTCTTACGACACCCACGGGAAGATATGGGATGGTGAAATTCTTTACGTCCGTCACCATACGCAAAAGAAGTTAGTTGATTATAATATTGAGATATTGACTACAGGAAAGAGTGGCAACACTATTAATTAAAAACCTGCGGCTAAGAGTGTGCTATGAATGAAGTTTTTCCAAGCATAATATGGAATAGTGCTCGCCAAATTCTGGGCTGCCCTGAAGTTGGCTTCCCGATGCGCAAGGCACGAAACAGTGCTGTTTTTATATGAGGCTAGCTGACCCGGCAAACTTTGTTTTGCCTTAAAAACACCAAACATTCATCTACCCTACGCTAGCTACCTCCCTACCTACCCTACGCTACCTACCATACTCTACCCTGCCTTACCTACCCGATCCTATGTAAGTTTTTTCGTTTACTATTTTAAGAGTAATATTTCTATTTTAGACATTTATATATTAATGTTCCTGTTCATATGATGTAAGCTGCGTATACTTGTAATAGGCATACATACCAGAACCCATGTTTATTTTTTTTACTACATATTGTTTCTTTTTTGTATGTAATGCTGTTGGTGTAACTAATAATAAATAAATAATTTACAAGTAGGTTTTCAGACTCTAGCTTGACCAACAACTGAAAGAAATTTAACATTCTTAATGACTATTAAAAAATAAAATAAAGCTAAATATAATCAACAAACCTCCTCAATATGCGAGCTCCCACTGGTCACGACCAGCTCCATCGCCTGTTCCAACCCAGCCACCAAATCCTTCTTCGGTTCAACCTTATTTAAGAACACATTCACACCCTGGGTCACCACCTCACAACCCATCTTCGTTCCAATGAGGACATTCGATAAAAACTCTAATTTTCCTTCCACTACTAAAGAAACCTGAAATGAAATGAATGAACTTTATTTGCAAGATTTGTAGCATATTAAATAATGGTCAGGTTTTACAGTTACATTATTGTATTCATTCACTTATATCTATCTATATACTAATATCATGCGAAAGTTTGGAATGATTAATCGATGTTTGTTACTCAATTCTCAACTCCAGAACAGCTGAACAGTTCTGGATGAAATTTAGCACAGAGATAGATTATAGTATGCAATAGCACAAACGCTTATTTTAAGTTTCCACGCGGAAGAAGTCGGGCAAAGGTAGTTAGTGATATAACGCTTGAAAAGTAAGACAGAGGTGATCTATATGATACAACTACATTTTGCCAGATATGGGAACGTACCATTTTCTTTTGACAGCCGACCATAGATTTCTATTTTCTTCCGTATTTTTAATAAACCACTCTTTGGTCCGCGCGCTCTGTCGTTTGTCTACGGTTTCGACAAATGATCTTTGAGCATCATTTGTATTATACTTACACATACTTTGACCCACATTCAGTGTTTCATTCTATTTTGTTTGTTATTTATATATTCTTCTATTTTATTTTATTATATAAGTCCTGTTTCCGTTAGTGTGTCCGTGGCATCAACAGTAGGCCCTATCAGAATATCAGCGCAGCGTTATTACCTTTTTTAGATATCGCTGCACATGCTGAGATAGGTGCCTTTTTGGTCTCGCACAGGGTTTTTATTTTATTATTGTTTAAGTGTATGCTTATTTTCTCGTGTCTCCTGTGCGGGTCACAATGCCACATTTATTGGCTTAGGATTTCGTCACGTAGTTAATATCCTCTATCCACCTCAACTGTTCATAAATAGGCCACGCCACGCAAAAAAAAGGTTTTTTTCTTGATAATACTTTTTTCATTTGTAATTATAGGTATGCACGCAATCTTGGTATCACGCGGCAAGCGACGTATTAATAAGGACAAATATAAGCCATTTTTTATTTTTTTACTATATTATTTAAAACTATATTTATGAATGGAAACGTGGAAACTGAAGGGGTAGGGGTCTTGGCCTTTATTAAGGATGGTCACCGAGGTAAGGGGAAAGGGGTCACGTAGTATGGGTATATTCCTTATGTTTTAGTCCTATTTAATATCTAATAATCCATCAGATGGGCACAAATCCAGTTGCTACTTAGAAATGCCAGATGGAATACTCAATAATATTATTCTTGATTTGGGAATCGAAGCCAGGGCCTCGTTCTCAGCTGTAGCGCTTGCAATCACTTCAACAACGAGTCAGTTGTGGATTGTTGTTAGTCACTGAGAACCTTTTAAATCTGTTACTTACATACAAAATAAAATATTTGCGAACAAGTCAATTCAAACTTAAAGGCGGCTATGAAATTTACTTTTCACTACCCAGTACTCCACCGGTCACAGGAATTCGCTACTGTGCAATACCGAGCTGCCATCAAGTTTGAATCTACCTATACAAGCTATTTTATTGATCACCTACCTGGCCAAGTTTGAAAGTCCCACATTTCGTCGCCACAAAATCGAGTACCAGATCATTCGAACCCGGTTTCAAAATAACCGATTCTACAGAGAAACAGTTCTCATAACTATTCCTCATAGTCGCGGACGGTTTCCGGTATTTGCAACTGTCGGAGCGTTTGAGGGTCACTTTAGGGTTTATGCACTCCACCGTGACCTTTTGAAGAGATCTATCTTCTTTGTAGTGTAATTGTGAGGTAATGTGTAAAGGGTTGAGTAAAGGGTTTTTCGGTTTCAAGTCGTCCAGTCTTATGCTGAAAGAGAAAAATAATGTTATTTATACAGCAGGTAAATTAAAGTTCCTCTCATAGAGAGGAGGTCTGTGTCCCAGCAGTGGGAACATTAAAAGGCTGACGATGATGATGACTCAAATTAATGAATCCTATATATATAAAAATCAATTGCTGTTCGTTAGTCTCGCTAAAACTCAAAAACGGCTGGACCGATTTGAATAATTATTTTTTTGTTATGTTCGCCAGAATACAGGGAAGGTAGGTAGGTAGGGTAGGGTAGGCAGGGTTAGGTAGGGTAGGTAGGTAGGTATGTAGGTAGGATTGGTAGGGTAGATAGGTTAAAAGTACTATGAATTAAAAAAAAAAAAATGTTTGGTGTTTTGTTACTTTTATGGCAAAACAACGATTGCCGGGTCATCTAGTTAAAAGATAAATAAAATGATCCAAATTAGATAACTTGCGTTGGAAATTGTAGAAACTATTAAAAAACAACAAAAGTTTGAACACATCATCTGTTTAACCTTTTTCCAATTATATTGGAATCGGCTTCCAGTTTAATTGGATACAGCTGCGGCTATCTGACATTCACAATTTAGTTACTGGTTATTTTTATTTCATGCTACATAATTTATCTATACTCTGATTTTTAATTTCGTAGACTAAACTGACATTTGGGGGGGTTTGTCACTTTATCGGTACATAAAAATAGTGTCGTATCCTGACTATCTTCAGTGATCGAAAATGGAACTAATTCACGGCAAAAAAAAAATTGTTAAGAAACTAGCGGTCCTTATTTAGTTTCTACTCATTCATGTCAGACTTCATTTTATCGACCGCATTTATTTTATTGTTGATTTCATATTTAACACAATAAAAGTGTATGTACTATGTGTATGAATAATGTATATTTAAATATGTATATTACGTTTATATTCATAAAACATTTATTTACATCAATTACTAAAATTAAATTGAGGAGTCATGTCACATCGATTGGATCGATGAATCACTTAAGAAAAGCTCAATCAACCGTCCGCGCTTGCAACATTTAAAAAAGATTCTATAAACCCAACTGCTTAAAAATCGAACTAAAAAGACGTAAACAAGAAGAAAATCATGCTGTGCAGTCGGAGGATACATATTTGCGAGTTGGCTGACCTGTTTTCTTCCTTTTTAGTTTTATTTTTTTTCGAATTTGGTACATTTAAACATATAGGTGTTATATATTTATGAAATCACCGTTTAAAACCCTTTTAATTTTGATACCCCACATGATGGGTTTAGAAGCAAAAAAAAAACCCCACAAAATGGCGCACAAAAACTGCCATTTTCTTTATTTCCAATTTTAACGTAACCAGTGACACTCGCAGGGATAACACAAATCGATTGACGTATGAATCATCAAAATCGGCCAACGCGTTTGGTCTCTAGAACGCCATATAGGAACAAACAAACATAATACACAGACTGATAAACGCATTACCGGAGGGTAATGCGTTTATCGGTCGGTTTATTCGGCAGTCGGGTAAAAAAAATAAGGTCATTGGTTGCTGTCAGTTTAGTCTACGAAATAAAAATCACAGTATAGTAGTAGACACGCTTCGATCGACAATCTATTGAACACGTAATTATGACACGATATCTTGCGAAAACACCCCGATTCAAAAAGTAAAACGCCCATAACTTTTGAGCGGCTGAACCGATTTTCTTCAAACATAGCTAAGAACACTTTTGATAAAGTCGCCGTTCAAACAAAAAAAAAACTTAATCAAAATCGGTTCTTCCGTTTAGGAGCTATGATGCCACAGACAGGTACACCCGTCAAACTAATAACACCCCTCTTTTTCCGTCGGCGGTTAAAAACAATCAAGACTCACCTTGTAATTAAGTTAGTAGTTTCACTCTCAGGCTCAACCGGCCCCCGTCTCGGCGAGCCCACACTACCGCTAACACTTAAATCAGTCTTATAACTTTTAACCGGCGTCCTCTTCTCCGCCTTATCGTCCTTACACCTCTCTATACTTATTGCTGCCCTAGTACACGTCACATCCTTCGGCAAGTAACTCACCACTGTCATGCAACATTGGACCTTATTGTCAGTGATATACACACCACGTTCTGATGGTACTAATGTTGCTGATACGACCTTAAAACATTCGTTTAATTCTGTGAGGACTGTTTCGGTCTTCTTGGATAGGTCTTCCCGTATTGCCTTCATCATTTCCTCGAAATAGAAGTTTCTGACTAGGATTTCTAATTCGGCTGTGCTTGCTATTGTTGCTGAGAGCTTTGTGTATCTGAAAAGAGTAAATTATAAGAATTGTTGTAAAAACAGTTTCAAAAAGTGGGTACATTATACATCAAGAAGATCATCAAAAATCATTTCTTTTTACCCGATTGCCGAAGGAGGGTAATGTGTTTATCAATCTACGTATGTATGTGTGTTTGTTCCTATGTGGCGTTCTAGGAACCAAACGAGTTGGCCGATTTTGATGATTCTTACATCAATCAATTCGCCTTAAGAGGAAATACGGGCGGAGAGACTTTTGAAAAATAGGTATTTGAAAAAACTATCGCTGTCGCTCTGCGAACTGCGAGCGCGTGGCGTCCGACCGCCCTATCCATGTGTGTGTAAGTTGACAGTGTGTGCGTGCCTCCGAAACGCTCCCGGCCGCGGCTCGCGCATTTCTTGTAATCGCCCCAGTCACTCGTTACTTTTGTTGTGTTGATTGTGGACATATATCCAACAATATCTGTTATTCTTAACAGCAAACGCAGAAAATCTTATTTTGAACGTGACTAATAATAATACTATAGAGCAATTTAATAATGTAATTAAACTGACGTATCCCAATGACGGAACGAGCAAAATAAAAAGAACTACATAACCTGTTAAAACTACGGTCGCTTAGAGTTGGAAGAAATATCTTCTTCCTGCCTTTGGATTTATATAAATTAAAAGAAAAATAATTTTTTCTGAAAGATTGCTCTCAAATAAGGATGTTCAAAGAAAAATAGTGGGGGCCAAAGCGATAATAGCTTATGGGAAATTGAAAGACTATAAAGGACTTACGGTATCGAATTTTGGGCGAATATGTAAGACGCGACCGAAAACATCGGTTCGCAAAATATGAGAAACGTTATTATATAACAAATTTAAAGGAACCGTGGCTACCAATTATGGCAAGGAAAAGGAATCTGAAGCGATCGATCATTTTATCAAGCACACGGGGCTACAGGTATTAGAGTGTGGAATGTTTATCGATGAAAACAAACCCTTTTTAGCGGCAAGCCCGGATGGTCTGGTAGGTGAAGACTCGATACTAGAGGTAAACTGTCCTTATGAAATTGCAAGTATGTTACCTGAAGACGGAATTCATCAAAAATAAATCATTTATTTTTGATGAATTCCTTGGGTCATCACTAATCGTCTCCGTAGACCACACACATACGCGGCAGGTTATACAGAAGACCGAAGAGTACAACCTGCCTCTCTGTTTAGCGTTTGTGGAATACGAGAAAGCCTTCGATTCGATCGACACTTGGGCTGTACTGCAGTCTCTCCAACGGTACCAAATTGACTACCGGTACATTGAAGTGTTGAAATGTTTGTATAAAAACGCTACCATGTCAGTTCGACTTTAGGATCAGATCTCGGAACCCGTCCTTATGCAGCGAGGTGTGAGATAGGGAGACGTAATATCTCCAAAACTGTTCACCGCTGCACTGGAGGATGTCTTCAGGGTTCTGGACTGGAAAGGGCTAGGCATAAATGTCAATGGCGAATACATCACTCACCTTCGGTTTGCCGACGATATAGTGGTCATGGCTGAGACTATGGAGGACCTCAGTACAATACTCGATGACCTCAGTAGAGCTTCCTAAAGAATGGGTCTTAGCATGAACATGCACAAAACCAAGGTGATGTTGAATGTCCATGTTACACTCACTCCAATCAAGGTCGGATATTCTACACTCGAAGTTGTGGATGACTATGTCTACCTGGGACAAACGATCCAGTTGGGTAGGGCCAACTTCGAGAAAGAGGTCAACTGTCAAATCCGACTTGGCTGGGCAGTGTTTGGGAAGTTGCGGTATCTTCTCGTCCAACTTACCTCAGTGTCTCAAGACGAAAGTCTATGACCAGTGTGTGTTGCCAGACATATGGCTCTGAGACATGGTCGCTTACTATGGGCCTCAGCAGAAAGCTTACAGTCACCCAAAGGGCAATGGAGAGGGCTATGCATGAAGTTTCCTTGCGTGGTCGAATTAGAAATGTAGAAATCCGCAAGAGAACCAGGGTTACCGACATAGACCGAACAATAGAATTTGGCAAGCCCGAGAATTGCCACATATAAGTGGGGAGGGCACATTGCTCGCAGAACAGATGGCCAATGGGGCAGAAAGGATCTGGAGTGGCGACCGCGAACCGGCAGACGTTGCATTGGAAGGCCTCCCACCAGGTGGACCGATGACTTGGTGAAGGTTCCAGGGATCCGCTGGATGCGAGACGCACGGGACCGATCAATGTTGTGACCCTTGGGGGAGGCCTATGTCCAGCAGTGGCTGATATGATAACGATGATGATGATGAAATAGATTTATGTATGTTTAAAGGCAAAATGTTACAATTAAAACAGAATCACAATTACTTCTACCAAGTACAAGGCCAACTACACATACCTCGTCGAGATTGCTGTTATTTTATTTAGGTAGTCCCAAAAGCTTTTATTTTTCAAAATATTAAGAGGGACGATGCATTATGGCATAAAAATGGAACCATTATTAGAAAAGTTCGATAGATTTGATTTGACGGTAGGATACCAAAAAAAAAAAAAAAAAAAAAAAAAAAACAACAGGGTAATATGCAACCCCTTCGTAAAACGGTTCAGACTTTCGGGCTGTCAAAGCCGGGACCAACGGCTTAACGTGCTTGGCGAGACACGGACGGGTCTTGGTATGTAAAGATGGTCACCCATCCACGGACCAACCTCGGCAAGCATAGCACAACCTGATCGATTGATCCGTGCGGCTGACGTTGAAATAAGTTTAATTTCGCTGATGTACCTAGTAGGCGATCTAGAGATTGTGGATACCTATCCGATATATAATTTACTGTTTTGTATTGAAAACTTTTTGTAATAAACATTTATAGACATGCACTTTATTTTATTTTGTATCCAATACTTTTTAATACTTCTATTTGTATTTCTCACGAACAGCACATGTAAACAATATAAATGTGTTTATCGATAACTGTTTTCAACACTAGTATATCGATATTATTTTCAACTACTACGCATCACCTTTCCGTCTGTGTACGTATTATGCACACCCCTTGCGTCTCACCCCGCCCACAAATTCGTGCGATAAGGACAACTGCAGATTCGACAAATTTTCTTAAGTAAAAAGTCATAATTCGAGGTTTGGCTCTCGTCTGTTTTCTCCTCCAATATTGGACCGATTTAGAAGATATTTCATAAACTGAATAAGAAGGATATTTACTATGTCCCTATGTTTTCCTTTTTTCATTAAAAGTTGTCAAATTTGTACACTAAGGCTCTGAAGACAGCGACTCAATAAAGACAATTTTGAGCATTTTGAGAGGGTTCTAGTTCTTATACGGATAATATATCACCAAAAAGGAAAACATAGGGACATAGAAGAATTTAATATTTATTTTACTGTAAAAAAACATTGCTTTAAGTTCATAAACCAGAGAGAAAACAGACGAGAGCGTTTGTATGGAGAAAAGACCACCCCCGTTTCCTCTTAACCTTGCGAGTATCACTGCCTATTAAAATTGGAAAATAGATATAGATTTTTGGCATATTATGGCGGCCCAATTTTTCTTTCTTCCAAACCCATCGTGTGGGGTAATAAAGGGGTTTAAGAGGTGATTTCAAAAGTATATAAAACTTTTATTATTAAATGTACCTAGTTCGAAAAAAAAATTTAACAAATAAGTAATAAATAAAAAAGTCAATTCAAAAATCCAGACTGCTTAAGAATCGAACTAAAAATATGTAAACAAGAAAAAAAACATGCTGTGCAGTCGGAGGATACATCTCGTTTTGGCCTTTTTTGAATTATCTTGTTTTTTTGTTCTTTCACATCTAAAGTTTGTGAAAGCTTTAAGATAAGTAAAAAGAATCCCAATGGTCAAAGACCTTATTCTCCTACTCTTTGTGACATGAGCTACTTTGCTTATACTTCTACTGATCTATTTAATGACTCTGTTAAACGACTACTACTGTACTACTGTTCTTCTCTGTTATGACTCTGCATATTCTATTCTATATGGCAAATTTACACCAGACCAAAGTCATCTCGATATGTAGTCGACGACCTACCCAGAGGTCCAGACCCACCTTGTTTAAACAGTGAACATGCACAAATTGTTAGTTTGTCTTCAAATAACGTTTGATTTAAAGAAGTCGTAGTTTTGGAAGAAATTGGTTTTTCAAGGTCATGCCAACAACTAAACATACATAAGTGTAGTTAAAGAAAAGCTTGTACAAATTAAATTATTAATTAAAAAATCTTTTTTTAGAACAAGTTTTTTTTTCGTATTCTTCTCAGCAAACCCTTTCATTTGATACCCATATCATGGCAGTGCACAAAAATAACTAGTCCGCCATCTTGGGCCGTCCGCCATATTGGATTTAGAATGACGTTACTTAACTAACCATGCATTGTCATCCAAAGTAAACGTTTAGGCAAATTTTCTTCTTAATCGTAGTTAAATAAAAGCTTGTAAAAATGAAACCCACCTATCCATATCATTCATCTTCTTAGCAGCTGCCACTAGCTCCAGCCTGGTCTGCGCAGCCAGGTCTTTCCAGCCTTGCTCCTCATAGGATCTGAGAGCATCCATGAGGAAAACTACCGCTTTACCCGTCTCACCCAGCTCCGAATAGAAGGCGGCTAAGTCTCGTCCTATTAGACGGGCGAACCTGAAAAATTAAAGTAGACGTTACAAACCTTGAAAAGTACAGAATATAAATATTGCTGAAAGCAGGTATTGCTACATAAGGCCTCTTTCATCCTATCAGTAGGAGTGGGCTGTTGGTCTCATTCGTACCAAGATTTGTCGCCAATGTTGGTTCTTTTAGTTGAACCAAGCCCAGATTTGGTCACTCTCAAGCCGTTGAAAGAAAGTTCTATGGCAAAAATTTGTTTCAAACTTACCTTAACCGCCCATTATGCTTATAAGTATAGCCAATTCCAAATAATACTGCTGAAAGTAGGTCTTCCTACATAAGGCCGCTTACAACCTATTAGCAGGAGTTGAGTGTTCGTTGTTGGTGTCATCGACGCCCATCAACATTTGTCGCCAAAGTTGGCCGCCTTAGTTGAACAAAGCCCAGATTTTGTCACTCTCAAGCCGTTGAAAGAAAGTTTCTATGAGAAAATTCGCTTCAAACTTACCTTAACCGTCCAATATGCTTATAAGTCCCCATAGCCAACTCAGCTAACTCCAAGTAATACTGCTGAAAGCAGGTCTTGCTACATAAGGCCTCTTTCAGCCTATCAGTAGGAGTTGGGTGTTGGTTGTTGGTCTCGTTGTCACCCATTCCTGCTGATAACATGACTACTAGGTGCAGCTGTTCTGATGAAGGGTCTGGGGAGCCAGGGAGTAAGCCACAGAGTTTACCTAGTTCGTGGAGCTGGAACAAGGTATTATAAAAAGTTAGAAATAATGGGATTATTGTGTCACTGTGTCGTGGCAATATAAACTGTCGCGTTGTTTATTGATTTTATAAATTATTATGCAAAGTAAACAGGTTCTGTTAACTAAAGGTTTTTAGTGGTTCCGTACCCAAAGGGTAAAAACGGAACCCTATTAATAAGACTCCGCGGTCCGTCTGTCTGTCCGTCTGTCACCAGCCTGTATCTCATGAACCGTGATAGCTAGACAGTTGAAATTTTTACAGATGATGTATTTCTGTTGCCGCTATAACAACAAATACTAAAAACAGAATAAAATAAATATTTAAGCGGGGCTCCCATACAACAAACATGATTTATTAGCCGTTTTTTGCGATAATGTTATGTTATGTGCACGAGTCCGACTCGCACTTGGCCGGTTTTTTTAATTGTATTTTTTCGATATTTCTATTTGTGCTGGCAGATTCAAATCACGTATTTGCATTTGTTTCAGGATTCCTTGAGCCTCAAAATAGTGTTTATTTTGTGAGCTTCACCACATGGCAAGGATAAATCATTCTGATATGTGCTTGTGACCAAAACACTGATGACAATGTCAAATAGTAGGGCAACTGTGGTCATTTGGCAGACACAATTCCCCTAATTTAAAAAACATGATGCTAATTACGTCAGTTTAGACATTCGTAACATTATACAAGGATGTATCATTCAACAAAGCAACATTGTCACTTGTTTTCCACAGTCCTGGCTTATCGCCAACACTTAAAACAAAGACAGAAGCAGCCAAGGGCATGTCCAAGGGGCTCGACTGCCGGTGATTGATTGGATTCTATAACAAAATATGGAATCACTATTATGTCAGTATAAGCTGACAATAGCGATATTTGAAGTACTGTTTCAATCTTCCGACAACAGAAATCAGGGTTGGGATTCTACACTACATTTTAGGAGACATCTAGCTTGTTATAAGCGTAATTGCATAATGTAAGGTGTTTTTAACCCCCGCCGGAAAAAGAGGGGTTTTATAAGTTTCACGTGTGTTGCTGTGTATCTGTGTGCATGTCTGTGGCATCATAGCGCCTAAACAGATGAACCGATTTTGATTTAGTTTCTTTTGTTTGAAAGGTGATTTTGTCGAGAGTGTTCATAGCTATGTCTGAATAAAATCGGTTCAGCCGTTCAAAAGTTATGGGCGTTTTACTGTTTGAATCGGGGTGTTTTCGAAAAAAAAAAGGGCCGGGGGGTTTTCTAATTATTTTAAAGCATGTCTTTGACTGACGGTCTATGACAGCGGGAGTGCGCTAAACGCAATCTCGTCCAACGGCCTAAGCAGCCACGTAGGTGCCGCGATTATTTGTTCTGTGAATTGGATGTATATTAGTTAACTTCTTACCTTATCCTTAGCATTATGCAGAAGAGGAGCTTGGGTAGCAGTACACATATCCAACGCGTTATTATTAGCGGCCAGTCTTTCACAAGCGCGCAACGTCTCCGCGCAAGCCAGTTGCGCCCAGCAAGCGACTGCACCTTCCACGGCGGTTGCACCGAGTAGTGATAGCTCCACTAAAGTGTTGTGGACGGTGGATAGGCAGCGTGAGGCAATCTGGAAGAAAGATAGGAGGATGTTAATACGCCACTGATGCTGCGAATATGTAGTCGCCTACTGGGATCAGGTGCTTTAGACAACAATTACAATAGTCTCACTGATCCGGCACTATTGAAAACCGGAGGATTGCCGGATTATTGGAATGTTCAGATTACTGCAGGATTGCATAGAAAAGTCGACTAACGAAAGGTATTTACAAGGCAGACGTGAATGGAAACGCCGGGAGGGGACGCCCTAGAAAGACATACATAGACCTTATAGGTGATGTTCTTCAGAAAGGCCAAGTGCGCAGTACCCATAACCGGCGTGTGTGTATGACTAGATGTATGAATGTGTGTGAAGCAAAAGAAGTATGTAAGGATCGTAGCAGGTGGCGTTCTGTAGTTTCTGCCTACCCCCATGGAAAAAAGGCGTGAGTTTATGTATGTATGTATGTATGCATAGAAAAAAAGTTAATTTAAAAAACAAAAACCCGACTGCTTATGAAGCGAAGTAGAAAACTTTTTAGTTATATTCGTTTTTTCGAATTACTTTTAAACTTTCCCGTGCGGTCCGAAATAGAATTACAATCGCCATTACCAATACATTGGTCGTAATCAATTTTAGCGATGTAATCCTATTTTGGACCGCATGATTTGTGACTTATCTATTTGCTGATTGGAACATTTACTAACTATATCCACATTCCAAATTCAAATCACTTTTAGTCCCTAGAGATTAATGAGCTATTTTAGTCCCTGTTAACGAAGAATAAACTAGCTCTTTTTGAATAGATGTGTTAAAAATATAATTTCATCACTACCCTTTGTTCTAAAAACAACACACATGATAAACATCAACAGATTAACCACTCATCCCGCTTATTATTACGGCATCATTTCTTTATGCCGTAACAGCTTATTTCCTGATGACATAATTCTACCGTTTTTGTCCGCACTTGACCTACCACAACAGTGGATACGCGACTTAATATAGAGCATCGTTTGGTAATGATATAGGAGGTATGTTATACATGGCTGGTCATGGGGAAAATATTGGTTTCGAATACAGGTGGACATGTAAATCAAAGTGATATACTGTTGTCGACATGTAAATCAAAGTCGAATAGTAATGAAGTACCACAATGGTATGTATCTTGGACAAGTTGACTTATGATATCACTGTAGATTCTTAGATATTTGCAGTATGGAGGAGTTGAGTTCATTCAGTTTAATCAGATGTAGCTGGGTTGTCGAAGAGGAGTATAAAATGCATCCCTTTATGAAAGAAAACTTGACTTTTGTAATATAACCTTGGAATACTTTGGAATTTAAAAAAAATTAAGCGTTCCTTGTTGCAGATACAGGACAAAGACCTCCAATATAGACATAGAAACGAATGAAAGGAGATCCGCACTCGGGGTTCCAAGTCGCCATTAGCTGAGCAGTATTTTAAACATTGAAACTTTTTTCTGGAAGGAGTAAGCGTGGGTTCGTGAAAAGTGGAAGGAGCGGAGGCTTCCTTCCTGAATTACTTTTTTTTGCTGCTGCCTTTTCTGTCCCTTTCCTGGGCAAAAGCCACAACTAATAAAAATAAATTGTAAAACTTTATCTCCTCGAAAATGTAAACGCAAACCAATTAAAATTTATAACTAAGTAATTCAGTATAGAGTGGATACTCGTTCTAATGATGAGTGCAACATGCTAGCTAAGGAATCTTTACCAAGAAGCAATCCACAAACAATTCGGAACATATTCGACGTTATAAATAATTCACGATTGCAACACTTATTGGACAGTAATTGGTTCGTAATTATCTTCAATGCTCGCGTTTGATTGTTTGCACATACATCATACTATACTGTATATCATTACTGTAATAGGCTAGCTATTTGCTTTTACGAGTCTTTCTTTTTAATGTTTAGTGAATTGAGGGGAGACGAAATGGGTGAAAGGCTTTTTTACCCGACTCCCTCCGATCTTTTATTAATTTGGGGATTCGTTTTTTCTTGTAATTATGTGTTGCATCTGACTGCCTTGAGCCTTCTTATTAAATCTACATTGGGTGTCTTAGGGCAGAAGCTACTTTCTGCAGGTCGTTGAGTTATTTTTTTTTTTTATTAGTTATCTAGTAATTCTTGCTAAGCAGGTAATAAACAACAGCAAAACTTGGGTCTTCGGGTCTATGATCGGTAACGCCTAGGTAATATAGTTTACGTACTGAACAATACAGAAAAATAAATATGACACGTTTGTGCCAAAAAAAATATGGTGTAGGCCTAAATTAAGGCCCAATTGCACGAAAAACTTAACTCAGAGTTAGATATTATAGGTGCAAGTGACTTTTTAATTTTTTTTACGCATATACGTATACGCGTTTTTTGTAGTTTAACGTCATACAATAGTTATACCATAGTTGCCTGTATGACGTTAAACTACAAAAAATGTGTATACGTACCTATATGCGTAAAAAAAAAGTTAATGAAACTGTCACCCGCACCATGCTACAGCGCAGAGTGTAACTCTGAGTTAGGTTTTTCGTGCAAGTGGCCTAATTTAAAACACGTTGATTGAGGACCCATGTTTAGCAGACCAAAATACACCGATTTTCATCAGTATCTGATATCAATGTCGACTACTTGCCCACAGACATCATTAAACAATGTAAAACTAGCAAAGATTAATACAATAAATCAGAGTAAGCGGCCGAGTGATAATAATTGCCGTATGCGGGCTGCGTGGGCAACGATACGTCACTGAGGGTTATATTTCATGTCTCGCTTGAAGTATTTGATATAAGATGTATGGAAGTGTCATGGATACTGTGATAGCTTTAAAAGCTAATGGTATTATGAGACCAAGAAATATTATGTAGGGAAAACAAAAAAAAACCCGCTTCTTAAGTGGCGAGCCGAGCATCAAATTCATTTAACGTCTTCTTCGTCGGTACACTCTTGTCAGAGCGGTCGTGGTCATCACGTTGCAGTGAGACTTCGGGTTCCCATAATTTGCTTAACGATGCGACGCCATCCCTCTCTATCGGCTGTTATTCGTGTGCACTCATGCAATGGGCCACCCACTGCAGACTTAATCTGGTCGGTCCATCGCATGGGCGACCTGCCGCGCGCTCTAGTTCCTTCCACTCTACCCTGAACTACAAGTATTACAGGGTTATGGAAATAAGCAATACGGACGCAGTGGAAACAATGTAAAATCATTTAATATATTATTTTACAGACACATGACATATATTTTTCTAAACCGATAGACAGAGACAGCGCTGACGGCTTTGAGAGTACTTAATTCAAAAAGAAAGCCTTCATAAAAATGGCCAGCGTTATACTCCAACACCCGCCCATAACGTGGGCAGCACAGCATCATGCCACTCCAAGCTGACGAGTGAACACCTCGTGCTTGACACAGCCCAGGGGCTTGGTGAACACATCTGCTATCATTTCATTTGTAGGGATGTATACAATTTCAACGTTAAATCTGGCAATTAAATATCCGCCTTTGTACCCGTAGAAATAAGTAGATATTATTGTAAAAGAGATGTGTAAGTTCCTACAGTAATATTATTATTATACGTTGTCCATAAAAGCTTAATCTTGTTATTTTGTAAGAAATTCAAAGGTGACCTTTCAGCCAACGTCTCCTTTGAAACTTAAAGAAATCGCAGAAAATCTGATTTACTTATAAAAAATTTTGGGCTTTGGTGTACAATAAAGTATATTCTATTCTATTCTATTCTAACGTAGTGAAATCTTATTTCGATATGCTTGCTTCTTCTATGAAGAGTGTGATTGGTAGCAAGCTGTATAGCAGATTGATTATCACAATACATTACTATTTTACAACTAGTCGTCTTTAACAATTCCTTAACCCTGTAATAACAAGCCGCTCGATAGAGTCGTTGCCTCGTCGGGACACGTGTCCAAAGAACTGGAGTACTCCAGCTTGGACTTTAGCCAATAGACGCTGCCTGACACCGAGTTCTTGAAGGATGGATATCTTAGTGCGAAACAAGTAACGTAGACACGGATTTAATTTTCTAATGTACCGTAGGGCTTAGGGTAATTTAGGAGTCTATGTCCTAGGCGTAACGGATTCAGTGATTCGTGTCTTCGGTTTCAGGGATAAGCTCTAACAGGCGTAGCACATAGGGGTCCCGGGGTGGTCTTTTAAGAGGTTACGGGGGCTCTACGTTCTGATGGTGATCACCGGGGTGGTTTTAGTTAGTTAAAAATCCAACATGCCCAGGTCTTTTCCCCAAAAGTCGAGGCGCCTTTTGAAGAGGTTTCCCCACGAAAACAAAAAAACCGGCCAAGTGCGAGTCGGACTCGCGCACGAAGGGTTCCGTACCATGTTCATAAAAAACGGCAAAAAAAAACACGTTTGTTGTATGGGAGCCCCCCTTAAATATTTATTTTATTTTGTTTTTAGTATTTGTTGTTGTAGCGGCAACAGATATACACTACCTGTGATAATTTCAACTGTCTAGCTATCACGGTTCATGAGATATAGCCTGGTGACAGACAGACAGACAGACGGACCGCGGAGTCTCAGTAATAGGGTCCCGTTTTTACCCTTTGGGTACGGAACCCTAAAAAGGGCCTGAGCGGATAAAACTTTAGTTTTTCCAAAATCCTAGATTTCGTGTTAGGGTCGGTTTTCCCCTTAGGGACTCGAAAGAGTTTGCCTTCTATATGAAATCGTGCTTCCCTTGTGCTCGGCTCACCTGGCGTAGACTTTTATATTGAGCTCAAATCGAATCGCGTTTCAAAATCATATTTGATAAATTTGCATATTGCAAACGAGAGCTACAGTAATTACGAAATGTAACAATAACGACTGTTTGCATTGCTCCACAAAGCTGAATCACGCAAAACCTTTTTTAATGTTATTTTTCCGTGTTTGAAATATCTATCGACATCTTAGAAAATGAAAAGTTTATTTATTAAAAGGCTTATACGACGATAAAACAACTCTTATACATAATTATACCTGATATACCAAGCATCTTGTAGGCACATAATAATATTATGTACAATCGAGTATTATTTGGATCAATTAATACAAAGTGTTCAAAGTACATTGTATATTGATAAAAATGCAGCAGTTTAGTGACCGTAAGTAAATCCTTCAATTATATTTATATATAGTCAGTTGTGCAGGATGATTATGTACCTAGCTATTCATAAATACCTACTTTTCATGTTTTTTCCTCACTCTCGTGGGAAAATATTCAGATAAACGGTACTAAGGAAAATTATGTAACACAAATATAGTTATAAAAAACTGATAACACACATACCTCCCAAGGTTTCGATGAAGGTAGTAACATGGCACTTTGACGTTGAAACAAATAACTTCTAAAATCCAACAGCGAAGCTTTCTTCTTTATAATCAACTCTCTAAGGTTCTGCGGTACTAAGGCAGTTAATTTCACTGCCTGCCAAGACGTCACAGGTTGCTTGAATGTCTCAAGCCATTTTGGACTCTCTGTCACGTTAGAATTGAGCACAAATTGGGAGAACAGAGCATCTAATTCGTCATACTGAACTAACGCCTCGTCATACAAACCTAGCATTTCTAGTACAAATGCTAGTTGTTCCTGCAAATAATAAAATAGAATTAGTACAGTTTTTATACATAGGATTTGAGTAATAACAATTTAAGGGAACAGTTGGCTGAAATGGCGCTTTAAGGTTGCCCTAGTCGATCATTCTTCCATACAAACGTAGTATGGCGATTACTCCACTGTTTGACGATGTACGTTCAAAATAAAAAATGATACCAATATGTCTCATCATTATCTAGCCCTGTATATATGAAAATATGTTGCGCTGACCCTAATTAATATGGGACAAGCATTGGATTGAATAGGCCCTTGAAATCGTACATTGGCTACCAGAACATTAAGCATTAAATAGTGGGGCGCTGATATTAAACATAATGACAACCCTGTCTACCTAGGTGCTACCTAAGACTCTCCATAGACTAAGACTCTCCATACAAGAAGCACTGAGTTAGAACAAAACGCCGGAGGCTCTGGACAAGAGGCATTCGATGCCAACGAAGGCGATAGTCGAAATTTCTAAATGTAAGGGATTAATCACGTGATTTTTCAATATCGCTTGTCTTGTCAATCCCATACAATTTTGCCTTTTTGACAATCGCTATCGCCACGCTTTCGATGATATAATGTCACTTATTTAGAGCCTAAGGTCAACACACGCAATGACCATCTTCGACGACTCACATCTTCTGCCTGGGGCGCATCTTCTCACGTTCTCCCCACATCTGGCTTAGCTCTCTGCTTCTCGGCTGGCGAATTTGTCTGCCCAGTGTGGCACCGATCCGCTCATGCCCGAAAAGTAGATGCAGCTTTAAATAAGACTTGCAGAATAATAAATTGCTGCTTAAAACCAACGGCACTCACTATACTATACCCTCTAGCAGGAATCTGCAGGAATAACCCCTCCAGAGGTTCGAATAGAAGTTGCATGCTCCTCCGAAAAGCAGAAATAGGAGACCTACAAACGACAGCTACTGTACAATATGGAGCAACCAAGTAGGCGATTAAAGAGTCGGAACAGCTTCTTAAAGTCGAGTAAAATAATGAACGACGAAGTCCTAGCGAAGCACGCAAGAAATTGTGGCTACTAAAATAACCCTCTCCAACTGACTATTTGAGCCCGCAGAAAAGTTCCCAGTGGGTTATAAACTGCCATCCAACTGGAAATCTCTAAACCGGTTATGAAGCCAGGTGGACCGCTGTAGACATAAACTGGAGAAATGTCCAGTCAGCGACAGTATGATTGCAGAACCACTCCACAGACAATGCCCCATCTCCTGTTCTGCTTCTTAAGCAAAAACACCTGCACCATGCGAGACCACTGAGAGGCCAGCCCTAAGGCTACCGGCGTGGCTGACTAGTGGTCGAAAAAAAACTCAATAAATATATTTTTTTAATGATGTGTTTCTTACCTGCAGAATAAAATATTTACAAAAATCCCAGTCTGGATCATTTCGTTTCTCCCTCTGTTCTCTCATATACTCCTCAAACTTAATAAGGGCTTTGTTATAAGCCACGAGGACAAAATGTCTAATCTTCGCTACTAAAGCCCTCCAGGACTCCGCACTCCTTGCCTCAGATTTGATAGGATTTATAACAGATATAAATCTATCTTCTGTCAATTTCACGCCAAAGTCACCTTTGATTTTATCCAAGACTGTGGTTCTCGGTAATAATTTGTTGGTTTTTCGTATGTCATACGTTTCTACTAATACTATCATCCAGTCTGTAATGCTGTTTTTTTCTAATTGTTTCAGCCATGTTTCTATGTCTTCTCTTAAAGTTGTCTTATAGTATTCTATATCCTGTTAAAAAAGATTGGTATTTTAATTTTGGGATAGAAAATATTACAAATTAGAATCAATAAGTTTTATGTTGAAGATTATTTACTGGACCTATATCTCCCCTTGTGAGGTACTTTTTATATGCAAAAAAAAAAACTCCTACGTAGTTACTAGGAAGTGAGTGGTAGAAGGAGACACAAAAAAAGTTGTCCTAAGTGTGCGGTCTGCCTATTTGCATATTGATATCTCTAAGCTTTCTGTTAGAAACTAAGCTTGAAACACTGCCAAGTATGCAAAAATTATTTGATGTCCACATAACACTAGAAAATTATAGTAAAAACTATTTTAATGTGTGTTACTAAATAAAAACTGAATATATTGTGCATGTTACAAAATATTTTATTAACAGAATTACATTCTAACATGTTTTAATTATCAAATTCAATTTATTATCAACACTTTTTCAAAGTCAAGAATGCTATCAAATATGAACTTTAGTTAAAAACAATAAGTAAATCTTATCAGCGTAACACAACAGAACCTTATCAAGAATCTATTTTTTATTGTTATTTGAACATAGCGGAATGGATATTGAATCAACATTAATATTATTATTATTATATTACGCAGATCTAAGCGAGACACAATGGCTTTTTCACTGTGTCTCGAATGGTGGCATACAAGCGGTTAATATGTATAAATAAATAAATATTTTTTTGCCTAAAACATTCTTGTTGAAGCAAATTACTGTTGAAGACATTTTTATTCCACAAAATTAAAAATTCAAACGGATTAAATACAGACTGCAGGAAAATACAGATTTGCTTGAATTCGTTTGAACAGAACATTTATTCACAGTTGGGTCAATTATGTGCCATCAAAATATAAACAAAAATTTAATACAAACCACACAGTCTGTCCAGTAAATATGGAATATTGGCTTCTTCAATAAGTTCAGCTCGGGCTGCACCCTGTCTTTATTATACTTGGTGAACGAAGCTTCCAAGTACACAGCCTTGGTGGCCCGTCCATATGACCGTCTCCATTCACATGAGTCCTGCGGGATGGCGGCTACTAGGGGCGCCTCGAGCGTGCAAAACAGATTCCAGTCGCCCGCACCTAACGTCAATAAAAATTATATGTTTATCCAAATAAAAATATTCCAAGATTTGCATAAACATAAGGTGTTAAAAACTTACATGTAACAATCGGCTTGTGTGTCATGCCTTCACGGTCGCCTGTTAAACTATCGACACCCTTCATTTTTCAACTGCTTTTCATCATCAGCACAACTCGTCGATTTTGCGGGCATGACACAAATCAAATAACACTACGATTATTAGTCCAAACGGAATCCACCCACTTTATTCGCAAATATTAATTAACAACCAACATATGGATACATCAACTCTGTCGCAACTGCTAATTAACTACGGCGAATATTTTCAATAATTCTCATTATTTTAACTCGTTTTGACTTTTTTGAAGAAATTAAAAACGAGAAATTGTCAAAACTCGCTGTCATCACCCAACTCGACAGATAATTGCGTTTCGTTTCATGTTGTTGTTTTGTTGTCATGTTTTACAAAAAATGTCTGGAGCAGTTCGTTTTTGTAATTATTATTTTTAATGGCAAATTACAAGAAAACTACTCTCACTTCGACTTTTAGACAAGATCGTGAATTGACTGTATGTATGTTATTCTAGGAGGCCGATCTCTGAGAAAGCACAAAACCCAGCAGTGGGCATTGTGTTCCTTGACCCGAAAGAGTATGTAACACTACGTTTAGATGAGATGATGAGTTCATTCTCTAGTGCGCAGTGCAGCAAATATGAGACATTTTTTCCCAAATAAAAAGTTTCGGTTTTAATTACTAATTTTATTCAAAGTGATTGATTGGCAACATTTGATACTCTATATGTCTATGGACCGCCAAAATGTCGCATTCTGTTTTGGTATCGTCTCACAATAAAATAAATTAATTTCGGTAATTTACTCATTACTTTAGTGAATAAAAGCAAAGTGATTAAATGCTTTCATTTATAAATATTTAAAGCAAGTCTGGTATAACAATCAGGTAATTTCCTACCTCCTAGATCTCCTAGTACAGTTCATTTTGTTAAGTGAATAATTCCTTTTAGTTTCAGTTTTATTATGATTTATTTTTGAGAATTTCTGATTTAACATATTTTCCTAGCCTTATCTCAAACGGCATAACTTAAAGTTTAACAAATATATTGCACAATATTGATGTTCACTGTTATTAACCTTTTGTACTTTAATATTTTGATTTGTAATTAATTATGTGCTAATACTTTGTCTTATTATTTCATTTATATATTTGTTGCATTCTATTTAATATTAACTTACCAAATAAACGAATGTCTTGTCTGAACTCCTTCAATAAGTGCGTTCTATCACCATTATTCTTTCAAGTTGTGTTATTTGTAACCTACAATTCTTCACCTGATTTTGATTTTGACCTTCTTAGTCATGAATACCACGGCTCCAACGTCGGCGGACGCATGCCTGAGCATCGTGCACTCGCTGATGTGCCATAGACAGGGAGGAGAGAGTGAGGGTTTCTCCAAGCGTGCTATTGAGTCACTGGTGAAGAAACTAAAAGAGAAGCGAGATGAGCTGGACTCACTGATAACAGCAATAACTACCAATGGAGCACACCCAAGTAAATGTGTTACAATACAGAGGACCCTTGATGGCAGATTACAGGTATTTATTCAATCAAATAGTTATTTAATATCCTTCTTCTTGTTTGTTTGGTATATGTGAACATTAGTTATTGTTAATTAAATAAATACTTGAGTGATTAAACCTTTATGCTGACAATACAATCTCCTCATAGTACTAAAGCAGTTGTGGGGTAACCTGGACTTATATAGTTAATGTAAGTCTGAAATAGACAAGTCAGCGGCCTGTGAGGTATCAGAGGTGTCTTAATTAACTCTGACATCAGAGGTAGCCACATCCTTACACAAAAAGAAGAAGAAGCTAAAGTTTGGCAACTTTACTTTTATTATCCTCAATAATGTTTTGTGGCTGAGATATATTGTGGGAGGGTGAGAGTGAGGGTCAATCCATGATGGATAATAGATATCTGAAGACTGACAAAGAGATGGGCAGTTAGCACTACTATCAACCTAGTGGGCTGACTGTATGATTCTTTAACTTTAAAATTTGTTAAAGAATCTTTAACAAGGGTCTTAGCAAAGATTTTTGTTGGGGTGAAAATCTCTATTTATTGAATTGCTACAGGAAAGTATCTGTTGTGGGCCAGAAAGATTCTGGGGTTAGCAGGACTCAGCTGGGTCCCTTACTTTGTAATCCTATTTTCTTGACAGCCATGAGAAAAGTTTTTAAGAAACTTTTGCTTATTTCAAAACATTGTTGATTGGGATGTTTGTCCAAGAATTGAGTTCTGTCTGAATGGTCTTAAATACTTATCTCGTCTTTTGTGTATTATTCAAAAACTTTTCATTTCGCAACATACAGAATTAAAATGTTGGCTGTAATTCAAGTATTATTAATTTTATGTAGTTTTACAGTATGGCTTCAAGATGGTCTCATTAGGAATCAGTCACCTAATAACTCAAAACACTTATCTTTCTATTTTGTTTGGTTATGTTGTTTGCTTTTTAATTAATAATTAACTTAAAAGGGCAGGTCAACAGAGCCGTCATAACTCATACACGGGCCCCTGGGCACACTAAAGTTATGTGAAAAGGAAAGATTGAAATCGGCCACATTTTGTAGGGCCCCGTATTCAAATTATTATGCTCCGTGCTTTCTGCATAATATGGTTAATTATCCTGTCCTAGAACCAAAAATTCGAAGACATCCACCAATCTGCACTGGGCCCGCGTGGTGGATTACGGCCAATGGGCCTTGCTCATGCCCTCTCTCACAGAGAAGAGGCCTTTGTGCCAGCAGTGGGAACATCAAAAGGCTGATTACGACGACGATGATGATGATCCTGTCACCTACCAAACTAGATGGCTCGTAATATGAAATGCATAGAATAATCGCCTATCTACGTAAATAATGTGGACTATTTTCACATCCATTCCAGCTTATTATATTCTTTACTGTTTTTTATATCTCATGAAATTTGGGGGCCCCCAATGAACCGGGGCCCAGGGCATGTGACCCTTGTGCCCCTATGGTAAAGACGGAACTGCAGATCAAGTAACCTGGTCAAGTCGTTAGCACCAAGGCACAATGCTCCTATCCAACTCATTATTTTTACTTCTCTGCTGTTCATTACCGATAAATTTCATAATGGTATCCAAGTCACTGGAATCAATTCTCTGGGACTTGTCAAGCTGCATCGGTGCTTTTCTGGTGGTCGCCACTGTTGATTCTGGTTTTCAGCAGCTGCAGTGGTGGTGGCGAATACCACACATTATTGTGTTGAGCTTATACCATAAACAAAAGGCCCCAGCAATAATGGTAACTATTGTTTCAGGTTGCCGGCCGAAAAGGTTTCCCACACGTAATCTACGCACGCATATGGCGTTGGCCAGACTTACACAAAAACGAACTAAAGCACGTAAAGTTCTGCCAGTTTGCTTTCGACCTAAAATGCGACTCGGTCTGTGTGAACCCCTACCACTACGAGAGGGTTGTCTCCCCAGGAATCGGTCAGTATTAGTAATGATGCTTCTATTAGATCTATTGTGTGTAGAACCGGTTTGAGAATAGGCTAGACAATTGTCTGTCTAGACAAGCCCTTACCACAGTAAAAGTTGCTATTATTATTAATTTAAAACCCTAAAGTGTTACTCAAACTTTCACTTCAGTTGCTTCAAGACTTTCGGCTGATATCCTCCATAGAAGCCATTATCGCTTGTTAGTAATACAGTGTGAGTGTGTTTATGTGTTCCAATGAAGAAAACATTTTCAGATTTATCAGGTCTTACGCTGCAGTCAGGACCTAGTAGGTTAGTAAAGGACGAATATACAGCCGGCCTGAGTGGAAACGGTATGGACATGGATACTGGGGAGATGGTGACCATTCAGCACCACGCCACCAGTCCTAGGCATCATCATACGCCGATGCCGCATCATCATCAGCAGTTTCAGACCACGAATATTATTATTAACCAGGGTCAAAGTAAGTGGACTTTATGTTGAATTTTGCCTGTTATGAAGTTGAAGGAATAAACACTTTTATATGGTTAGGTCTGCGAGGATCAATGACTTCGAGAGAATAGCTTATATCGTAAACCAATTAAAGAGTAACGAGACAGTTAAGAAAGATTATCATCTCATAATATTCAAAAGCATTTTTTTTTCGTGTAAGTAAAGTCACCTTCTAGCCTATCTCATCCTGTGTTAATTCCAGTAGTATCTGTGTATACATTTATTTTCGCTGCATGCTAAATTTTATTTTGCGTTATGTGGTTCCTAGCGCCTGAAGGCGTTCCGAACATGTTTTCGCCGACGCACGCGCCGCGCACGCCTCTCCGTGCGCCCGCGCCTCACGCCCCGCTCGCACCACCCATGGGCCACGCGACCCCCTCACCGCAGATGTGTGGACCGCACCCTGGCCCCATGCCGGGGCCGCAAATGGTCGGGGCCCAGTCACCGCTAGGCGGAGGAATGGGCCAAGGACAGATGTCTTCACCCCGCTTGGCAGCAGCTCCAACGATGTCCCCAGCGACACCTCAAATGCCATCAATGAACAGACCGATGTCACTACCAAGCCCGCAACAGATGGCCATGGCTCAACAACGCGCCGTGGCCCCCAAACTGGAGCCCCCGGATACCATGGATGCCCGCGCTATGTGGCTGCCTAAACGAATGAACCATTGTAAGCTTTATTCTTTTGATTTGCACTTTATTTTTAATTTTTATTCACATTTCTTTCTTGTTTGAGTGATTATTATTGTTTTTAACGTTTTAAGGCTCTTTGAGAGTTAATATGTTTGTCTGTGGATGTTCTAATTTAGCCAAGGCTCTAGTAAACTTTGTATTTAAGACTGTAATGACCGCTGCGTGTGTTCTAGCTGCCCTGCCAGTGACTATGTCTCCGGGCGCCACCACTCCGCTAATTGATGGCTCAACCCCTACTTTCTTCACCTCGGAACAAACATCCAATGATTCTCCGCAGCTGACGCAAACTTTGTCCAGTAAGTTTACTTAAATGTTTATTTTATCAGTAAAAACTAAATATCAGAATTTGTAATTGTTTTGCCAGAATTAAAACTATGATAATTTTACTTGCTTATTTCCTAAATTTTAGAGTGGTATTGTTGAACTTTGCTGCACAGATCCATTTGCTAGCATAGTATATCTGACTAAAGTTATCTTACGTTTAGTTTAGATCGAACCCCTTTGAGTACCAGTGTTTTACATGGAGCGACTGCCTATCTGACCTCCACAACCCAGTAACTGGGTAACACGATACCTCTTGGCTAGACTGGTGTCAGATCTCGAGCTTCTGAATACCCGTAACGACTGTCAAAGATCTTCAAACGACAGCCGGGACCAACGGCTAACTATAAATAAAACTTGAAATTATCTTACATTAAGATTCGGTCCCCTTTTATTGTTCAGGGAACCTAAACATCGTATGCATAATAGGGTTACGTTTTAACCGTTGCACATTGGAGCAGATACCCTCAAAAACTGCCGAAAATAAAATTTAAATTTCAGGATACCCTCCTATAATAATAAATTAGAATACTAACGAAGGTACTATTTGACAGTATTTAAATAAACGTTACAGTGTGAACTTAGGTCTTGCAAATTGAGATGTTCCTTATTATATATTTTAAAGTATTTTCGCGCTAAAGTATATCTGTTTAGATAATATTTAGCTATGGAATCTGAGGTGACCTCAACTACAGGTATGTTTTAGGATATTTTTCTTACTTGTTTGTATAGTTTTAGGTGGCTAAGAAATACATTAGGAAAATTAACAATATATATTTTGTTTTGGTTCTATACAATTTAAAGGTATGGTTTTTAAGTTCCCTGAAACAGATCTCGGTGGTATGCGATAAGGCCGATTGCTGTATACCTTTTAGTTTCAGGGTTCCGTTCCCAAAGGGTAAAAACGGGACCAATAGAGTCCCGTTTTTATACAGACAGACGTGACGTTTGACGTTGATGATGATGACGTTTAGACAGACGAATCTTGAAGTCTTAGTAATAGACTAAGACTTCACGATTCGTCTGTCTGTCTGTCACCAGGCTGTATCTCATGAACCGTGATAGCTAGACAGTTGAAGTTTTCACAGATGATGTATTTCTGTTGTCGCTATAACAACAAATAATAAAAACAGAATAAAATAAATATTTAAGTGAGGCTTCCATACAACAAACGTGTTATTTTGCCGTTTTTTGCGATAATGGTACGGAACCCTTCGTGCGCGAGTCCGACTCGCACTTGGCCGGTTTTTTATTTATTTTATAAAGCTATATGTGTATGGAAGAAAAAGACATGTTGCTCCGACCCCAAATAACAAGGGACAAGGGCAGGAATATGATGAAAGCTATGTGTGTCTATTTTTTTTATATTGTCCAAATAGTTTTTTATACTCAATAATCATCCCTATTATAATGGCCCAATAAACAAACAAGTCGCGAAAGTTTTAGATAACTTTGATGTTTTGCACATGGTTCAGATTTTTTCTACAGCATAATGAACAACAATATTTTTACATACATAAGCAATAATAAGCATATCATATCTTCACGCCCGTATTTCCGAATGGTAAGGTAGAGAGGCCAGTGACAGAAAAGTTGAAATGAAACCGTTTGTCCTGGTATGGTCATGTGATGAAGAGGGATGAAACGCATGTTACTAAAAGAGTTCAATCAATCAATCTGCCCATCCTTTTCCCAACTATATTGGGGTCGGCTTCCAGTCTAACCGGATTCAGCTGAGTACCAGTGTTTCACATGGAGCGACTGCCTATCTGACCTCCACAACCCAGTAACTGGGTAACACGGTACTCCGTGGCAAGACTGGTGTCAGATCTCAAGCTTCTGACTACTCGTAACGACTGTCAAAGATCTTCAAATGACAGCCGGGACCAACGGCTTAACGTGCTTTCTGAGGCACGGAGGAAACTCGGTATGTTGAAAATGGTCACCCATCAACGGACCGACCTCGTCAAGCGTTGCTTAACCTTGAAAATCGACCCGTGCAGCTTTTATTATTTAGCCACGAGCTAACTACTAAAAGAGTTATGAATATAAATGTGGATGGATGGAGAGGAAGGGGACGGCCAAAGAAAAGATGGATGGACTGTGTGAGGAGTGATATGAAAGAAAAGGGAGTCAGTGATGGCGTGACGGGGGAACGGACGGTATGGAAGGAGAAAACGTGCTGCACCGACCCCAAGTGACATGGTACAAGGGCAGGAAGATTATGATGAAGGTAGATAGGCACAACCCAGTTATATTAAAGACCCATGTGATAGGAGGAGAGCTTATTGCTAAAAACCGGCCACAAATCTAGACTGTGCTGTTACTAGTGTTGGGCTTAGTCACTAATATTTTCAATCGATTGACGAATCAAACAAAAAAGTTTGTGGTTATTTTAGTTATGACTAAATCATTCTAGATTGATACTTTAGTTTTCATCATCATCAGTCTTTTAATGTGCCCACTGCTGGGACACAGGCCTTCTCTCTATGAGAGAGGGAATGGGCCATAATCCACCAAGCGGGCCCAGAGCGTGTTGGTGGGTGTAACATGTCTTCGAATTTTTGCATTTTTAGTTTTAGTCACTACTAAAATCGAGTTAAATGATAACTAGTTAACTTAGTTATTAGTTTGGATTATTTTTTTATCATTATGAACCGATCTATTACTTTCTAGTAACTACTGACAAAAAGCAATAAAATTTTAAACTCTTCAACGTTACTCAGCTTCTTTCAATTCAAAATAAGCCTTATCTTATAGGTAATTAAGTACTTTCTAAAAATAATGTATATGAATGACTAATATAAGAATAAACCATTTGTCTAATTTAATAATTCGTCTACTATACAATTTCTTCGACATTAATACTGCAATCAAATTATTAATCAACATTGGAAACTAAAATTGATTCATTCATTATTTAAATATCTTTTTTTATACGACTAAAACTAATTCAATCGTCAGTTAAACTAATTATGTTAGTTTTAGTTTTTAATCGCCAAACTAAATTTTTGGCAGCACTGGATGTTACTGTCAAATTCTATCGCAAAACCCGAGAGGAGTACCTCTTGCAACGACTAGACCATAGAGACAGAACAACAACTATATTATGACACAACTATCACTAAACAAACATGTTTTAATCATCAGATACACACGCAGCTGGTACAGTGTCACCGGGTTCTGGCGAAAGTTCTCAGCAGAATGGGTTCACAACTGACGGCAGTCCTGCACCTCAACCAAGCCCCTTGCCGATCCGCACGCAGCATCAACAGCAACAAGGTATGTTTACATATAGTTTGGTACTTTTATTTACCAAATTAGGAATATGCAGTCGATGTTTGTCAGCTGGTACTAGTGTTCGACCGAAGGTCGATTTCTGGCTGAAGTTTATCGACATGTTTAATCATTCGATATATAAATCACTCTGCATTTCAATCTTAGTAATTTTAAGCTTAGGTATAACAATTTTCGATATATCGATACAATCGATATTTAAATTTTCGATGTTTTGAACATCGAAACCGTACCCGTACCCGTTGCTATTTTAATTTTCGACATTCAAATATGTACCCATAATATAATTATGACGATTAAATATTATGTTTTTAATATTTATTTAACTCCAAATTATGCCAAAACAAATAACTTTTTATTTTATTTATTTATTTATATTCACATAATGGTAGTGTTATTATGCCACAGTATAATTATGCAAATAAAAGTTGTGCGAAAACATTATGCCAAACAATATATACCTAAAAAAAATATGCTAAGTGGGGGATTCCTTTTGCCTATGACATGGTCACTGTGACCACGTCGCGCGGACACCGACACGCCCCCCGTTGCCACTTATTTTTTTATATTTCTATGGCCACAACCCTAAGATTCACTTCAAGATTGGCAACTAATTTTTATTTTGTTTATATGTGCCTATTTTTTGGCGATGGCGACTGGCCGGTGCCGGATTATGACTCCCTGCCCCCGGCCATTGTCTCTTACATCGCGGTATCTCCCATTCGTAACATTTGTTCCATTTCGACGAAGACGGTCGAAGCCGAAACCGTATATTCGGTCGGGCACTAGTTTGCACCTTCTGTTTTATAGTAATTCTTCTTCTATCCTGACAGTCTTAGTGAGAATCGAAAATACTTAGTGGAAACCATTGTGATATTTTTTTGCAAACGCAGAAACTGGACATACCTTCATTTTTATTTCAGCCCTTAAGTAATGTGAGCCGACAAGTAATGAAATCAGACTAGGGAAAGAAAGTGAAACCAGCTTGTCTTAGAATAAAAGAATGAAGACGTGAGAGTTGTACCAACCCGCACAGTGTTCGCGTGATGGATTACGGCCTGCTATCTGCCATAAAGAGGATGCCTGTGCCCCAGCAATAGAAATTTTACAGGCAGACAATGTTTTTTATGTGATCGAACTGAAATCTTCAGCTTCAATTGAAACATGTAGAAATTAAACTAATAAATAAAAAGATAACGCTAGGCGACATAATTTTCGACCATTACAATTTACACAAGATGTCTGAGGGGACGACAGGACATACTACACTAGCGCCACGGGCGGCAAGTTAAGGTATTAACCATGGGCGCCGGCAGGTCTATTTTCAGGGGCGTGCATCTGCATATTAATTTTGTCGAGAAAAGCTTGAGATTTAAAGAAGAAGAATGCAAGAGCCAGCTCGAGAATTTTAACCCCTAGACTTAAAAATGCTGGATATTCTAATGCTACATCAGGCCTATTTATGTTTATATATTTTATAGATAGCCAATTTTTTTTTGGCCCTGTATTAACGGCCCCGACTTACGTGTCGTAGGTCGTGAGTTCGAACCCAGGCAGGTGCTTTACTTTGTGTAAATTATTTCATCACCACTGCCCTTAAAACGGTGAAAGAAAACATCGTGAAGTAACCGGCATGTCCTAGAACCAAAAATTCGAAGACATGTGACTTTCACCAACCCGCACTGGGCCCGCGTGGTGGATTAAGGCCCATTACTTCTCTCACAGGGAGGATGCCTGTGTCCCAGCAGTGGGAACATTATAAGGCTGTTGATGATAGAAAGCCAGGGGGTCCAAGTGCTCCCTTGCACCCACCTTCCGGTATCCACGATATTTTTTTATCAGACTTGAATACCAGGAATTATAGCCAAAAAAGAACAACAACCGATTTTAAAACAGGATGGTTGCATTTTTCTCACAAATTGTTTTGTACCTAGGCACTTGGACGGGCAACAACACACTGACATACACACAGAGCCTAGCGCCCCCGCCTGCCGCTCCGCCCGTACCTCTCGACGCCCCACCACATCATCACTATTGTAAGTTGACCATAGATAAGTTACATCAGAGCTTCCATGGTTGAAAGAAAGCCAAGAATGACGCATACCATAAAAACGAGAAAAAGAAAACAGAATTAATAACTAAACAAATTAGGAAAATATACTTGCTTACATAGACCTTCATTCACCATTAAATTAAATGTATGGACAGAGTAATCAGCTTGGCAACACCGGCCTCATCTAGCTTAAATTGTCAAAAAATGTAAAAGTGGCGAAATATAATTTATCATATGTATAGCAGTGCTTCCTTTGTATGTATGTTGTTTCGTATTGTTTATCTGTGTGTACATTAATGATGAAATAAATTGATATACCTACGTTAACATTGTAGCCACCATGCTCACACTGGGAATAAGTTTTTAAAGTCGGCTCAGTTGCCAAAGAAGAAGAAAAGTTTTTAACGTAACTTAAATAAAAACAGGTTCTATTTCCAATCTGGCAAAAATAATAATAAACAAAATTGAAGCCACCGACTTCTGCAACTATAGTTATTTTTCAGTTTATAGTTTTTGAAGTTGGTTAGGTTTTATTTTTTGTATTGTTGTATCTGGACTGTAGGTGAGTTATTGCTAATAGGGAACCTTATTGCCAGTTTTTTGCGCTAAACTGCATCAAGAAGAATAAAAACTGCTTCCATCCCGTCTACGGTTTTTGAGATTATCCTGTGTTTGAAACTGCATGTTTTTAACCTTTTGAAACTATTAAAAAAACTTTTTACTGACGTGGCGCCACCTGCTGGCACACCTTTGTGTAAGGGTACCTATTGTGGATAGACAGTGTGCGATTCCTCTGAAGCGGAAACAAGTAGAGCCGAACAGGAATCGACGAATCACCTTGCTTGAAATCTACTTCACATCTTGGCTTCGCTCCGCTCGCCTCCGCTTCGCTCATCTCCGCTCCGGTCATGTCCGCTTCGCTCGTCTCCGCTACAATAGAACCCCCTCAGACCACTGTTAACCAAATGAGAGATATCAATGAAACTGAAAACAATTATTTAAATGTGTCTGTTTAATAAATCGTCAGTTGATATTGAATATTGTTATTCGCAAGTTTATTGTTCTGCGCTAGATTGTTATCATAACACGGCGATTGAGCGAAAGGAAGCCATTGTGAGCTTCTTGATCTGTCTGCAAAGCAGTGGAAATTGTAGTTGAAAAATGTAGATAGACAGTATATTAAGACGGTACCCTGACCGAAAAATTGGCATAAGATATGAGCATTCCTATTGGTCTAGCGGCACTGGTGGCGCATGAATTACAGTAGTGACTACGCCCAGATTTTAGAATAAAATCTTTTATAAAATCTGAATTTGGTCTTTTGAAAAAAAAAAATCTACAAAAATGTTCTTTATTAAATTGTCTATCCATTAGTGTTAGTACAAAAAATAATTAATGAACACTTTACGAGGAGATGCATAATATCAATAATTATTTCTCATTTTTATGTTTTTTTGGAAGGAGATTAGTAAAATATATACAACATAGAATCAATATTATGTAGAAATTTAATGTATTTTTATTAATTGATATTTCTTTTTAAATAACGAGTAGATAGCTCCTAAAAATAGCACAAAAAACGGCTTGCGCGGCGTTTTGCTCGGGTTACCGCCTTAAACAGTACACTATAAATACAATACATAGGTACAGAAGCCTACTACGATAAGCAGCACACATAGATAAGCTTCACGTATAAACAACCATAATTGCATTTCGCATTCGACCAAAACAGACCGAGATCTTAAACGCTTCTGTGTGCGTTCGTTTGTTTTCGCTCGCTGAATGAGGCATTCTGCATATCATGTATCTTTAACAGCTTTATAAAAAAGATATTAACCACATCAGAATCTTGATTCAAATCTTCTAAGGAGAATTTGAATTAAGAATCAGCTTAGCAGCTCAGAACTATAGCTTGGCAAATTCGTACGTGACACTCCCGTGGTCCGCGCGTGTGGCGGGGAACGTTACTACCCGATGACGCGACGACCCTCCCGTCAGGTGACCCCCGTCCCGCGCGCACCATCCCCGCTGCCTTACGGCCCCCGTCGCCCGCGGACCATGGTGCTTATAAACTATTTAATATTTGATTTTTCTCGCGCCTTGCCTAATAGGAACTCGCGCTATTGCGAATCAAGTCTTCAGTATAGAGAAAGCTTACTACGAAACTAAATAAGGGTTCTTCTATTCCAGATAACGGCAACCCAGGCGGTCTTCTCTCCAGCCAGCCTGCGCCAGAATACTGGTGCTCGGTGGCCTATTTTGAGCTGGATACACAGGTCGGCGAGACCTTCAAAGTACCCTCCAGTCGACCCAACGTTACCGTGAGTATGATATCGTTGAGTAAGGAATATTGATTCAAAGTCTACTCATAATAGGGTAGATTCATAAAAAAAACTATTTAGTCCGTCAGTTGCATTACCAAAAAATAATGGACACGTATTTTATCTAGTGTCAACTAAAACATAAATTAAGAGGATACGGCACATTGAAATTTCGCATGACGTCAAGCCTTGGTAAGATTGTTACCTAGAAGTGACGTCACAAACTCACAAGTCCGCATTCTCTAACTTTGTTGCGCTTTATCTTTGTAATTTTTTATTTGATTTACAACTGAAATGGATGGACCGTTACAATTGTAGATTTCTTTTTTAATTTGGCTCGCGCGCGGTTTTCCAGCCAGTCACTTGTTCAATACAATGTTCCCGTGCGATCCGAAATAGAATTACAATTGCTCATTAGCCATTCACCTCATACATTCGTCGTAATCGATTTTAGCGATGTAATCCTATTTTGGACTGCATAGTTTGTGATTCATCTCCTTGCTGAATGGAACATTTACTAACAATATCCACATGCCAAATTCAAATCACTTTTAGGCCCTAGGGATTAATGAGCTATTTTAGTCCCTGTTTACGAATAATAAACTAGCTCTTTTTGAATATACGTCATAAAAAAAAAGAAACCGACGAATTGAGAACCTCCTTGAAGTCGGTTAAAAAACACATGTTTTAGTTTTGCCAGGTTTTTAGAATATAAACTTATTTGTACTTTCAGGTTGACGGCTATGTGGATCCTTCAGGTGGCAACAGATTCTGTTTGGGTGCCCTCAGTAACGTTCACAGGACAGAACAAAGTGAGCGCGCGAGGTAAATACCGAATCCTCATTATGTCACTTATTCATTTAAATTTGGAAATTGATTTGTATAGTATTATTTTTCTCTGTCTCTGTCACCTCTAACTTAGACTTTGACTCTAGTCAAGAGCAAACCCATCTCAAATAAAAAAATATTAAAAAATGATTAGATTCACACCATAAAGTATAAATTAATATTAGTACATTTTTGTTCATTGACAATATAAAAACGAAATTTTTTATATTTTTCTAAACAGTACTATTATTTGTGCAGATGACATATATGCTCAAATACTCAGCTTTTGTACAAAGATAGTAACAGTGATTATTTTATATATATAATATTATGTAAGTATCTAATAAAGAAAGTAAATACATTTATTTAGAATAAACTTTAAAAAAATTAAGTGTGCCTCACGGCTACTCCAAAAAAGTCTAGGTCAGCAAAATGCCAAGCAACTAGTACAAAGTTGCCTGACGCTGGCTTTTAACCGAACCTTACGTTGAATGTACGCCGTACGGATGTAACGGATTACAATGTGTGTCATGTCCTCATACAGTGTATGTTTAAACACATTTTACAATGCATGTCCTCGAAAAGAGCGGTTTTCCAAGCAGCCAAACTGTGCGGAAAGTGTCACTTTTTTTCACTAGTGCTTTTTACTTTCCTGTATTTTTTAAATTTTTATCTCCAACGTCAGTCCGATGCATAGAGTTTTTATTATTTGAGAAAAGTTTTAAAAATTAGTTATCTACAGATTATCATTCATATAAAAGGTATAATAAAACTAATACTTTATTTTAGGCGTTTTTAATTACTCAAGATTTAGATTTTGATCAATAAATTTATTTTAAATATTCATTAAATATGTTTGGCAATCACCTACCTTCCGCACTTGTAGCATAAATAACTATTACAATGCATGTCCTCGAAAAGAGCGGTTTTCCAAGCAGCCAAACTGTGCGGCAAGTGTCACTTTTTGTCACTAGTGCTTTTTACTTTCCTGTATTTTTTTTAATTTTTAACTCCAACGTCAGCCCGACGCATAGAGTTTTTATTATTTGACAAAAGTTTTAAAAATTAGTTATGTACAGATTATCATTCATATAAAAGGTAAAATAAAACTAATACTTCATTTTAGCCGTTTTTAAATAATTAACATGTAGATTTTGATCAATAAATTAATTTTAAATATTCATTAAATATGTTTGGCAGAACGTATATTTTGCTCGTGCCTTATTGCGTTACGATGTGACAGCTATTTGCACATGCGCAGTAGATATGCCCGAGGAACTATTAGTTAATCTGTGGATGTGCTAAACGCGCTCGAATAAGCCCGCCATTTTATTTATTTATTTATTTCCTCGCACAATGCATAGTAAAATGTTGTATGATACACGTACGTAAGATGATTTCCGACTCGTGTCGATTTATCCACTCACTCGCTTCGCTCGCTCGTGAATAAAAATGCCACTCATCGAAAGTCATCTACCTTCCGCACTTGTAGCATAAATAACTATTTCAATGCTGTTTCAAACCAACCATCTCTTTTCCAGACTCCACATCGGCAAAGGCGTGCAACTAGACCTCCGCGGTGAAGGAGACGTGTGGCTCCGTTGTCTGTCAGACCACTCCGTCTTCGTACAGTCTTACTATCTCGACCGAGAAGCGGGCCGCGCCCCCGGGGACGCCGTGCATAAGATATACCCCTCTGCTTGTATCAAGGTACTGTAGCCTTTATTTCCTTAGGATAAGGTAGAAAATATAGTGTTAGGATAGAAGGAGACGTGTGGCTCCGTTGTCTGTCAGACCACTCCGTCTTCGTACAGTCTTACTATCTCGACCGAGAAGCGGGCCGCGCTCCCGGGGACGCCGTGCATAAGATATACCCCTCTGCTTGTATCAAGGTACTGTAGCCTTTATTTCCTTAGGATAAGGTAGAAAATATAGTGTTAGGATAGAAGGAGACGTGTGGCTCCGTTGTCTGTCAGACCACTCCGTCTTCGTACAGTCTTACTATCTCGACCGAGAAGCGGGCCTCGCTCCCGGGGACGCCGTGCATAAGATATACCCCTCTGCTTGTATCAAGGTACTGTAGCCTTTATTTCCTTAGGATAAGGTAGAAAATATAGTGTTAGGATAGAAGGAGACGTGTGGCTCCGTTGTCTGTCAGACCACTCCGTCTTCGTACAGTCTTACTATCTCGACCGAGAAGCGGGCCTCGCTCCCGGGGACGCCGTGCATAAGATATACCCCTCTGCTTGTATCAAGGTACTGTAGCCTTTATTTCCTTAGGATAAGGTAGAAAATATAGTGTTAGGATAGAATGAGACGTGTGGCTCCGTTGTCTGTCAGACCACTCCGTCTTCGTACAGTCTTACTATCTCGACCGAGAGGGACGCCGTGCATAAGATATACCCCTCTGCTTGTATCAAGGTACTGTAGCCTTTATTTCCTTAGGATAAGGTAGAAAATATAGTGTTAGGATAGAATGAGACGTGTGGCTCCGTTGTCTGTCAGACCACTCCGTCTTCGTACAGTCTTACTATCTCGACCGAGAAGCGGGCCGCGCCCCCGGGGACGCCGTGCATAAGATATACCCCTCTGCTTGTATCAAGGTACTGTAGCCTTTATTTCCTTAGGATAAGGTAGAAAATATAGTGTTAGGATAGAATGAGACGTGTGGCTCCGTTGTCTGTCAGACCACTCCGTCTTCGTACAGTCTTACTATCTCGACCGAGAGGGACGCCGTGCATAAGATATACCCCTCTGCTTGTATCAAGGTACTGTAGCCTTTATTTCCTTAGGATAAGGTAGAAAATATAGTGTTAGGATAGAATGAGACGTGTGGCTCCGTTGTCTGTCAGACCACTCCGTCTTCGTACAGTCTTACTATCTCGACCGAGAGGGACGCCGTGCATAAGATATACCCCTCTGCTTGTATCAAGGTACTGTAGCCTTTATTTCCTTAGGATAAGGTAGAAAATATAGTGTTAGGATAGAATGAGACGTGTGGCTCCGTTGTCTGTCAGACCACTCCGTCTTCGTACAGTCTTACTATCTCGACCGAGAGGGACGCCGTGCATAAGATATACCCCTCTGCTTGTATCAAGGTACTGTAGCCTTTATTTCCTTAGGATAAGGTAGAAAATATAGTGTTAGGATAGAATGAGACGTGTGGCTCCGTTGTCTGTCAGACCACTCCGTCTTCGTACAGTCTTACTATCTCGACCGAGAAGCGGGCCTCGCTCCCGGGGACGCCGTGCATAAGATATACCCCTCTGCTTGTATCAAGGTACTGTAGCCTTTATTTCCTTAGGATAAGGTAGAAAATATAGTGTTAGGATAGAAGGAGACGTGTGGCTCCGTTGTCTGTCAGACCACTCCGTCTTCGTACAGTCTTACTATCTCGACCGAGAAGCGGGCCGCGCTCCCGGGGACGCCGTGCATAAGATATACCCCTCTGCTTGTATCAAGGTACTGTAGCCTTTATTTCCTTAGGATAAGGTAGAAAATATAGTGTTAGGATAGAAGGAGACGTGTGGCTCCGTTGTCTGTCAGACCACTCCGTCTTCGTACAGTCTTACTATCTCGACCGAGAAGCGGGCCTCGCTCCCGGGGACGCCGTGCATAAGATATACCCCTCTGCTTGTATCAAGGTACTGTAGCCTTTATTTCCTTAGGATAAGGTAGAAAATATAGTGTTAGGATAGAAGGAGACGTGTGGCTCCGTTGTCTGTCAGACCACTCCGTCTTCGTACAGTCTTACTATCTCGACCGAGAAGCGGGCCTCGCTCCCGGGGACGCCGTGCATAAGATATACCCCTCTGCTTGTATCAAGGTACTGTAGCCTTTATTTCCTTAGGATAAGGTAGAAAATATAGTGTTAGGATAGAAGGAGACGTGTGGCTCCGTTGTCTGTCAGACCACTCCGTCTTCGTACAGTCTTACTATCTCGACCGAGAAGCGGGCCGCGCTCCCGGGGACGCCGTGCATAAGATATACCCCTCTGCTTGTATCAAGGTACTGTAGCCTTTATTTCCTTAGGATAAGGTAGAAAATATAGTGTTAGGATAGAAGGAGACGTGTGGCTCCGTTGTCTGTCAGACCACTCCGTCTTCGTACAGTCTTACTATCTCGACCGAGAAGCGGGCCGCGCTCCCGGGGACGCCGTGCATAAGATATATTTCTCTGCTTATATTAAGGTTACACTAGTCGATCATTCTTCCATACAAACGTAGTCTGGCGATTACCCCACTGTTTGACGATGTACGTTCAAAATAAATATGATACACAACATTAGAGGTCTGCACTCAAATCTCTCTGCAGTCCACTACCACCTGGAGGCTGAAAAACCAGCGCTGTTTTTCCTTACGGAGACGCAGATAGCGAGTCCGCCAGACGTGTCGTACTTGTCTTGCCCAGGGTTTACCCTGGAGCACAATTTTAAACCACGCGCGGGTGTGTGTATGTACGCCCGCGACGACACTTGCTATCGGCGTCTCCGTAACCTTGAGCACTCCAGATTCTCAACGCTTTGGGCTCTGGTGGACACAGGTCTGGATAAAATTATCTACGCCTGTGTCTACCGGTCGCACAGCGGAGATCAGGAGACAACCAGGCTCACAGAGTACCTCAGTGAGGCGGCTGATGCGGCACAGCAGTGGTACCCTTCCGCCCAGTTAGTGTTACTGGGGGACTTTAATGCCCACCACCAGGAGTGGCTCTTCCCATACCAGTGCACTGACCATGCTGGACGGGAGATGCGTAAGCTTTCGCTTGCACTAAACCTTACCCAGCTGGTCCAGGGGGCAACAAGGGTGCCGGATGTTGATTCGCACACGGCCAATTGCTTGGACCTTCTGCTGACAACAGATCCAGACCGATACTCTGTGTCGATAACTTCACCGTTGGGTAGTTCCGACCACTGTCTGGTGAAGTCTGTGTCCGTCTACTCCCCGCCCGATCCCAGCCCAAGAGGCACCCGGCGGCGTTTGGCGCCGAATGTTAACGCGCTTAAGCATGAGGCGAAAGCGGGTGACGTGGGTCAGAAGAAAAAGGCCTTCAACAGGGCTGCCAAGTCCTGCAAGTCGGTGTTGCGAAGGGCTCGTTTCGACCACATTGGCCGAATAGGGACCAAACTTGCTTCTTACCCAGCAGGTAGTAAAGCGTTTTGGTCCCTGGCTAAGTCGGTCGAGTCGAACTTCTGCCGTCCCTCACTACCACCACTGCTGAAACCCGACGGGTCGTTGGCCCACTCCGCTGAGGAGAAGGCAAATTTATTTACATCTCTTTTGTGCGGAATCTTCGCGTCTGAATCCTGGTGATTCGCGGCCCCCTCCTTCTCCTGTTGGATGCGAGACGTGTATGTCGGACATTCGCATCCATCAAAAGGTCGTTCGTAGGGTGCTGCGTAACCTCGACGTGAACAAGGCTAGCGGCCCTGACGGAATACCAGCAATAGTTCTTAGAACCTGTGCGCCTGAACTGTCTCCGATCTTGACTCGTCTATTCCGCCTTTCATATGAGACTGGAAAAGTGCCGAATGCTTGGAAGCAAGCCAACGTACAGCCTGTGCCCAAGAAGGGCAGTCGAGCTGACCCGGCCAACTACAGACCCATCTCTGTAACGTCCATACTCTGTAAGAGTATGGAGCGTGTACTTAACAAAAAGCTCCTGGCATACCTAGAATCTAATGATATCCTTAGCGACCGTCAATACGGCTTCCGCCGAAATCGGTCTACTGGGGATCTTCTAGCGTATGCCATTCACATATGGAGTGAGGCCATCGAGAGACACGGGGAAGCGCTTGCCGTCTCCCTCGACATCTCGAAGGCTTTCGATAGGGTCTGGCACGAAAGCCTCATTGGTAAGCTTCCTTCATTCGGTTTGCCCGGTGGTCTGTGTGATTGGATTGCAGATTTCCTGAGAGATCGGTCCATTCGAGTGGTTATCGATGGCTGCTCTTCGGACCAATTGGATATTAATGCCGGGGTCCCTCAGGGGTCAGTACTCTCAGCAACATTGTTCTTGTTGCACATTAATGATCTGCTAAAACCCGGCACCTTTGGGTATGCAGACGACAGCACTGTTGCTGAGAGATACTTGTCCAACGCACGGGCTACCGGGCCGCAGATCCGGTCTCTCCGTGAGGCCATGGTGGAGCGTTTGAACCTGTCCTTGCAGGCAGTCTCCGAATGGGGCGATGCCAATCTGGTCAGGTTTAATGCTGCTAAAACCCAGGCGTGTCTTTTTTCCGCTAAAAGGAGCCAATTCTACCGGCTCCTTCTTTCCGTGGTGTAACCGTGCCGATAACGGACCATCTTGAGCTTCTTGGTGTTTCGTTGACATCGACTCTCAATTTTGGCCCATACATTGAGGGAAAGGCTCAGCTGGCGGCCAAAAAGTTAGGGATCCTTTCGAAGGTGAGACGGTATTTCACGCCGGAACAGCTGCTCAACTTGTATCAAGCGCAAGTTCGATCATGCATGGAGTACTGTTCTCATCTCTGGGACGGATCTGCCAAATACCAGCTTGATGCACTTGAATCGATCGAAAAGCGGGCCAAGAGACTCATCGGCAATGAGGCACTGGTCAAGTCAAAGCTCCAAAGCCTTGAACATCGTCGCCGAGTTGCCAGCTTGTCGGTTTTTTATCGGTTGCATTTCGGGGAGTGTGCGATGTAATTGCATGATCTGATTCCGCCCAGCCCGTTCCATCATCGGACTACCAGACGTACGGCGATGCGTCATCGGTACATGGTGGATATCCCACCCATACGCACAAAACGTTTTGGGGACACTTTCATTATGCGTACAGCTAAGGAGTGGAATTCCCTGCCGGAGTCTGTGTTTCCCGATAGCTACAATCTTGGGGTCTTTAAGTCAAGAGTGAATAGGTTTTTTCTAGGCAAGCGTGCTTCACCGTCGACCACATCATCGCTTACCATCAGGTGAGATAGTGGTCAAGCGCAAGCCTATTGACGATAAAAAAAAAAAAAAAAAACAATTTGTCTCATCATTATCTAGCCCTGTATGAAAATATAAAAAAAAAGATAAAAATATATATTTGAAAGTTATGAGCGTAGAAAGTTCCATATTTCAACACTAATTATAACGCATCTTTGGGGGGAAATAAATACCATAAAAAGAAGGAAAATTCCAAAACGGCCACCATACAGGTAAACAATACAAATAATTTTTATTTTGGAAATATACATTTTGTAGTTTTTTCATGATATCCAAAGGTCTGTTTATAAAATTTCGCGCGCTCGTTTTCGTCCTAAATCGTCATCCATTTCGCTACAAACTTGCAAAAGAGCTAATTCGTGCGCGAACTAGCTTCTTACTGCTCATCACAGCCTTTCGCACGTGTTTTCGGGTGACATAGCATGCATTTTAACCCCGCGCACAAAATAGTTCATGCCGTCGACTAGGGCAATCTTTACGTAATGTTGTAAAGACATCTTTAGTACTTTAGGATAAGACTCAAAATATTGCCATGGTTCTACGATCATGGTCTTTAGTATTCCACATAAATTCATCTTAAAAAGACGTAATTCACTCGCAAATATGTATAAATATAATATGTATAATATGTGCGCACAGCTAAGGAGTGGAATTCCCTTCCGGAGTATTTGTTTCCTGATAGCTACAACCTTGGGGTCTTTAAGTCAAGAGTGAATAGGTTTCTTCTAGACAAGCGTGCTTCACCGTAGGCCACATCATCGCTTACCATCAGGCGAGGTAGTGGTCAAACGCGAGCCTATCGATAATAATAAAAAAAAATAAAAAAAATAAGCACAAAACTATTCGATAACGGTTTCATTACATTTTTGTTACAACTAAGCAAGATTAAATATTGCAAGTGAGCTAAAATTAAACTTTAATCAATTGTGTCTACTATCAAATGGTGATCCGGTATATTTCTTTATTCTTTCGTGAGTTGATTTGAATCATTCAGTGGAAATGCCTATATAACGCCCTATCCTAAAGCCCAGAAAGGCAGAGATTTGTATTGCATTTTAGCAGAAAGTCGTTTACCAATGCGGTGATTTTCAATCTTCAGATAACTTTATTAGGATAAATAAATGAATAAGACAGTTTGAAATATTTTCTATATTATTATTCCTCTGATAAAAGATGGCTGAATATTAATATAGTCCCTAAGTATGATAAACATCTTCATATTATTTTTCTTGTTCTTCCAGGTGTTCGACCTCCGACAATGCCACCGCCAGATGCAGTCCCAGGCGGCCACCGCGCAGGCCGCCGCCGCCGCGCAAGCCGCCGCCGTGGCCGGACACATACAGCCGCAGCACCCCACCATGAACAAGTGTACGTTGTGCGACTTGCGCTGGGGTTGTTGGCCGCTCTGAACTGTACATGCGAGAACTGTGTGTTTTGAATTAAGTGTCTAGACCAGGGTTTCCCAAACCGTGGGACGTCGCGATTCTATTTCACCGGCGTCGTAAATGAGAAAAAAAACACTTGTTGAAACTATTAAATATATGTGATACGAGCCTGAAGCTGCAACAAACTACTCGATAAATACTTATAGGAACTATTAGATAAACACAATGTAATTAAATTTTACAGTAATGTAGCCCAATATTATCCAACTCTGAGTACTGAAGATTCTTGTACCGTTTGATACGTCGGCGTCGTACTTACTTATGCGAAACTATTCTGCAGTTATACTTATTAAGTCGTAGTACTGATAAAAAATGAATTGAGAAAATAGGAGAGTAGCTATTTCAAAACTTTGGCCCCGATTTGAAAAATTATGCTAAATAGCGAGCATATTTTTTCCTAGTTAGCAATATTTTTGTCACAATGTAAAAAAGATTGGGAAGCCCTGGTCTAGATTGAGTCGATGTGCTAGTCAGTGATTGATACTATGTTTTTGGCTAAAACCTAATCAATGTCCAAAACTCTCTTAACAAAACCTTCATGACTTGAACACAGTGGCCTAAACCAACCTGGTCCTCAGTCAACCGCTTCTGACTTTACTATGTGGTACTTCAAATCTTGAGTGCAGCTCCAGTTCGACGTCATCCAATCGGCATTGGCTATCGCTGAAAACCAGCGCTGTGGCTCTGTATAGCAATCGAGTCCCAGCATTATGCTGAGCGATGGCCTTTTTTTGGTTGTGACCCATGCTTTTCCTATTTGTACCAGGCCCCTCAGAAAGTATTGCGAAAAAAAGTTTTTATATATGGGAGACTGGCCAGTTATAATGTTTTTCGAAAATATGATTATTTATAAGTAAAAATAAGTAAGTTCCAATTTCAAAATTTCCCTCCACATTTTTTGCGAGTTAATTCAAAGTATTGTGTCTCACTGAAATATGGATCTGCGCCGGGAACATTTTAGAGCTATGATTTTATACGATTTCAAGTGTCGCCTGAAACCGGATGAATCGTACGATAGACTTCAAATGGCATTCATGGATGAAGGCCCTTCCAAGGCAACCGTGTATCGTTGGTATAACGAATTCAAGCGCGGTCGACCAACTTTGGGGGATGACGAAAGAAGCGGTCGCCCTTTGACGGCTGTTACCGAAGAAAACGTGCTAGCAGTGAAAAATTTAATCCAAGACAATAGGCGAATTACATATCAGGAGATTCAACACATATTGAAGATTGGATCGGGAAGCGTTCACGAGATTCTACACAGCCATCTTCGCGTGAGGAGGATAGTATCACGCTGGGTGCCGCACAACCTCACCGATGCTCAGAAGCAGGCCCGGGTGGAATGGTGCCGTGATATGCTTAACAAATTTGAAGCAGGCTCGTCTCGGCGTGTTTACGACATCGTTACAGGTGATGAGTCCTGGATTTATCAATACGACCCAGAAACCAAGCGCCAGTCGACTGTTTGGGTGTTTCAAAATGAGCCAACGCCTACCAAAGTGAAGCGATCTAGAAGCGGGGGTAAGATTTTGATCGCTAGCTTTTTTAATTTGACTGGCCACTTGGTATCAATTCCCTTACGGGATCAAAGAAGCATTAATGCCGAATGGTATACTACCAAATGTTTGCCAGAAGTTTTCTCTGTTATAAGCAACAAGCGACCAAACACAGGGCTCCGCGGGCTACTGCTCCACCACGACAATGCACCTGCGCACACCGCACTCAAAACGAGGGACTTCCTGGACAGCACGCCAGTCAAACTCCTGGGTCACCCTCCTTACAGCCCTGATCTAGCACCGTGTGACTTCTTTTTATTCCCAAAAATAAAAAATCAGCTCAAAGGGATACAATTTTCGTCGCCGGAAGATGCGCTGGCTGCGTTCGAGCAGGCTGTAAACGAGGTGTCTGCGGCGGACTGGAAAAAGTGTTTTGAAAACTGGTTTAGGCGCATGAATCTTTGTATAGAGGCTGGTGGAAAGTACTTTGAAAAGATTTAATAAAAATATATGTACGTATAGAACATTTTTTTTTAGTTTCGCAAAACTTTCTGAGTGTCCCACGTATTTAAGTTTTTCATGGTATCTGTTAAACCAAGAAAAAAATTTTTTTCTTCTTTCTTATAATACGACAGAGGGTAGTGTCAATTTTACATTATTTTGATGTCATAGCATTCGTCACGATCATTTCTTGAACTAGTAGACCATCTTTCATACAGTGCTAAAGTTCAGAGTGGCCAATAATTTTAGCACCCCGTCAGTAATATCACCCGTAGATTTTTAGCTAGCTCATTTTAATTTTTTAGCTAGCTCAATTAAGTTGAGCATTTTTTTTTGCATAATCCTTACCCATTTTAGACCCTAAAATTATACAGAAAATTGGCTAGCGAGGTCAATTCTAGTCTATTTACTCATGTAGGAATGTCTAACTGTTGGTTATGAAATACTGTGCTGGGAAGTTATTCAAACTTTCCTAAATGATATAGCGATCTGGCTAAGAAAGGAGGTAAGTAGCAATTACGTTTTTTATTAACAAAAAATACGGGCACCCAACGACATAATAAATTACACAAGGCGTGATAAGTTTCGATTTGTTATTGAGTTTTGTGAAATATTAAGATTTTCTAGAGACAATAAAAAACACATAATATTAATGTATGTACGTATGTAAATATTGTAAAACACTTATTTTTTTTAAAAAAGATTAAGTATGTAGTTTCTTGTGCGTTCTTCTCCATAACAATCTGCTTTCCGAATGCACGGTAGACAATTTTTTTTTTTTATTGTAAATTTTAATTTAAGTGACGTTCAAAAGTGCCGTTTATTGGCCTAATTGAATAAATATATTTGACTTTGACTTTGACAATTATAAAAAAATATTGTTCTTTAATTAACTCTCCAAAGCCACAGACAATGAAAAAAAAAACAGACGTGCAGGGTAGCACAAATAAATTTAAATATTTTATTCCAGTCGGATAACCTAGTTATCTATTATCAGATTTTTGGGACAGTCAGCAACAAAATATACGTACAGGCACAGATAATATAATACTAGCATACAGATGCCTATTCCCATACAAAGAAACCGTAACCGACGTAACTAGCGTTTTTCATCTGATTATACCGATTATTTTTTGTAAATCGATTGCGTTCGGTTACGTTCCACGGCGATAGATAGATCACCATCTAGAGACTGGCGCAGGTTTATCAAGTAATGTAGCGCCGTGCAGTTTTAACAGCCAAAAAATATCGAACGTAGTCTCGTTGAAATAACGTCGGAAATAAATAAACACGACACATTCGGGGAGTTGTAGAAAGTGCCCGACCTGGTATGACCGTGTCCTGTCCATGTGTGTCTGAAGTGTCTGACTGGCGCAGGTTTATCGGCAGCGGCGGGCATCGGGGTGGACGACTTGAGGCGGCTGTGCATCGTGCGCCTGTCCTTCGTCAAGGGCTGGGGGCCCGACTACCCCAGGACTTCTATCAAGGAGACGCCTTGCTGGGTGGAGGTGCATCTGCATAGGTGAGGGAGCTTTTGTTTATTTATTTGTAGTATTAAGAGGTATTTGTTTACGAAGAGCTTGTGGCTAAATAATAACAGCGGCACGGGTCGATCTTCAAGGTTAAGCAACGCTTGCCGAGGTCGGTCCGTGGATGGGTGACCATTTTAACATAGCTAGTTTCCTCCGTGCCTCGGAAAGCACGTTAAGCCGTTGGTCCCGGCTGTCATTTGACGATCTTTGACAGTCGTAACGGGTAATCAGAAGCTTGAGATCTGACACCAGGCTTGCCAAGGGGTATCGTGTTTCCCAGTTACTGGGTTGTGGAGGTCAGACAGGCAGTCGCTCCATGTAAAGCACTGGTACTCAGCTGAATCCGGTAAGACTGGAAGCCGACCCCAACAACAATTGGGAAAAGGCTAGGCAGATGATTAAGAGATATTTGCATGGAAAAAATATGAAGTTTTTAAACCTGATTCTATGGAACCAAGCTCAAAGTTTCCCTTGAAATACTGTTTGAGATTTTAGAAGCATAGAATGGTAGACTGTCTGATGATATCGCAAATTTTATAGGAGTGTCATTGAGAGTGAACAATGAGAGTCAACTTGCTCGAGCACTGCCCGAGATCCCGTAAATGTTTGTACAACTTTCGCCTTCATGGTTTTTAAAATAAAGTGTATTATTAGCACCAGAATATAGCCCTGAGTCAGAAAGACAAAAGACTCTTCTTAGTATATTAAAGGAACAACACACGACACGGTTGGCGTAGTGGTTGAGCGATCGGCTGCTGCGCTGCGTGTCGCGGGTTCGATTCCTGCACGGAACAAATATTTGTATGACCTACAGATAGTTGTTCCGGATCTGGGTGTCTTGTGTATGTGAGTTTAAATGTTTGTAATAGCACCCACTATACGGGAAGAAATGCCTAGTGTCAGGCGAAGTTTAAAAAAAAAATCTATACTACTATGATAATATGACTGTCAAAATTACCAGATAAAGTAATCCAGATGACTAATATTTGTTCTTTCTCTGTTAGATTAAATGATTTTTCCTTCAAGCGGTACATATTACAGGCTGACAATTGAGGCAGGCTGCTGAATTGGAAGCTGGAAGTTGGTCTCGTAAAATATGTTTCAAAATTTGCTTTTATCATATCCATAGAGCTCTCCAACTCCTCGACGAGGTCCTGCACACGATGCCCATCGACGGTCCTCGGAGCACCATCGAGTAGGAGTTGATCGGCTTCTTTTGAGGCCTCCGAGCGACGTGCGTCGCATGTCTAGCGACCCCCACACTAGTGCGAGACAGACTGGACGACAGTGTCGATAGAGTGTCGAATAGTGATGTGATTGTATCGAGTGTTCCGTGCGACAGTGAGCGTCTGTCATACTACTTGTGTCTCACTCAAGAACGAAGATATATTATCTGTGGATATCGTTGTCCGAACTCTACCCTAAATGTGTTGTAGGTTATGTTCTAGCATAAGTAGTATGCCATACTTTTCATTCAGAGTAAGATGCCATATGAATAAGCATTTATCTAAGTCTTTATTTTAATCAAAATTGTGATCAAAAAATTACATAACTTTTGGCCTATGTCTTCCAAATTTTTCGTTGTTTTTCTTCAGGCACTAAATTTTGTTATTTCATTTGGTTTTGGTAAAGAAATTGGTTGGTTTTTGAAACTGTATGCACAAGTTGTGGATGTGCATCGCTCGTAATATAGAGGTGAACTTATCATTTATGTCTTGTATCTATTTATACTAACATATATATAGTAGTTGCAGTAAATAAGTTAAATATTAAAGATATGTATGTAACAGTATTGAGACGGAACAAACTAAAGAACTTGTAAGGGATCTCAGTAAAATATTTTTCACAAATCCTAAATGAAGTTATAATAATGTAAGATATTAGTATTTATAAAGAAAATATGAACGACGAATACAAACATTGTCATTGCTCAACCGAGATGAAATAATTTCGTGATTATTTGTATAAAACTACAGACATAAATCGAACTAGATGACGATGATGCCAGAAAAGGGTGTATTAACCCCTTGTGTGCCCAAAACGTGGATCCCCGCGTAACACTGTGGCTAATAGGCTGAAAATTTTTATTTTTGTCCGTCAGCTAGATTAATAAAAAATATTGGACACATATCTTTTCTTTGACACGTAAACATGAAGTGATGACGATACAGTGCGTTGAAATATCGAGTGACGTCATGTTTTGGTACTTTATACTGATAAGTGACGTCACAATTCCCACTTCTGAACTTTGATGCGCTTTATCTTTGTCATTTTTAATTGATTTAATACAGCAAAAAATACGTGACCAGTATTATTTGATAATCTCTCTGACGGACTAAATAGAATAATCATTTTTCTACCCAAAAAACATCTTTATTCAGTGTGAAAAAGTGGCACGTTGAGTTTTCATACAGATGGAGGGACTTGCATTATCTAGTTAGATTTATGTCTGTTTATGAAACAAACGAATTTTAGTAACAGCTATACCAAATTAAAGCATTTTTTTTTATAATAAAACCTAAGTTTAGATGATATAAAACAAGACATAAATATGGTTCAACTTGAAAGAAGCCAAATGGGAATTAGCTTTCGATAAAGATAAGCTATCGCGTTGTCATAAGGTAGATTTTAGAGTAATTTATGATATTTGTAACGTTAAGGCGCGGGGTTGGAGTATGGAGGGTAAGGCTGTCTTTTTGTTAGCGTGATGTGTGCCTCATTAGAGGAATTGCATGGACACTTCACACAAGTGATATACAGGGTATCTTTGACCTGAAGCGAAAAAACAGTTTCATGGATTTAGCCTTCAATCAGTAATACACGTGTAGTTCTCGCCAAAGTTCTGGGCCGCCTTGAAGTTGGCTTACCGATGCGCAAGAGACGAAGCTGTGCTGTTTTTGTATGAGATTTACTACTGCGCAGCCGTTGTAGACGACTTCAGGGCGGCCAAGAAGTTTGGCGAGAACTGTATATTATTGATAGAATGATTTAGTACATACGGAGCGTTGGAATTTTTCGATGGCATTACCTATTTTTTTTTTAAATACTACATTTTTTTACTGTAATCTGTTCAAAATCGTTATTCCTTTTTACCCCAATTGGATTTTTAATTATTCTCCTTTGTCAGCTCGCCGATAAAGTGAGAAAGAGCGCGCCGCGTGTAGGTACAAGCTGGCGGCGCTGACCTCGATCGTGAACTTCAGGAAATCATCGGATAGGTAGCGTTTTTGAGTTTTATTTACATTGTTTTTCGTAAAAAAGGTAATAAATGTTTTTTTTAAATTAAATTAGGAAAAATCCGATGCTAATTTTCTAACGCTACTAGGGATCCTTTTCACGTTGGTGTCAAAGACATCTGTATGTATACCCCTACAATTTTCTGCAAGTGTGTTTAGTTTTGAGGTCTCTATTGCGTTATTTATTTAGTTCTAAAATTACCTAAGCCCATGCAATTTCGCTAACTAAACTATGATCTGTGATGTGCTAACAAAACGTGTATAATATGCGCACGCGCACTCGAAGTCGGCTAATGTCAAGTTCTCACTGAAAAGAAATGGGACTTTATTATTTTCGGTGAAAGTCTACACTAGATAAGTAAGTTCAGAATAAAATGACATATTTTGTGTACGAAGAACGAAAGTGTTTATACCTAATAAGGCTTAAAAAGTTAAGGTTTTTGAAAAAGTATATGAGATTTTTTGTCGTTTGCTTAAGATTTGCTTTAATTATTATTACTTGGCAGATTAATAATTATCTTGTGTTGAATGATTTTATACAGTTACTGTTAGTGAATGTTAGTGTTTTCGATTTTTTTAAATATTTTTTTTTAAATTATGATTAATTTGGTCGAACTTGTCGATGATAGAATAATATAGTGATTATTTTAACTCTAACAGAGAGAATATTATGCTTGCAGTTTTCTTTTTTTTACATTATATAATCAGTTTTAATAAATGTTCAATTTTACGAGTGATCATCACAAAATATTATATTATTATTATTTTTGTTATTGCTTATAACGGTTTAATTTATGCGGCGGAATTTTACAATTTACAATTATTAATATTGTTACCACTGTCTTTGTGAAGATTCGGATTACGCAAGTTTTGTAAATAGTACAATTTAATGAGAATATTTTTATTATAATGTGAAGGTGAGTGCTCTCCCAAATTACAAAGCAAACAAATCGCGAGACGGTACTTAGTATAAACTATATTCATAAAAAATATCTAGAAGCTTCTCAAAAAAACAAATCGTGTATCAAAAATACCTCTTTATAGTGATGAAAAGGATTCAAAGGGTTTTAGATGATATTAAATACGTGGTAAGTTTTTTAAATGATGTTGAAGTTTTGAAATAATACTAAATAATATTTGTCAAATTCTACATGAGGCAGTTATTGAGGGCCGTGATTAAACCTCTCGCGTACAATTATTATGAACCATAGATTAAACAGCTATTGGAGATTTACCGAAGTTATCCAAAGTTTGAAAACTAATGTTTGTTGTACGTATGAACATTAATTAAATAAACTATGGCTTTTGTAAATAATTGCGTCGTATTCTTGTTTAGAACAAGTTGAACGTTGTTTTGGCGACATCGTTGTGGTCTTATCCCGTTGGAATGATTTTGAGTAACAAGCGATTTTAGACGTTATTGTGATTAGTATAAGGTCTGTCAAGTTAGAACGTGATTGGTGGCATCTTAGGCAATATTAAGCGTTAAAGGAAGGCGCATTTTCTGCTTGCCTGATACAAAGTGATATTTTTTTAAGATCAATTATCTCACTATATGTAATATTTTGATGGTAGCTATTATGTTTGAAGACCGTGTTACCCGTACCAGCCGAATTGAAAAAAAAAACTGTGTGTTCTGAAAAGGCAATTTGAAACGCCGTAAGCACTAATAATGACATTTAATACTAAACAAATAATAGTTTATTCAGTTTGATAACTACATAGGGTAGAATTCTTGTCATAATTGTTGTAAAAAACAATGACCTCGCAATTACGTTAGATTTTTGTGAATTCTAGTAATATTAAGAAACTGCCATGTATTTTTGACATTACACTGTTGTTTTCACTAAAAGCTGGTGTTTGTTGAGCAAAGAGGGATGTAGAAAGCACTACATGTAACATAGCCTTAAGCGCATAGTTAAGAGTGGACTATGAAAGAAATGAATATAAAGGTTATTCCTCTAAAGATCGTTTTATTTTAAACTAGCTGACACCCGCTGCTTCGCTCCGGTCAACTGGCTATCTACCTACCCTACCCAACCCTACCGTACCCTACCCTACCTACCTACCTACCAATTTGTTAAACTATTTATTTGAATAAGAATTAATACTAATATACGAATGTAAAAAAAACAAATTTTGTTTCTACGGGCGATCTAATTAAAATTTAGAATATACATACATACATACACTCACACGCCTTTTTCCCATGGGGGTAGGCAGAAACTACAGAACGCCACATGCTGCGATCCTTACATACTTCTATTGCTTCACACACATTCATACATCTAGTCATACACACACGCCGGTTATGGGAACATAAAAGCTGCTATTGTGAGTTAATGTTCTCTCGCAGACTTTTTGTAGGTACTTTATCCTGTAGGGTAAATACGCCAAACGTCGGCCACCCCCCAATGTTCGGCCGTCTGCACATTTTCAGCTTGCATTCATTCAAAATATAATTAAGTGGCAATTTTTCCACTCGAATTGCAACCTTAGTTCATACTCTATAAGTACAAACCGTTTCTATTCGATTACATCACTCACTCTTCGCACACTGAGCGTCAATAGCGATTGCGCCGTTGCAGCGTCAAATTAGCAGCTAAAGTAGCTTACTAGCTGTGAATACCCGCACTTCGGGGATTGATATTACAACGATAAGACCTTTATTTTTTTGTTTTTAAGCTTTGTTATCACTAAAAAGTTTGTTTTACTATATTTTGAGATAGTTTTCTCAACGTTTTGCGTATTGTTTTAAGGGAAAAATAGGGGGCCGCCATTAGAATACCAATTTCGACTTAAAACCGGATTCTCGGCCATGGCCGACTTAAAGTAAATGCAGTCTGTTTTATAAATTCCGATTCTACCAATTCCATTGGTTTAATAAGAGAATTTGCAAAGTTTATCGGCAAATAAATCTATTTTACGTTTAATCGTCAAATTCCGGCCGGGGTGATATCCCCTCGTCTGTCGAGGTTGGCCGGCCGCCGGGGCGTTGTCGGATGACGTTCCCGGGGGCCATTTTTTGCGATCGCCCGGTCTCAGTAAAACGCCGATTTCTCGGTACTTTTGTATGGGGACCATGTATAAATGTTATGTTGTTAGAATTGTGATAAAATAAGCTATCTGATTTCATAGGGATTTACCCAGTTTACCTTGTAATATATTTGTAAATATTGTGTAAAGTCAGTGTAAAGGGAAATTTTCTCAGGTTTATGTAAAAATTTAAAAAATTAAAAAAATATACCATTATTTCACTATGTTTTTATTTTATTAACAACTATACATCCTATTCCACAAGAATCAATAAAAAAATCACACCTCCCAATACATTTATTTCATCCCACAAGCTTTACAAAGTCGTCGCACCGGAAAAGACCCGGCCGATATCATTTCATCATCATCATCATCAAAAGAATTACATTTCGTTACCCATGGCCTATAATACCTTTGTTAATGCCGTGGGTAGGTAGGTACTCTAATAATTATTTTTCTGTATTGTAAGTACCTACTTTCTGTGTTATTATATGAATACCATTAAAGAGCGATAGGTATTTCTTATTTATTTCTTTCCTACTAATTTACCTTTGCTGCAAGCCTAAGTACCTAAGTATTAAAAACCTAATTTACTGCAGTAACAATATGTTGCTAATAACGTAAGTATAACAGGATTACATAAGTAATAGGTATGTATTTTTACAGTACCAGAAGTCGATTGTATGGTACAATTTGTATCAAATTTCCACTGACATTTTCTGTGGACCTTGTGTGTATTTTTAGTTAGGTGCCTATTTAATACTCACATTATTAAATCTGGGTTATGAATTAGTAATATAACAAATTTATAAATCGAATAAGTTTTATTAAGACACAGAACACAGATCGATAACAATTTGTAAAATCAGTCAAATTTTAAATATTTAAAAATCAATTTATTAATCTAAATTGGACTAATACGAGTACTTACCATATAAAACTGGAACTATGTTATTTATCGAGCAAATAGGTTCGATAAAACAGAATGAGATAAGCATCTATATTCTTGCAAAGTTACAACAATTTAAGAATAGAATGAATATTAGTTTTATCATTCTTAAGAATATCTAAAACTGTGCCTTTTATAAAATTGTTAACGGAACGAAGGAGCCTTGATCTCACGACACAGGGAATCCTAGTGTGAGATCTAGGAATTCAATCCACTTGAATGTAAACATAACTAATAAATTTATTCTTATTCTTAAAACTATTTCAAAATTACAGATTATTATTATGGCAGGCCCACAAGTTATGAACACCTTATGTGAATGACAACAGTAATCATTTACAATTTATCTCTTAAAATGAAAACATGATGATACTTATTTTTATAATTATGAAAGTACCTAGGTACTTTCATGAACATCATGAATATCTTTATAAAAACACCCAATAAAAATAAAAGGAAAAATTTATACGCGAAATGTAAACATAAAAAATAATCTCAAATATAATTCATCATCATCATCATATCAGCCGAAAGACGTCCACTGCTGGACATAGGCCTCCCCCAAGCGTCGCCACATTGACCGGTCCCGTGCATCTCGCAACCAGCGGATCCCCGCAACCTTTACCAGGTCATCGGTCCACCTGGTGGGAGGCCTTCCAACGCAACGTCTTCCGGTTCGCGGTCACAAATATAATTACCTAACATTAATAGACATAATTCAAGTTATTAAAAATAAAAGGTTTGTTGATTGCTAACCCCGAGTTTCTTAGTTCTAAATTATCGCAGAATTGTCAAGCACGCGTTATCTGCTGTGATTGGCTGTTGAAAATTAATTATACCAATCAACGAAATTAAAATAAGTAAGAAATACCTATCGCTCTTTAATGGTATTCATATAACAACACAGAAGGTAGGTACCTATAGTACAGAAAAATAATTATTAGAGTACCTACCTACCCACGGCATTGACAAAGGCCATGGGTAACGAAATGTATTTTTTTTCTTGTTATGTGCCTAGGTACACATTTTGTATAAAAATTATAGATTGTGAACTGTTGTTATTACTATAACGACATCCATAAACTTTTGTGCACGAGTGTACTGCTCAATACCATTGACACCTTAATTTGGTCGGCTTACACGCGAAGATTTAGTATGGAAAAGTAATGAAAGCTAATTTCTCTTAAAATACAACACTTAGGTATCTGAATTTTTGGTCGCTTTATCTTCTGTAGGAGTAGTAATTTTTGTATACATTTGGGCAGAATTCACTAAGGTTTTAATAGGGAAATCTTGAAATGAAAATTAACACCGTGACTACCGCCACCCCACCAATGGCATGGTATATCTCGTAAATTACTGGAGTACTAGTTGTGAATTCTGGGTATCAATTTTATCTTGCAGGGTAGTAATTTTCTATGTAGGTTTGAGGAAAGTCGCAGGCTCATCCAACTTGGAATCAACATTCAAAGTCGTGGTCCTGCTGAACGAGCGAGCGAAACTTATCATCGTTGATTTCTCGATAAATAAAAACAATTCAGTTCTGTTTTTTTTACCAAAGGGATCACATTTATGGGTAGTAATTATTTGTATACTTAGAATAGCTGTAGCATGCCCCCGTTTTCTGCGCTCATGGTGGTCCTGCTGAATGGAGCGTGACTACCGCAGGACCACCTTCAAACTCGATTTTCTCGAAAACTACTAAGGTACCAATTTTGTTGTTCGGGTACTAATTGGTACCAATTGAGTAGTAATTATTTACCAAATATGGAAGCGGTTGCTGTTGGGGTCCTGCGGTAGTCACGGACATCATTAAATACTAAGCTAATTTTAACTGTGATTATTCATAGCGAAATCTGTGTTTCAAACTTTATTGTCCTTCCAAATAAATAGCGAAAGTCATGAGAGGAAGCGATAAGAAAAAGTAGTAGGAATATAATAAGAAATATTTTAAAAGCCTGGAGTTCGTGGTTGTCTTTAGTGGTAGATATAATAGTATTTTTTGATGTTGGGATTATCATCCAATAAGTTGTCCCGCTCTAGGTGGAGCGGGAGGGCGTGTCAGACGCTTTTACTGATTAAATTAGAAATAGCTTGTACTAGTGACTTCGCCCGCGTGAAAAGTGTTTTCTTATCCCAATGGAACATTATACCGGAATGAAAAGTATGTGATATTCCAGACTATTCTCTATTTCAGTGCCAAATTTCATCCAGATCCATTCACCCGTTCAAGCGTGATTTAGTAGGTTATCCATTCCAAACTTTCGCCTTTATCTTGTCTTACTAATCTTATAAATGTGAAAGTTTGGATGTGTGTATCTTTGTTACTCAATCACGCCAGAACGGCTGAACGGATCTTGATGAAATTTGGCACAGAGATATATTATAGTCAGGAATAGCACATAGGATAATACACTTTTTATCCCGGGAATATGTTCCCTCGGAATAATTTTAGACTTTCACGCGGGCGAAGCCGCTGGCAGAAGCTAGTAATATTATATAGTAGGATAGGATATCAATTCAGTACCATCCACATTACATAGTAGGTAACTTCCTAAATGCTTGTGCTATTCAGTCACATCTCGTAAGAATACTAGCTATTTCATCCTTCCCGTGGCCAATCTAACAGGAATCATGTAAATTTTCCTGTACTGAAAAGTGGCCTATACCTATGCGTGAGACCTCATTAGTGTGTTGCGTTGGACATGGAACATTATGCGTTTCAACGGATCGACGGACGAGAGACAAGAGCGAGGGGAGGGTGATGCGCTGCGCTGTCAGAGCTCAGTTGCGAGAACGGGCACTGTGTGTTCCATTGTCGAATCTGAAATACACACTGAGACGACCTGCGTCGCCCTCTTGCTTGCGTTGCGACGTCGTCGTGCTTGCATCGTCGACTCGTCGCAACATTCGCAACGTTGGTGTGGCATACAATGCGTTGTCCGTTGATCCGTTGCGACGACGCAACGCACTAATGAGGCCTTAGCCTTCACTCAGGGATAGACTAGGTTTCTCTTAGTGAAAGGTAACTAAATCGAAACAGCTGCACTTTTATAGCTTTTGCTGCACTATGCTCATAGCTGTAGGTAGTATCTAGTAATGAATTCACAAGTGGATGAGTCCTCTACTCGCTGATCTCTCCTCCCTTAACCCACACCTCATCGTTGGTCACTCCACTATAAATACTGCGCGACTCATTCCCGCTCATCGGCACCATTCCAATCTACCACACGCTCACTTTCCAACAACGCACACACTGCGACACCGTGTCATTTCGCAATAGTTTGCGGCATTGATGGTGTATATTGTAGGAGACACAGTTTTTCGTGTACGTTCGTGGAATAGGTTAACAGCGCTATTTTTGTGAGTGACCTGTGGCACTGGCCCTCAGATTTTTTGACGCTTTCATTGCTATTCCTCATAGTTGTTAGAGGATAGCAACTTTTAGTTTTCAGGGAAGTTAGATTGACCTCCGTTTTGGGTGACCTTAACACCATTGTAGTTAAAATGAGGTTTAAATTCACATCGAACGGTAGAGCTGTCCATATGTCCTTTTCTATGAGATCACGCTAGCCACCTATATATTATCTAGTTTAGGTCCTACTTACCTGATTTAATTACCTACCTAGTTAAAGTGATTTCTCACTTTGGTCCACAGATAATATAATACTAGCATCTTTGGTCAGTTCAATGTTTATGGTTATACCCAATAAGAAATCAAAACCTGAAAGCGTTATGAAAACCTGAAAGTTGAAGCACTACTGAAATCTAAATTCATCTTGTAGGAAACAACAAATTCTGAATCCAACAAACAGTTAAAATATTTCAGCACAGTAAGACAAGGTTTAAGAAACAAGTGTAGTCTGCGGACACGAGGCGGGAATATTCCGAAATATTAGTTTTATTTTTAGCACGAGGTCGGCCCTGTTTACATGTTTTTCTCTTTACGATCGAGTTATTTCACAGCTTCCGAAACGATTTCCATCGAATTTTATTTTTTCGAGAACTTAAAATTGTTAACTTTATTTCAGGTTGACAATTGTTCTGAAAATAAAAGCTTTAATGAAACGTTATCGGGTAAGATTTATATAATTGAATGTCGTCAGACCGTGGTTGAAAAAAGGCATTTAAATTAAAGCTTTATGTTAAGCTTAAAAACCAAGTTTATGGTGTCTCTTGATCTTTTTAAGCTCTGCCAAAATAAGATTTTCAGCCGTTGCGCTGGCGCTGTTCTGTAACAAGACTAGGGCAAACTGAATAAAACCCGGTGCGTTTCGGTTGTTTGTATAGGCAAAACGAGGGATTTTCAACAAAAATAATCAGAATTACCAATATATTGGTATTTGTTCGTTGAATTTATAAAATAAATAAAACGCCTTTATTGCTGTTCTTAGTTTTACAAACTATATCAAATTATTTAAACATGCCAAGACTTAAATACTAAGTTCCTTATGGAATTAAATTAATATCGGCAAACGGTGGTTGTGATATCGCAGCTTGTCCTTCGACAAAGGCCTCCTCTAAATATTTCCACTGTGTCCTGTCCTTTGCTGTACGCGTCCATGTAGTACCAGCTATTTTTACAATGTCGTCCTCCCATCTTTTAGTCTGTCTACCTCTATTCCTTTTCGTTGAATTTACGTAATAATAAATATTACTATAGTGCGGGACACGTAAGTTGAACCAAAATGTATTATCGTTCTCTTGAAATTAAACAATTTAAACTGAAATAAATCCCTTTTCTACGACCTAATCGTTTACAATATACAAATTGCCAACTGTTAGGTCACATAGAAAGGATTCATTTCGGTTTAAATCGTCTAATTTTAAGAGAACGATAATACATTTTGGTTCAACTTACGTGTCCCGCACTATACCACACTTAGGTTCATAGATCAATCAATGAGAAGGTAAAAACAAATCGGCACAAAATTTTGTATTAAAAGCTAACTTTGGTGGCTTCTCATTTCTTTGTATTCCAATTTTTTTTTAAAACAAAGCCTACTGTATTTATCTACACAGCGAGCCCTAAACAAAGATACCTACCCCACTTGGTGTGGAATGACAATTTATTTTTTCGCGTCCGCCTTTATGTATAAGTATGGAAGCCCTCCTAAAAAACATTTAATTATTTTTTTTAACAATTGGTGTGGCTTTAGGTCGACATGATGCTTATACTGTGAAAACTTGAAGACTTTTGCTCCAACCGTTTGGCTGTAAAACCTAAGCCAAAAAAACAGCCAGACCCTAAAAACTAAGATTTTGGATATGGAAACCGGTCTTTAAAGATAAAATTATCCATTTAACTGTCTTCTATTATCTGAGGGCAGATGGAATCAGTCTAAATGAGAAACATCTGTTATCAAAGATAAGATCATGCATTATGATTAAAAAATAAATACATAAAAGTTATCTAAATATATTTGTTTGTTTACCCTCGCACTGGAACACCTTGCAGCAATTACACCAATGGAGCACAAACTTACAAATACTGACTATAAGTCCGTTTCCTCACGATGTTTCCTTCACCACTGTCAGCGATGTCCAAGATAAACATAGAATAATTAGAATTAAAAAAAAACTATGAAGTCTTTTCCCAACTGTGAAGGGGCTTCCAGTGCAGTATTTTATTTGGAGTTGCCTACATGTCCGCCACAACCCATTGATTGGGATTATAGCACATATACCTATCCACTGAAATTTGGGATAGGAAAGTCATCAGAATCTATGTTGTTAGATCAGAAACAAAAACATCAATCAGTAGTAATCTAATAAAATCCAACAGATTTTTGAGAAACTCAGTTAACCTAAAGTTAAAATTCAAAGTTCACTTTTCGTGAAAACGGCACCAGAACCACAGACAAGGATCTGTGGGCTAGTGAGCAGATCATTAAATAAAAAGTATTAAGTAAAAAGTATTTTTTATACAAGCTTTTTGAACTGAAAGGTACTAAGTGTAATATCACTTGTCAATAAATCCAATGACCCCAAACTCGTTGGTACTATCTTGACTGGTTGAGGAGTTGCTAGGCCCACCTTCCAGCTCCATCATGAGGCTAGCTCCATAGGACCATATTATTTCATAGTTTGAATGGGCGACTTTATACTAAGTAAGGAACCTTTTTATCCGGTTTGAGTAATCCCTTTTAGGAGGTTTTTATGAGCTGCGGTAATAATATTGTTACATACTTTAATTGTATTAGGGGTTCTATTTTAGCATATTATTCTTTTGAAATTAGATGAACAACCATCGAGGCGATATCGCTGTGCAGCGCGGTGTATTCGTGTTTTCAACGAATAAGTCCAAGAGCGAGCGAAGAGAGCTCGGGAGCTTAGAGAACCCCGACACGGATAGGTTAGGTTCGAAAGGGATGACGGGAGCTGAAGTGACCGAACAAAGCGAGCGAACTTAGCTACCGTCATCTGCTTCATGTCAGGATACGTTAATTAGAACCTGTAGACAGACAAAGGAGCCCTGCAGCGTTGACAATTTTTTATATCAAGTCGCTGTTTTAAACATTTGTATTCGACCACTGGTTGTCGCTCACTTAGTATTTCAGTAAGCCATATTCAGTATTTTTTACACCTTTAATTTGAATTTAATTTCGCTCGTTTAAATACTAAGTATCCTTTCTAAAGTTACATTATAAGTACGCCATGTTTAAATTTAAGGCGCAGATACCCCTCAGTAGCTGATTTTAAAATGAGTATCACGTCTAAACGGCTAGTCGTAATTTTTGGAAAAAATATGTTTCATTAGACCATTTTCTTAATAATTTAATCTAAGAAAATTGTGTTTTATTCGTATAACATGGTGTAATTAATTTGCAAAGTTATGTAAAACACGGACAAATACGTGACTATTGCACCAACACATGGCATGTCAACAAAGACCATTTGATTATCTACATTTTGATTTGAACCTTTTTTTAAAGTGTTATAATAAGGAAAAAACAAAAATCTACTAAATTATGAGTCGCGCGGGTGTGAAACGAGTGCGAGTTTTGTTCCCTCAAGGTCGTTGGCGACTGTCGTCGTCTTAATCGATGCCAGATTGAAAAACCAATTAGCTGCCGGACACACGTACGAGAGCAAGGTAATAGCTTGTACAAATGAAACTTGGCATAAAGCCGGGAACCGGTAAGATAATGAAGACATTGGAGTTTTTTTTAACACGCAATATTATTTGTTTTTTTTCGTCTCGAACTTTTTTTGTCATCTATCATCGTCGTTAAAGAATTTCAGTTTGTATTTCGTGCCCATTGTTCCAATGTTTTTTAAAACCCACTGCAATTTTATTGGTTTGAATTTGTAAAATGTTTGTGCAAATACATTTAAGCTACTCAAGAGCCATAGCTTGTACTATTTTTTTCTTTTTCTTTTTATAGGCTCGCGCTTGACCACTATCTCACCTGATGGTAAGCGATGATGTGGTCGACAGTGAATCACGCTTGCCTAGAAAAAACCTATTCACTCTTGACTTAAAGACCCCTAGATTGTAGCTGTCGGGAAACACAGACTCCGCGGCAGGGAATTCCACTCCTTAACTGTACTCATAATAAAAGTGTTTCCGAAACGTTTCGTGACCATTTGTGGTTTTGTGATGTTTTGTGTTTTATTCCGTGACCATAGGTTGGATCTCATCTGGAATCGGGCATCGGCTGGATGCGAGACGCACGGAACCGGCCAATTTGGCGACACTTGGGGTAGGCCTATGTTCAACACTGATGATCTTACAGCATGCATTGATCTATTAAAAATATTTGTAAGTTTCTTTCCTGGAGGGACACTGACTTCTAAGATACAGACAGCTGCCTAGTTTGGAAGTCAGGGTTGCATCTTTTGTATTTTGCCTTATCGTGTATTTCTTATTAGTGAATAATTTTTGTATGGCTTGATGGTTGAATAAATTAATTATGTCATATTAGTATTGGGTTTTCCCATCTGGAATTTCTCAGTACAAGCGCGGGGTGCTCGCCATTATTGCATGAGGATTAAACATAACTGGTGAAATGTGGATGTACCTCTGCATAACCCTTTAAGGATTACATGCGTAATATTATTTTACATTACCTACTGCTGAAATGTGGGTACATACTACATGTCTTCAATCTCTTTCAAAGCCTTTGGGTAACAGGTGTGAAGTTATGTTCTTAAACAGAGAAAGTCGCGCTGAAACTTGAAAAGTAACTGCAATTAAAAAAATAACCGACGAAATAAAAAACTGTAATGAAAAAAATAAAAGTAAACTTTTATTCTAGCATTTAGATTTGGTGCTAAAAAAACAAACATGCAAATTAATTACCTAAAGCGTATGTTTTTTTTTTCTTTTTTTTTTTGTAGCCGCGTTGATCTTTGTTGATAGTTTGCTTGGCGCTGCCGCTGTCGCGCCGCGTCTAAATGTTAGACTAAAAGTTTATTTTTATGTTTTGCTTTCCAGTTCGTAATTTTGTCGGTTAATTTTTTTTGTTAAAAAGGATTTTTTTCGCTTTTCAGTTTACTTAATTTCAACAGAATCGGTTCACAATTAAAAATTCAGTGGGAATTTAACAATAATTCCTTTTTGTTTTCTACCCTTAAGGTCAAATTTTATTTTTTAAATTTAAATGGGACCACCTTTGAGGTACTTATACTGTTTCTAAATAGAAAAGAAGATTTTTTAAAATCGTACCACTATAAAAAGTTATGCGTGGTCTTACTTACATAAATAAAATAAATCATTAAATTTTTGATTTTTAAAACAAGCTTTTTTTCGTATTCTACTCAGCAAACCACAATTGTATGTGGTAGTGCACAAACAATAACTAGTCCGCCATCTTAGGCCGTCCACCATATTGGATTTAGAATGACGTCACTTATCTTACCATGCATTGTCATCCAAACTAAACGTGTATGCAAAATTGCATCTTAATCGGTGGAGTATAAATGCTTTAAAATTCAGTTGCAAGATTTGACCCGAACACACTTACATAGATACAACCTACATTGCAAATTAAATAAAAGCTTGTAAAAATTAAATATACATGTCGAATTGAGAACCTCCTCCTTTTCTTTTCGTAGGTCAAAAAGCACTTTCGGTCTGTATTCTGGCAACATCACGAAATACGTTTGATCTTGAAATGTTTTAGAGTTCAACCTTCAAATTCGTCTTGCTATTTTCGTTTATGTCATACCTCGTCCTTGCCACTTCAAACCTTGTGGACCACGAATAGATCGATACAGGTTTAAACGTGATTCACCAGGTCACACCGATATTGGCACACGGCATTTCCGATCCGTTTATACCGCAAATGAGCTTGTATTTATTAATTGAAGGTTTTAGCGGCTCGTATGCAAGCTTGAGTCACCTTTATGTTTGAGAAAAGATATGTTTCGAGTTTGCTTATGATGTAACGTCTGGAAAGGTACTTGTTTAATCTTTTCATATAAACTGTATATAAACTTTTCATATACAACAAGTTGCCAAAGTCAGTTATACAACTGACCGATGGAAAATTCAAAAACTACATCAAACGTGTCCTTATTAAAAAAGCTTATTATAAAATCAAGGACTACGTTGAAGATAAAAATTTGGGCTTTAGCTCCTTCTGCGCATGTGGCTTCCCTGGTAACTCATAAACGGCACAAATATGTGGATGTCTCTAACTATTCTCAATCTCATTAATTATTTTTGTTTTTTTTTTCATTCTTTTAATTAGTCTTTTTGCAACGGTTTTCAATCATCTTTATAGCCCTTTGCTAAGAATAGTTACAGCACTGATAACAACATTTGTGCCACATGTTAAATTTAGTCTTTCTTTTTTATTTATTTTTATTTTACCTTTGTATAGATTCTTTTACCGGTTGTTTTGTAAATGTGTCAACATTTTAGGCCTTCTAGATGCTTGTTAACATTTGTTAACTTTTTATTTTCTTTTGTTTATTTATTATTTTGTTTTTTGTTTTTCTTACGACTTATTGTCGGGCCTACGTTGTCCCCCATTAGTGCTAATGCTGTAACATGCAAATATTGTAAAACCAAACCATTTTTTAAAAGAGTAACCATGGAGTTTCTTGCCGGTTCTTCTCCATAGGAAACGACAAACCCGAACCGTGCACCTTTTGTCGACGTTTTATAAGTGCCCATGTATGCCTATATGAAATAAAATAAAATATTTTGATTTTGACTTTTGCTTAGTACCTACACGGGGTTGCTACCCACCTCGATCCGACTTTCTGAAACCTCAGGAACATCTGCCACCTGAATGTGAACTGCAGTGGTATATACCGTATATATGGCAAGCACTGAATCGTTTGCGCACCCAGGTAGACCATTGCAAATAAAACTTAGCAAAATGGGGACTTACAAACCCGTCTGATAAGAAATATGAATGCGTTACCCATGTCCAAAACTTGACCAACTTGTTGGAGTGCCCCAAGTGACCATACAACTGTACCATTGAGGACTTAATGAATGTTGATGCCGCTAAAGGTCCTCCGAGTCCAAACTGTCTAAGGGTTAACACCATTGACTCGAAAAGAAGTGGTTTCGACATTTAAACCGATGAGATCTACTGTTAATCCGCCTCTGACAGGTTGCAATTAAACCGGCCTTAATTATTTTGAAAAAACCAGGGGTGTGGGATTTTACCTCACTAAAACGGTCCCGTTTTTACCCTTTGGGTACGGAACCCTAAAAAAACAGCGAAGTGCGAGTCGGATTTCGATAAATTTAGGGTCCCGTACCAAAACAAAATTAAGTTGGTTGTTCTTACAACCAAACCAAAAAAATAATAATTAATTGAATTTCTTGAAAACTAAATAAATTTCAAGTTTATAGGTCAATGAGAAATTGAAAAAATCTTCGGAACAGAATTCTGTAAAAAAGGCTGACTTTGGTGGCTGCTTATTTCTTTGTTTTCCAATATTTACTAAAACAAAAAAAAACTGTATGTACCTTACTCGATTACAAACTTGACCATTTTTTTTGATGCCTTCTTTTAGCTATATCCCATACAGCTAAAAAGAGCCTTTATAAGTGCCAAATATCATCGTGTTCTAAATGTTTTGCATAATGTCGTACGTGATAAATGGCTACAGAAATGATGATATGGTCATGTCTCTACACCCGATGGGTTAAAAGTAGGGATGTTCCGACTAGTTGGTAAAGCCGACTATACGGCCACTTTCTTAGTGGGCGACAATTCGGCAAAGAGCGCCGACTATCCGGCACTGGCGTAGGTATTTACTCTACGTGGATTTGCGCCTGCGAGAAATCTTCTATTGATTGCTGTTTTTCCGTGCCAAACACGAGAGATTTTCTTTGGAAACTGATTACACTTGACTTTACGGGAATCATTGTCCAATTGGTAAAAAAAAATCTATACGCGAGAGCGAGACGTTCTTTTGACATGATTAAATTTTATTTGAGCTCTTTCACTTTAATGAATAAAAGCATTTTTTCTTTGTTTTTTTTTACACATAAACACTGCAATAGCAAAAGTATGAAGCAATACGAAGTAAATAAAACATGGTCCGGCTCACTCGCAGGCGGCGGTTGCGACTTACGCGAAAATTAGCTTTAATCGAAGCGTCTCAATTTCCGAATACCCTCGAAACCGTAATCGTCTTAGCCGACTAGTCGGCCTTTTTACAACCGACTAATCGGGTAGTAGGCCAAAGTCACAGTCATCTCTAGTGAAAAGGGCAGGAAATGTACCACACCAGATACCGCACGGTGGGCGTACCGCTAATGTCATCTATACCAATATTATAAAGAGGAAAGATTGTTTTATTTGTTTGTACCAAATTTGCTCTGAAACTACAGGACCGTACATTTAAAAAATTAAAGCTACATTATTCCTGAGTGACGTAGGCTATTTTTAAATCCCGAAAACGGGTCCTGTGGTGTAGTCCACGGGAACGAAGCCGCGGGGAACAGCTAGTAAGAAATAACTTAGTAAGCCTAGCAGGCTCTTTATTCTTTACCTTGGCAGATGATTAAGATCTAAACTTGTAATTACAAACATAAATAAATAGTAAAAATAACATGTACTTACTAATTTCATCTTTTATTTTCTGGCCCATCTCCTCAAAATTCGGCTCAAGAAAGACGCATATATCATGCCATGCATTTCTTCGTAAAATTTTATCTTTGGGCACATCCTTGGTTTTATTCCATAAACATTCTTTACTTTCTACATGTTCTATTAATGAATAAATAAATAGTCTTGCGGTGGACTGTCGGCTGTAGTAAATGTATGTCGCTAGAGTCGCTACCTCGGCGCCGTCATCACGTTCCCGGTGACGATGACGTCCCGGTGACGGCAGCGGTGGACAATCGCATTTATGGTCTCACAGTAGGAGGCCAAGCAGTACCTACCTACTGTATTGGCTCTTTCGAACGCTTCGTTGAATGGTCGCAATCACGACTGTTGTTAACCCCCGCCGAAAAAAGAGGGGTGTTATAAGTTTCACGTGTGTTGCTGTGTATCGGTGTATCTGTGTGTCTGTCTGTGGCATTATAGTGCCTAAACGAATGAATCGATTTAGATTTAGTTTTTTTTGTTTCAAAGGTGATTTTGTCGAGAATGTTCTTAGCTATGTTTGAATAAAATCGGTTAAGCCGTTCAAAAGTTATGGGCGTCTTACTGTTTGAATCGGGGTGTTTTTGCAAGATAAATGTGTCGGGGGTTTTTAAATTTTGAAATTTTACTTGTTTTGGATTTGTTATTGACATTTTCCCTATTAGTAATATCTTATGTAGTAGTCCGGAACCTGGATAAGCAAGACAAAACTTTAAGATTTAACCAAAGGTGGCGGTGTGCTACAGGTATAAATTATTTATTTATATATTCATTAACACATACATTTGTTTTAACAGGTAAGACCCAAGCTAAACATAACATTCTTCTTCTTAGCGTGTCGATGGCAAATATAAAAATTTAAATATTGTGTTTGGCCCAGAATTCAGCCACGGCAACACCATTCGGTGACGCAGTCATAAGGTCTTCGCAAGTACAGGTGACAGGGCATGCTGCGCACTCCTTAAGGTGGGCCATGGTCTGCGGAGATATGCTGCACAAGCACTGAAGACTAGTGACATCAGAGAACCCATAACATTAATACATAACATTTCAAGTAACACAGACGTTATGTTCATAGCTTTCTAAATTGTACGAAAAATCTGACGTTTCAGAAAAAACCTTTTTTTTGAATTGAGGGCTCGTCAGGTTTTTAGTCTAGAGGTACATTTTTTTTAAAATAGTCACAGCGGAACTTTGTGTCTCTGAAGTTGGCTTTGCGAACCGTTGCGCAAGAAAGAGTTTGTCATCGAGTATACTGCTTATGGTAACCGAGTGAAAGATGCAGGTAAACAATGCTTATCTTTTACTTCAACATTGACACAAAAATAGCAACTGCCAAGGTCTTACAGCCAACTTCAGAGACACAAAGATCCACTGTGACTTAGTACTCAACTTTAAATTCTCGATAGAAGTCGAGGGCAAGACTTTGTATGCGTCAGTAGGTGTTGGCTTGTGAAGATGTCCTACCCGCGCCGTTGAGTCTGAATTTTGATGCACGTGTGTGTAATTTCAATCAATTAGCTATAGATTCATCACAAATTTTGCATTTACATTACACATTACAAATGATCGAACAACTAGCCTTGAGCGTTGCATAGTTGCCCACTTCTCATGATTGAGATGCAATGTATATTTCTCTATAGTCAGCTGTTGATACTAATTATCTTAGAATTAAGATATTGCATTGGTTATGTCAAGATTTTCGAGGAATTCCTTGACTGTCCAGTATAAATAAGAACACACATTATGCCCCGAAGTAGTAAGTTTATCCCCAAATCGCTGTTGCAATTTTAACGATAAATATAACGTAATGTAGGTACTGTAATTTCTCAGTTAAAATGCGCCAGATCAGGTGAAAATAGTACCTATAGGTAATCTAAGACTGATTTCAGATAAAATCTAGCACTCAATGATAAGATACATTTATTTTGATGACTAAATTATCAAAATCCATCTAAAGACATGAAAATAACTGCTTGTAATAATTGTAAAATTATATTCTGTCATAAGCAAAATCCAATCAAATTATCTTGTTAAATAAACGTCTACATGACACAGAGCCTTTATAAAAATAACTCTTAAAGATACTTTTAGAAATATGATTAATAAAACTCATGAGTAACTAGACTAATTTTAATCAGTGATTTGCAAAATATTGCTAAGTGCGCGGGACGGAGTCTGAAGCCAGTCTACGGGCGGGAAATAGTGAAACTTTTCATGAGTATAGTGATGGGCTGAAGTTTCAGATCAACTGTCGATAACATTTTAATTGGAAAGATTCTACGTAACAAAAATTGTCTTTTAATTAGGTTAAAATCATAGACTATAACTAGCTAACCCGCGCGGCTTCGCTCCCGTCAAAATTATAGCCTATGTTACTCGGGAATAATGGAGCTTTACATAGATGAAAGAATTTTTAAAATCGCTACAGTAGTTTCGGAGCCTATTCGGTACAAACAAACAAAACAATCTTTCCTCTATATAATATTGGTATAGATAAAAGTCTTACCATTGGTATTCATAAAAGTAGAACACGGCTTTATGAGCTGTACGATGAAAGGACTTATGTAAACACTGCTGAATTTAATTTATATGTTAGAAATTATTCAAAATTATTAAAAAAAGTTTGTTTTTTTGGCCAAGTCGCGTTATTTGAGTTTGAAGATTAAAAACAGTAGTAATGTTATTAAAATGACTTGGAATATTATTAATAGTGGCAGGGGGATCTGGTAACCGAAATATTTACTACAGCCTGTCTATTAATGACAACATCATAAAATCAGACTCACAAGTCGCACTGGCCTTTGAAAATTTATTTTCAGATATTCCCGTTTCTACTACTAAATCCTTAAACTCATCACCTTCTGTTGCTGAGTCTTTGCTAAAAGAAAATGTTAATGTTTGCGATTCGGAATTTATTTTTGAACATATTTCTTGTAGAGACATAATTAAAACCTTTCACACTTTAAATGTTAAAAAGACTGCTGATCTGTGGGGTCATTCTGTTGAAGTCGCCAAGTCTATTATTGATATTGTCGCACCAAGTTTAGCTATTATCTTTAATAATTGTATCGACTGTGGGAAGTTTCCTGACCTAATGAAAAATAGTAAAATAATACCTTTGTTTAAAACAGGTAGTACATCAGACCCTACAAATTATAGACCTATTTCAGTACTACCTACTTTTAGTAAAATATTTGAGAAATTAATTTTAGAGCAATTGCAAAGATTTTTTAATAAGCATAAATTATTACATAGCAAACAGTTCGGTTTTACAAGGGGTCGTTCAACTACTGATGCCGGTGTTGAGCTTTTGGGACATATTTATAATGCATGGGACATATTTATAATGCTTGGGCATCTTTTGTGATTTGTCCAAGGCATTTGATTGTGTTCTTCATGAAACCCTAATCAGGAAACTCCGCCACTATGGGATCCGGAACAGCGCTCTGGATCTTCTTACTTCATACTTGAGTAATAGGATTCAGAGCGTTGACGTTAATGGAAAAAGATCTCCTGGATCTATAGTAACAATGGGAGTCCCGCAGGGCTCGATTCTTGGTCCTTTCTTGTTTCTTATTTATATTAATGATTTGCCTTACCTCATAAAGGATAACCATAATATAGTGTTGTTTGCGGATGATACTTCACTTTTGTTTAAACTTAAACGTCAGCAGCTGGTTACTGACGATGTAAATAGCGCGATCTCAAAAGTAGTTCACTGATTCAATGTTAACAATTTACTTCTTAATGAAAAAAAAACGAAATGCATTAAGTTTACCAGGGTAAACTTAATGCATTTCTTCTTCACTTTTTCGTGAGGCAGGGCCTCACGTTAGGCAGGTGAAAACTGATGTGCTGATAAAGGGCGAAGAATTGAATCCTGAAAAAAGCACAGTATTCTTAGGTTTAACTTTGGATGCTAAGCTTCAGTGGGGCCCACATATAGTTAAATTGTCAAAGAAGCTAAGCTCCGCAGCATATGCTGTGAGAAAAATTCGTAATTTAACGGACATAGAGACAGCCCGTTTAGTATACTTTAGCAATTTTCATAGTGTAATGTCGTACGGTATTCTGTTGTGGGGCAATGCCGCCGACATCCAGAATATCTTTGTTTTGCAGAAAAGAGCTGTTCGATCAATTTATAAATTAAGCCCGAGACACTCTCTCAGAGAGAAATTTAAGGCGATTAATGTAATGACTGTGCCTTCTCAGTATATTTATGAAAATCTTTTATATGCCCATAAAAATATAAAATTGTTTAAAAAATACAGTGATATCCATAATATAAATACTAGGAACAAACACAAATTTGTAATACCTACAACAAGGCCCAAGAAAATAGGTAGCTTGTTTAGATGTCAATGTGTACGCTTTTATAATATGCTTCCAAGCCACGTACAAAATCTAAGTCTTAATAAATTTAAATCATTCATTAAACGTAAGTTGTGCCAAAAAGCGTTTTATAGCATTAAAGATTACGTTGAGGATAAAACGGCTTGGGAGTGAGCTGCTCCAATTAAATAAATTTAGTTTTTTTTGTTTAAATGTTTTGCACCATGAATTTTGTTATTTTGTTAAATTTTAATTTTATTTTTTATTTGTTTTCTCGCAATGACAAGAATATTTACTTTTTAAAGTATTATTTTATTTTAATTATTGTGAATGTGAAGACTATGTGGATCATTATTTTATTTTTTAATTTATCCTAGTTTTTAATCATGGTCTGGCAGTTTGAGTAGTTTATGCGGCCTACCCGAATGTCCTTTCATTGGTATTGTTCGTCGAATCGTTGAGCTCCTTAAATTCTGAGTTGAGCTGCTCGGTTATTGACAAATGCGTGCACTGACTGGACAGGTCCTCTCAATCTGGCTGGTTCTTTCCTCAAAAGACCATTTCAGATATCAGTCTACATGGTCTTCAAATGATCGAACCAAGATTTTGTCAGGACTTTAAAAGAGACTGTGACCTCTGAGTTTGTTTCGGCCTTTCTTCTCAGAGTAGTCAGATAGGAAACGCCGACCTCATCTAGTTTAAAAAAAAATATGTTAGACATGTAAAAGCGTTTGTACAAACCAACTTACAGAAATAAAATCATTTATCATTTATCATTACGTTACAGGTGGTACCACAGACATAAATCTAACTAGATGATGCGATTATATGTACTTCGCGTGCCAAAAAACGAAGTAAAGTTACGACCAATGATCGTAATCTGAGCTTTTCATTTAGCATTATCGGCTCCGGAAATCGACCGAAATCTAAAAAATGCCTTTTTATGCCATATATTGAGGTGGAAAGAATGTATAGAAAAAGTTGACCGAGGCATTGGAAATGTTTTCATTCATTGGTGATTAAATTTGTTTTTAAATTGTTTGTGAAAAAGTGGCACGCTTGGTTATCATACAGATGGAGGGACTTGCGTTATCTAGTTAGATTTATGTCTGTGGGTGGTACCTACTTAATTCGTTTAGATGAGTAAAAAACCTGCCATGTGCGAGTCGGACTCGCACATGAAGGGTTTCGTACCGTTATCACAAAAAATGCCAAAAAAATCACGTTTGTTGTATGGGTGCCCCACTTAAATATTTTTTTTTCTTTTTTGTTGTATTTGTTGTTATAGCGGCAACAGAAATACATCACCTGTGAGAAATTTCAATTGTCTAGCTATCACGATTCATGAGATACAGCCTTATGACAGATAGACAAGAAAGACAGACAGACAGACGGACCGCGGTGTCTTAGTAATAGGCTCCCGTTTATACCCTTTGGGTACGGATCCTTAAAAATCAATGACCCCTCAAATGTCCTAATCTTTTACCAAGTCTAGCACAATTTAATCATCATCATAATACTTATAATTACAGCCGAAAGATGGTCAAAGCTGTACGGAACCCTCGCCTAAGCCTCGCCAATTTGCCACATCAGCCGGTCCTTTAATACTAAACTACAAAATTGCCACGCTAGTCTTCTGAGCTTAATTGCTTCTAAATAAACAAGTCCAAACATGAAACTGCAAAGCTCATTAGGTACCATTATTATTGTTAACACCTTTGTATTGACAACAATAGGGTAAAAAGTGCGTGGGGGTAAAACCCAACCCGTCGTTCGCTCATCCACAAGGCCATATCTTCAGTGTCCCTTTTCGTGTACGTTTGCTGACACATCCACTCTCTCCAAGGCATTAAATCCGACTTTTACAGTGCACATTACTTTGTGGCAAAATATTTATACATAACTTTACTATAGTTCATCAACTTTACCGTCTTATCCAGTGAAATACGTTTACTGTCTCTAAGGCATTAAGTCCGTCTCTTTTCAGTGTATTTTGCAAGTTCATAATATTTTGATAAATCAATAAACTCTTTCCAACTCATCAACTTTAACGTCCTATCTGTGTAGAACTTTGCTCCAACAGTAACTCTCGATATCGATATTCGCGTAGCCCCATCACTATTCTTTCGAGCACGGATCGCGCGGGCGGTATTCTATACTGGCCAAGCGGCCGGCTTCACATCCGAACGAACGAACTCTGTCCCACTCGTGTGCCGTGTTTGCGAAACCTGCACTATCCTGTTACAACCCTATTCTGAAAAAAATATTCAGGCCTTATTTGCTTTTTGGTTTTTAATTGTGCTGTGCTGATCGAGTTTGGATTTTTTTTTTTTAAAAATTCAGGTGAGTCAAAAAGTTCATTGTTTTATTAAATAGTATTTAAGCGTAGTAGTTAAAAGCTTTTTGGGAGACTGGAGCAGATTAGTTTTAAAATCGAGAATATTTTTCATGAAAGCTTTTTGCAATAAATAACGTGCTATTTAAACTAAGTCAAGGTTTTCCTAAAATACGTGTATTTATCTAAACCGGTAGAGAGAGATAAAATGATTGATTAACAGATAAACGATATTTTTTTAGAAATTAATTTCAATTTCAGCTCAACATACTTTTGTGCCTTTGTACATTGTTAGTTTTGTCCTTCAACAGAAAAGTCCTTGCTTTTAAACTGTAACAATAATTGTGTGATTAACCCATGTGCCTTACGGCGTAAGCAGAAAGCTTCTAATATTCTAATATTCAAAGTCAGTGTGAATTAAACTCAAGAAGTATTTCCTTGAATTCAATAATAGTTGTCTATTTATATTAGCTCAATAAAACTTATAAATACTTCTCGTAGACATGAGATTTAGATATCTACGTCACGATTGGCGTTTACGCTTTACCAGAAGTATAGCGATGAGTGCTACATATAAAAACTGGCCAAGTGCGAGTCGGACTCGCGCACGAAGGGTTCCGTACCATTATCGCAAAAAACGGCTAAAAAATTACGTTTGTTTTATGGCAGCCCCACTTAAATATTTATTTTATTCTGTTTTTAGTACTTGTTGTTATTGCGGCAACAGAAATACATTATCTGTGAAAATTTCAACTGTCTAGCTATCACGGTTCATGAGATACAGCCTGGTGACAGACGGACAGACAGACAGACGGATCGTGGAGTCTTAGTAATGGGGTCCCGTTTTTACCCTTTGGGTACGGAACCCTAAAAATGAAGTTGGTATTATATATGAAAACTATGTTATTTTGATGGTTTATGACCAGACAATACGTGAGACCTGAGATTATGAAGATGCAAATGTAGGTTTCTTAAAAATATGGGCATTACCTCTCTGGTACTTGCATGATTTGACGGGAACTGGAGATCTGGACAAACAGCACTGCACTTTAGGGTTAGGAGCAACGAAAATGGGACAATTCCAGGGAGTTGACACATTTTTGTTATTAGCAACAGTTTGTGGTCATCTTTTAGCCAATAAACGTTCACAGCTGACCAACGACTGTCTTAATGGATAGGGAACTTGTCATAAATCACCATGTTTTGCACACGGATTATCGCATTTCGTGGCTATAAGCATTTCTTTATCTTCTAAGTTTTGCGATAAATGTGAAAAAAAAAGACATTGCCGATATAAACTTAGTAGGAGTGATTAAGATTTTCAGGATTTCCTTTTTCTTAATTTTTTTTTGGTTACTTTTAACAGACATCTTATGGGTGTTAATTCTGTGTCCTGTCCTTTTTTGCGTTATTAGTTTTTACATCTGGAATTTGCCAGTCGCTTCCTGGAGTCTGAATTGTGCCCGGTTGATTTTATTTTTTATCACTATCACTGCATATTTCAAAACAGTTCCCCACCGCGTTTGTTCGCGATTATCTCAAAAACTACTGAACGGATTTTCATGCGGTTTTTACCAATAGAGAGAGTGAGAAATGAGGAAGGTTTTGGTAAATAATTTGTTACGAGCGAAGCCGGGGTAGGTCACTAGTTTATTTATAAAAAAAACGGTTGTCCTTAGGCTTAAATAGGACACACTATTAGACATCTGGGGTTTGTCTTAGCTTAATATGGCAATTGGATGGCATATGGGTGTTGGTACTATACCTTTGTCTTACCTCTGAGGAATCATCATCATCAGCCTAATAATGTGCCCACTGCTGGGACACAGGCATTCTCTCTGTGAGAGAGGTAATAGGCCTTAATCCACCACGCGGGCCCAGTGCGGGTTGGTGAATGCCATAACACGACCTCGATTTTTTGGTTCTAGGAAATGCCGGTTACCTCTAAAGGAATACAGCCACGATATTATGTTTGGATACCCTTGCTATTAAGAATTTATTTTATTTCCCGGCTTCGCCCGCGTGAATTTCGAAAATTAACCCAAGTGAATATATTCCCTACCTAATCTAGACCTAGACCTATCTAATCTACACTCTGTGCCAAATTTCATCCTGATCCGTTCAGTAGTTTTTGCGTGAAAGAAAATCAAACCTACAAACACACTTACTCACAAACTTTCGCCTCTATAAAATTAGTGTGAATTGTGTTGTGTCAGAGCTATGAGCTATGAGCTCGCACTTGACCTTCCAGCATTGTATAATATAATATGCGCGTGCCCTACTACGTAAGCTTTGCGATGACTAATGTGCAGGTTGAAGCATCGTCAGAACAAAGCTCTGACTTCACTGCATCTAAATAATGACATATCAAGGAGTATACAGATAGAAACACCTTCAAACAATTAGTGATATCTCTCCTTTGAAACATATTGAAACAATCATGAATTTCTCTTTTTTACCTTGATATATATTGTAAAAACCGGCCAAGTGCGAGTCGGACTCGCGCACGAAGGGTTCCGTACTTGGTAAATTGCGGTTTACGATTTATGACGTATTAAAAAAAAACTACTGATTAGATCTCGTTCAAACCAATTTTCGCTGGCAGTTTACATAGTAATGTACATCATATATTTTTTTTAGTTTTATCATTCTCTTATTTTAGAAGTTACAGGGGGGGGGGGACACACATTTTACCACTTTGGAAGAGTCTCTCGCGCAAACTATTCAGTTTAGAAAAAAATGATATTAGAAAACTCAATATCATTTTTGAAGACCTATCCATAGATACCCCACACGTATGGGTTTGATGAAAAAAAAAATTTAGTTTTAGTTTCAAGTATGGGAACCCTCAAAATTTATTGTTTTATTTTTATTTTTGTGTGAAAATCTTAATGCGGTTCACAGAATACATCTACTTATCAAGTTTCAACAGCATAGTTCTTATAGTTTCGGAAAAAAGTAGCTGTGACATACGGACGGACAGACAGACAGACAGACAGACAGACATGACGAATCTATAAGGGTTCCGTTTTTTGCCGTTTGGCTACGGAACCCTAAAAATGTCCAATGAATGTGTCACGGCTAGAATACTAACATCAAATATGTAACGCAATTTAATAGCGCCACTATATTTGTTCATTAACTTTATTGCAAACTAGCGGACGCCTCGCAGTTTCACCCGCGTAGTACCTGTTCCCGTGGGAATACAGGGATAAAAAGTAGCCTATGTCACCCGGGGATAGTGTAGCTTCCCAACGGTGAAAGAATTTTTGAAATCGGAACAGTAGTTTTTAAGTTTATTCGTTACATACTAAAATACAAATCTTTCTTCTTTATAATAGTGGTAATATTTAAATAGTATAGTATAGAATATATATATAGATAAAGAAATCATGAAAATGATGCCAGGAACAGTTAGGTAATTAGTAATTAATTTGTCAAACATTTAATTAGGTGTAAAACAATAGTTTACCGTTTCTTGGTTAATAATTATGTACAAAATTAAATACTTGTTGGTTATTGTTGTCGTTAAGTTCTTCTTTATCTGTCTACAACAACAACACAATTAAATGTTTGTTAAATACGTAAAGCGCCTACTTAGCAATACATTAATGGTACTTTGATGGTATGTTTTGTTTTTAATTTAATTACAATAACAAATTTTCAACACAATCGGTATAGGGAGGTTCTTGCAACAGTTAATTTCTTAAGATATAACAGTACATGGATGGACCCATTTTCATTCATTCTTAAAAGGGATTAAGGGGAACCGATTTTTATAGAGACAACATGCTGATCATAACGATTTATTCCAGTCGGATACCCTGTATTTGATACCCTGCGGGGATCAGTTTTATTTTCTATTCCGGTCTGATCCACCGTGCAGGGTGTCACAAATAAATTTAAATATTTTATTCCAGTCGGATAACCTAGTTATCTACGAGTATTATCAGATTTTTGAGACAGTCAGCAACTAAATATACGTACAGGCACAGATAATATAATACTAGCATATAGATGCCTCATCCCATACAAAGAAACCGTGCCGACGTATCTAGCGTTTTTCATCTGATTATACCGATTATTTTATGTAAATCGATCGCGTTCGGTTCCGTTCCACGGCGATAGATAGATCACCATCTAATAATCAATCCATATCGATAGATAAATCAAATAATCAGTACAGTACGTCGGGACAGTTTCTTTGTATGGGATGAGAAACCACTGGTACAAGGTTTATTGAAATACATATTATTATTGTGTTCATAATTCTTATTGTAATGGGAACGTGTATGTTATTGTTGAGGAACAACGACAAATAAATGCATCGTTGTTAATTCTCAGTGGCTGTTTTACGTCAACTTAACCATGTGTCCATGATGCATCATAATCAAACTGCAATTCCATTTCAATGTTCTCTTCAAAATATCGCTTCATGACAGATACATTATAAATACTCGTTGTATAATGCGTTAATGACACATTACCGCGTCATGTAAGCCCGGCACGGTCGCGTCACTTCGGACAGACTCGGATTTAGAAGCGCGTGCGCAAACAGATATAAACAACAGCTTCGCAGAAAGTTTAGTGATCATTGATTAGGAATTTACCTGGTAGATGTAATGGATAGTGTGTTAATTGAATAGGTGAGGTTAAATTGATTTAACTTTTGATTGTATGTGCTGTGGAATTTAGATAAGTCTTGTTCGTGACGCTTTTTAGGGTTCCGTACCCGAAGGGTCCACGGAATCCTATTGCTGTCACTCATGTGTCCGTCTGTCTGTCCGTCGTCTGTCACACGGGTGTTACGACCAACGGTTGGAGCTACAGTCATCAAATTTTCACAGTTTATGCATCTTGTTTAGCCATTTTTTTTTTTTGAGTTGGGCTCTGATACAGCTAAAAGGGAAGGTGCAAATTAGGCCTAACCCATCGATGAGGTATCGTTGTTTAGTGTTGTCGTTGAGTAGATAAATACTGTATTTTTATTTTAAAATATATTGGAAAACATAGTAATGAGAAGCCGCCAAAGTGCGCTTTTTTCTTACAAAATTTTGTTTCGAAGAATTTTTTAACTTCCCATTGACCTTTGAACTTGGTGATAATGTTTATTATTACGTATATTTTACAAAAAAAATACCAGTATATTGATAAATCCAATTTTTTCTTTGAAATTCCCTAATTTTTTCTATTATTCCTAGTTTTTTACCGTATGTCGCAATGGATGTTTCCTAAACCGCTAGACGGATTTATATAATTAAGCCATCGTCGTCAAATACGTCTGAACCGCTTAAGTGTTCAAAACAAATATGGCGGATTTTTGGCGCGCCATATAAAGCTCTCAATTTTTTTTTTTCTTCTAGTCCCATCGAGAGGGGTATCAATCTGAAGGGTTTAAAGAGGTGGTTACAAAAATATATACTACTTGTATGTTTAAAAGTTATTAGTGAAAAAAAAGATTAATAAAAAGTTGTTTTTAAAAATCAAAAACCCGACTGCTTAAAATCATACTAAAAGATTTCAAAAAGTAGAAAAGCATGCAGTGGAGTCGGAGGATCGGGTGGTCAGCGAGCTCGCGAATATGTATCCAACTGCACAGCATGATTTTCTACTTGTTTACATCTTTTTTGCTGTACAATTTGCGCTGACCGTTGGGTAGATACAGTCTAGTAGTGCCAGGTCCAATTTTTCTAATGAAACAATTGGACCTCCAATCTTTTTAATGAAAAGATAGAAACAAAAAGTATTCATCTAAAGGCCAATCTCGTATTTTGTCTCTTCATTCACATTCAATTCACAATATTATAATATTATTATTTGTAACGACAATCAAAGTCCAACAGTTTTCAGGCAATTAGAGGTGATTTGTCAGTTTGCGACTCAAATACGAACGCAAAAGTGCCGTGAATATACTTGTCTTACCTCTGTGGAATTATTAATTTTATTATTATAATAATAGCACGTCGGTTACAAAACTCTTTTCCTTCCACTAAACCCGATGACAAAGAGGTCTTGGCACAGGTACACGTAATTAATAGCGGCCATCTTGCGACTGTAATAACCGTTCGCACCTGAAGTCTGAAGTTTCAGCTGTTTTCGTGGCCAAACCGCTGATATTATTGCGTTATTTCCTGTCGTAAAGAGTGGGTTAGATACGTGTGTTTCGTTTCGCAAATAGTTGTTCGCGGCATCAATGTTGGGTAATAGAAAATAATGTTTTTTAACCGACTGCTCAAAAAGGAGGAGGTTCTCAATTCGGATGACTATATTTTTTATTTATGTTCGGGCATAACGCCGTCATATATAAACGGATTTGCAAAATTATTTTTTTTGTTCGAAAGAGATTTGTGCCGAAATGGTCCATTTAAATTTGGTAAATATCTGATGAGGTACTTCGGAGATATTCAACAGAAATCTGAAGAGAGTATAATATATTGATTGATACAAATGACGGCAAATATCTCGGGATTGATTTTTCACTGACTGCGAAATATTTTGAGCTTTATAGATTCAAAAGACAGTTTTCGAGTAAGTGAGTTGAAACAGTTGTTTATAAACATCACACTTCCACCTGCGGTTGCCAATTTTTTCCGGGGTAATATAGTATTTTCAAAATATATTAAGTGGGTAGGTAAATATAGTTTTCTCAAAAATGGTATGTAATGTTGACATAACATCTCTAAAAAGTATCCAGAAAGTGAACTCTACCGGAGACTATTCACAACTGTCCGGTAAGAAGCGAGATTTTAAATTTGGAATCTCCTACTGTCCAGTAAGTAAGTATGTAATTTACTTACTGGACACTTGGTCATCCTTCATCCCTTTTTTTTTTTATGGCTTCGCACGGTTTAGGTCATCCTCTTTAGATCTGCTTAGAAAAAAAAAACATAGTACCAGACACAGATTAGAGTTTAGCCATTATAACATGGTTAGAGGGAGGCTCCAAATATATATCTATCTCTTTTTGGTATGACATTTTATGAGATACATAATATATTTTGGAGCCTTAAACATCCATTTTATTGTCTGTGACACTTTTTTTTTTTTTTTTTTTATGGGTCTGTGACACATAACGCGACGCAGAAAAAGTATGCACGTTGCGTTTTGTACTTAGTAATGTTGTAGAAGTATAGTGTGGGATTTTATGTTTGTATTTAGTCATTTCAGTTTATAAATCATGTTGGATTAAAGAGTCCGTTAATCAAGATGTACAACAAACAAATATAAATGCCCCCGGTAAATCGATCACAATATCTATCAGTAATTGCCCTAATATGAATGTAACCTTCAATATTAATTAAACGAATTTGTTGTTAAACTTTCTTTCATTTTTGAGAAAAGCATTATACAAACCTCAACCAGTAAGAAAGCCATCCTGGCCTCGTATATAACCGGACCTCACCTGCGGTTCGGTCCGGTTAACTCATACTCGGCCAGGAAGGCTTACTTACTGGATTCTGCTGTAATGTACTAATAGTTTATAAAAAGAATTGCATTTTATGGAAAACGTGAAAAGTAAGCAAAGATATTATTTTGTTAAGTATTTATTTATTTTTATAAATATATACTATATTTAATGGCTACTTGCATTATTTTTTTATCTAAGTACAATAAATTGACATAATTTGCTTTATGACTTTCCATTTATAAATTAATGTAACTAAATAAAAGCTATTTTGTTTTTAATGAGATACTACATCTTATTCTGTCTTGCCGCTATTTCGAATTCATAACAAAAAATATTCTTTCTGTTAATGCCGAAGTGGCGGGAATAGAAAGTACTGACATAAAAATACTGAAAACGTTATTTCGTTCCTGAATACTAGTAACGTTAATACTAATTACGTTTTCAGTATTTTTAAAAACATGCATTTTAGAAAAATTTAATGAAACTTCCTAAATTTTGCATAAGCAATTGTTTTCACCAAGTTTCTTACGCCGGCAGCCTTATCGCGTATTCAATTCGGCAAGGCAAAGGGCAATAGACCAATCACATGGCGAGATGAATGACGCGATGTGGATTGCCGTACATGTGATTGGTCGATTGTTGTTCAAAAGTGCCGCTTAATGGCCTAGTTGAAATAAATATTTTTGACTTTCACTTTGTTCATACTCTTTGCCCTTTGCCTTGCCGAATTCAATACGCAATAAGGCTGCGGGTTCGGATACATTCTTTGGTATCAGTTATAATAAGTTGTGTGTGTAGAATGTAAAGAAGCGTACGTATTTTTTTTAAATGAAGGTATTTGTTTGCTGGCTTTCGGTGTTGAATTTATAGTATTTTTGCATACTATATATTTCTTTAACAGTATTTAGTACACAGACTCGAAATATAGTAGATACAATACTATATATTTATAGTACGATTGGCAACCCTACTTTTACCCCCTGTAAGATTTCCAATGAATACAAAGTCAGCCTTTGAATATTCTTTATGGAAGAGAGAACCAAGAAATTATCGAATTTCGATAAAACACCAGGGTCTATTACCGTAAGAAAGAACGTAAAATGTTAAGATATAAAAACAAAAGATATTTTATGTAACGCGATGCTGAAATTTTATTACTACTGAGAGTGCAAGGGGTTAGGCCATGAAAGATGGCAGGTCAAAGAATAATCCATATTTTCAAGAAGCATAAAGGCACTTAGTTTTATAGACGTTAGGACAGTGTAGTTTGTCATTGTAGTCGAGGCGGGATATACATTATGCAGCCGATAGTGCAATGGCAAATGCTCACGGGTTTCAAACGATGTTTTTGTGATTGATGATGTGTGTGGGTTTGTTATTGGTGTGATCGAAGATTTAGAGCTAGGGATTAACATGGTGGATAACATGGTATTTTAATAATCCGCTTATTATTAAAGACTACCTGTGTCCGCGGCTTCGCTTCCGTCAGCTGCCTACCCTACTTACCTTCCTGCCTACCCTATTTACCTACCAATTTTTTTTCTAGGGTCTTTCTTTCGCGGAGAATTTTAACACCGCCATTCAGAAAATTATGTCAAATGCACAACGCCATCTATCGAATATGTAGTTAAACTATCCGAGTATCTGAATTGCGTGTGTTGTGATATTATTCTTCGAGTTAACCGATTGCGATGAAACAAAAACTAAGTAATACTTCAAGTTACGCATATTTTTTATGTATAAAAATTCAGATCACCATTGGTTTTGTACATTGTATGTGATGCGTGCACAAATAAACAGACAAACAGACAGGTTCTGTTGGTTATTCTTTAATCCCAAAGCAATATTTTTGGAAATATTTTCGGTGTACAAAAACTAATTTTATATAGATTTACTATCTATTCCCCGCGGATTCGACCACCCCACAGGACCCGTTTTTCGGGATTAAAAAATAGCATAACTAGCATAACATTAGTCAGGAATAATGTAGCTTCCTATTGGTGAAAGAAATTTTTAAATCGGTTCAGTAGTTTCGGAGCCTATTCGAAAACAAACAAACAAAAAATCTTTTCTCTTTATAATATTGGTATAGATATGTAGGTATTGATAATGATTTGAACTTGGCTAACATGTTTATCAATATCATGAACTTCCTTAAGTAGGTACTCCATGCTAACGTTAGGAATGTACATTCTATAAAACTAATTATATTAGACACGACTTTTTCAACACCCGACTACAAATTTTGGGCAGAACATTAGATAATGGAATAAATAAAGCCTAAAACTATTTATTTATTTATGTACACACAAAACACTTAACAATGATAATAAATAATACAGATAGAAGAGCACAAAGGTACTGCTTATTCAATAAAAGTATAAAAATAACTAGTCTAGTTCTATAGCAGAACCTTCCTTTTTAGGGTTCCGTAGCCAAATGGCAAAAAACGTAACCCTTACAGATTCGTCATGTCTGTCTGTCTGTCTGTCCGTCCGTATGTCACAGCCACTTTTTTCCGAAACTATAAGAACTATGCTGTTGAAACTTGGTAAGTAGATGTATTCTGTGAACCGCATTAAGATTTTTACACAAAAATAAAAATAAAACAATAAATTTTGGGGGTTCCCATACTTGAAACTAAAACTAAAAATATTTTTTTTCATCAAACCCATTCGTGTGGGGTATCTATGGATAGGTCTTCAAAAATGATATAGATGTTTCTAATATCATTTTTGTCTAAACTGAAAAGTTTGCGCGAGAGACTCTTCCAAAGTGGTAAAATGTGTGTCCCCCCCCCTGTAACTTCTAAAATAAGAGAATGATAAAACTGAAAAAAATATATGATGTACATTACTATGTAAACTGCCAGCGAAAATTGGTTTGAACGAGATCTAGTCAGTAGTTTTTTTTTAATACGTCATAAATCGCAAACCGCAATTTACCAAGTACGGAACCATTCGTGCGCGAGTCCGACTCGCACTTGGCCGGTTTTTTAAACTTCATCTATAAACCATCAGTCTTCTCTTTTTCATGAAAACATTTTTTAACAAATATTTTGAACTAACTACACACACACACACATTACATTCCTCAAACAATTCCGTATCTCCGAGGTCAGCTCAACCGTCGAGTACGAAAGCTTACACTTCTCACGTCTCACCTGCGCCAGCGCATGCCCCAGTTCGAGTGCCACGTTACGTCCTCGGCTATCAATAGTAACCAAACGCGCCGCCAAGCGCGTTATCATAACGTTTCATAACAGTGTATAGTGCGAAGTGTGCCGATGAAAGGGCGTACGCGCGCACTTCTGATTTCATCTTTGCAGAAGTGGGAGCCCTTCTTTGATTTTAAATTTATATTAAAAAAAACTTGGTCAAAGGAACAACTCATTAATAATATCTCCCTGTTACCGTTCCATTGAGCATGGTTGATTTCTGGCTTCATCATCATCATCATCAGCCATTTTAATGTTCCCCACTGCTGGGACACAGGCCTCCTCTCTGTGGGAGAGGGATTGGGTCTTAATCCACCACGCGGGCCCAGTGCGGGTTGGTGGATGTCACATGTCTTTCAGTCATGTTTCAGGTTTATATTTAAGATATGTTCAGGTTTCCACACGATGCTTGCCTTCACCAATGTCAGCGACAAAAAGAAGCTTAGTAAAAGAAAATGTTTTTTTAGAGTTCCGTACCCAAAGGGTAAAAACGGGACCCTATTAGTAAGCCTCCGCGGTCTGTCTGTCTGTCCGCCTGTCACCAGGCTGTATCTCATGAACCGTGGCAGCTAGTCAGTTGAAATTTTACAGATGATGTATTTCTGTTGCCGCTATAACAATCAATAATAAAAACACTAACATAAATATTAAGGTGGGGCTCTCATACATCAAACGTGTTTTTTTGGCGTTTTTTGCGATAATGGTAAGGAACGCTTCGTGCGCGAATCTGACTCGTACTTGGCCTGTTTTTTTATTGCAATTTGTTTCGTATACCCGTACGCCCACGATAAAGTGCCTTATGGTTTAATAGATTTTCAAGATGTTTTCACGTGTGAAATTGGCAAAGGACACTATTGTATGGAACTATCGAGACAAAAATGTCTCTAAACTCAAAGAAGCATGAAGTACTTATGTTTGTTCTGTTTACAAGTGTGTCACATGGCCCTGGAATATAATAATAACTGCAATATATTTTATTGCCGGAGCACGCGCCATCTTTTCTCGTTCTACGCCCACTTTCTGTCACGCTGTGTTTAAACTAAAATAATGTCAGCGAGATTTATTAGATAGTTGCATTCTCTTGCCCTGAATAGTTCCTTATATATAATGTTTATTGTATAAATATTAATATAATACCTATAAAACTAACTTATCCGATTCACTCCAGTGTCCAATTCCTCAAGAACCTTGTATTGCCTAAAGCTTTCTGTGAGTAAAAGTATTTTCGTAATCCTATAAAACCTTTAAGAAATTATCTTTTACAAAGATATACCACACAGTTTTGTTGAAATCTTTACAATATGTATTACATAGTTTAGATTGACCATAGCGTCAAATATTGTCCATCGATTTCTAGAAATTCCGAGCGCAAATTCATGATACTGGCTGCCAATAAACAAATGAATTTCTCTATTTGGAAAACAATTGACAACATTTAAAGTTCGATATTAGTAGTAGAGTAGTTAAGATTCGAAATATCAAAAGATAACACCGGCCAAGTGTGAGTCGGAGTCGCGCACGAAGGGTTCCGTACCATTATAGCAAATAACGCCACAAAAATCATGTTTGTTGTTTGGGAACCTCACTTAAATATTTATTTTATTCTGATTTTTTGTATTTGTCGTTACAGCGGCAACAGAAAATCATCTGTGAAAATTTCAACTGTCTAGGTATCACAGACTGACACTGGTGACAGACGGACAGTGAAGTCTTAGCACCCTACACCCTACAAACAGCACACCTACTCAAAAGAACTATTCAGATTATAACACAGGAACGGGAAGGCGGTTAGAAACTAAATATAATTTTGGCGCTGATCCATGCACTATAATTATAGCAAGAGTGCCAAAATTCTATTAGCATTACCTGCTATGTCTGGCATCAATACTTTATGGACATGCGTTACTCCTGGCCTGTGACTAATGGCTAGGGGCTAAGACGTAAATATTTTGTGACAATGATATAGAATATTTGGCCGGTGAGAGAACTGTGTATTTTGAACGAAAGGATATGTATAGAACATTGATATTCAAAGAAAGAAAAACAGTTTGGAATGCCAAAAGGTTATACAAATCATAACAATTTAGAGGTCGAATTTGCTGACTTATTATGTGCTGAAAAATAAATTAGTTACGTAAAAAATATGAAGAAGATACTACACAAACAAACAAACAAACATATCTGTGTTTAATCTGCGATCTAATATATATTTTTATAACTCGATAAATCTGTTAGGAAAACATACAAAATATAGGTCTACCAGAATCTCATGGCAAAAAGGGAAATAAAAATTTGTTGTATGCAATACTGGGGAAATTGGATCAAACGATCTTGATACTGTTTAATTTGTATTTATGTCTTTAGTATTAATGAACATGAGGTACCTATATTATAGTAGTCACAACGGATCTTTGTGTCTTTGAACTTGGTCCTGCCAACCATTGCGTAAGAAACAGTTTGTCATCGAGTATACTGTATAGAGTAAGCGAGATAGGACGATGACAAAAAAGACAAAAGATATTTATTTCAACTGGGCCACCAAGCGGCACTTTTGAATGTCACAATTTAAATTAACATGGAATAAAAGTTGATTCTACCGTGCATTCGGAAAGTAGCTTGTTATGGAGAAGAATACACAAGAAACTCCGTAAGCTTATGTGACATACATAAGCGAGTGAAAGAGACAGTTATACAATGCTATCTTCACCTTCAACATTGACACAAAAATAGCTACTGCGCGGGGTCTTGCAACCAATTCAGAGACACAAAGATCCACTGTGAGTATTATAGGTATGTGTATGAATAATGTTGTTATACATCGTGTTCTTAACAAAGGAAAAATAAATCAATTGAATATTAATTTATGTACTAATTTATTATTTAGCATTTAAATCATACTAATAACTTAAAACCTCATTCAGAACTAGAAAACTAGAATACGATTCCATGAACTCCACTGGCATTTCAAAAACTTGTATCTTTGTAGTTTTATGTCATCTCTCTCCATCAAAATGGTTCTTTTTCATTGGCATTTAACATATTCAAAACCAATCTCTTTATGTATAAAGTCTGTAAAAAATAATAAAATGTATCATGTTACTTAAAGTAATTCATCATCATCAGTCTTTAATTTTTTTTAATGTAAGTTTTATGGCCTGGTTGCTAGGACCTTTTAGCCACGTCTTTGGAAAGAGTTTTGGATCTTATATTTATTCTTTAGTATGCATTAGAATGCGGATGTAACAGATTCTAATGTTTTTTGGAGTATTTGGCAGCAAATTGTATCGAGTCAGTCTTCCCAGTAAGCTTTGCAGAGGCAGTCAATACTACAATAAAATACACCGCTCCACTATCCCGAGATCGCTTTTGTCAATGATTTTACAAATTGTCCAGTTGCGGAGACAGTTGAGACACAAAACTACACCAATAATATATCACAATATCCACTAGGAATCAATTTGCAAATAATATTAACAGCCACTGAACTGCACTCGACAAAATCCCGCCAAAAACTCCCGTCTATATACACGTCCCACTGCAGGGCGCAGATTATTACTTAATATTTTTCTTACGTCAAAGATTCTCAATCTCCGTTAAAATCAATATCTTGTCGAAGAATTAGTAACAGTTACATTACTGTTGCCATTTCCTTCCGGCCATCATTCGATGTGCCCTGACCTACGATTTACCATATAATAGTAATGGAAAGAAATTAAAATTAAGTAAGAAAAATATAAATTTAACTAAAAGTATCAAAACAAGTCAGTCCAACTTACCGGTCCACTCTACGACGCACTTTAAAATCAAAGATTGAGTTTGATTTACGCCTTCTTCTTCCCTTATTTTATGATACACATTGAAAAAAATATGTCTCGCTTGAGATCGAAGTGGGTTTTTCGACATTTTCACAAAAATAACAAACTTTCAAGATAATATCAAAAAATTTCAGCAGCGGTTGACACATCAAGTACTTTGATTCGACAGGTGACAATTGACATTGCCATATGAAAATCACAATTTAAAAAAAATAAAAAATGCCATGAGATTCTGGTACACCTATATCAAAGATGCAAAAGGCTTAAACAAAACTGCATAAAATGTTGCTCCAGTTTCCACAAATAGACTTTCACCTAGCTTCCGACCTTGGCCAAACGAAGCATATGGCATAGATCATGAAGCGTTTCCTAAAAACATGTGTTTACACGATTAAAAGGCGTGATCTCATTTCTCAGGAACGAGAGCCGTGAGTGTATGGACTGTTGAGTGCATCTGAAATCGAAGAAAATGGCTGAAAACGGGTAAGAAACTTTTTCAATTTAAAACTTTTCTAGTCAAGCATTTGTGGTTGTTCCATTATACTTTTTGACGGACAAAAACATGTCCCTGTGTAGTCCTTGAAAAGCGATCTCCGCCGCTATAATACTGAGCGTATTAAAGACGCAATTGAGCGGAATAAGGGCTCCAAGGTCTTTGCAAGAGATCTGTCTATTGGGCAGAGCCAGCTCACGAAACTGAAGACCGACGATGGCAGGATCATATCCGCCAAACCGGAGCTTCTGAGGGAGATCGAGAAATTCTATGGGCAGTTGTACACGTCAACCAGTAAACCCGTCGCGAATCTAGTAAAAGACCCTAGAGCTAGATTGACCCGTCACTATACCGAAGACATACCGGACGTCAGCCTGTACGAGATTAGGATGGCTCTTAAACAGCTTAAGAATAACAAGGCACCGGGTGATGACGGCATTACGGCCGAACTCCTGAAGGCGGGTGGTAAACCAATACTTAAGGCCCTTCAGAAGCTGTTTGGTGCCGTCATACTCGAGGGGAAAACGCCACAGGCATGGTGCAGGGGTGTGGTGGTACTCTTTTTCAAGAAGGGTGACAATGCCCTGTTGAAGAACTATAGGCCCATCTCACTTCTTAGCCATGTCTATAAGCTGTTTTCAAGAGTCATCACGAATCGTCTCGCGCGCAGGTTTGACGATTTCCAGCCTCCCGAACAAGCCGGATTCCGAAAAGGCTTTAGCACCGTAGACCACATACATAGGCTGCGGCAGGTTATACAGAAGACCGAAGAGTATAACCTGCCTCTCTGTTTAGCGTTTGTGGACTACGAGAAAGCCTTCGATTCAATCGAGACTTGGGCTGTACTGCAGTCTCTCCAACGGTGCCAAATCGACTACCGGTACATCGAGGTGTTGAAGTGTTTGTACAAAAACGCCACCATGTCAGTCCGACTTCAGGATCAGGCCTCGGAACCTATCTTTCTGCAGCGAGGTGTGAGACAGGGAGACGTCATATCTCCGAAACTGTTCACCGCTGCACTGGAGGATGTCTTCAAGGTTCTGGACTGGAGAGGGCTAGGCATCAACGTCAATGGCGAGTACATCACTCACCTTCGGTTTGCCGACGATATAGTGGTCATGGCTGAGACCATGGAGGACCTCAGTATAATGCTCGATGACCTCAGTAGAGCTTCCAAAAGAGTGGGTCTTAAAATGAACATGGACAAAACCAAGGTTATGGTTGAATGCCCATGTAACACCCACTCCTATCAAGGTTGGAGACTCTACACTCGAAGTTGTGGAAGATTATGTCTACCTGGGACAAACGATCCAGTTGGGTAGGGCCAACTTCGAGAAAGAGGTCAACCGTCGAATCCGACTCGGCTGGGCAGCGTTCGTGAAATTGCGCGGTGTCTTCTCGTCCAACTTACCACAGTGTTTCAAGACGAAGGTCTATGACCAGTGTGTGTTGCCAGTGATGACCTATGGCTCTGAGACGTGGTCGCTCACAATGGGCCTCATCAGAAAGCTTACAGTCACGCAAAGGGCAATGGAGAGGGCTATGCTCGGAGTATCCTTGCGTGATCGAATCAGAAATGTAGAGATCCGCAAGAGAACCAGGGTTACCGACATAGCCCGAAGAATTGCCAAACTTAAGTGGCAGTGGGCAGGGCACATTGCTCGCAGAACGGATGGCCGATGGGGCAGAAAAGTTCTGGAGTGGCGACCGCGAACCGGAAGACGATGCGTTGGAAGGCCTCCCACCAGGTGGACCGATGACCTGGTGAAGGTTGCGGGGATTCGCTGGATGCGGGACGCACGGGACCGGTCAATGTGGCGACACTTGGGGGAGGCCTATGTCCAGCAGTGGACGTCTTTCGGCTGATATGATGATGATGATGATGATGTGTAGTAACAAATATGTTAAAAAAAAAAATAGCGTATTTGCATGCTATGTATTCTTACGTATTTAATCAATGATATTCTAGTAAACAGATACATTATACACTCACAAAACAACTGAAAAAAGTGTTCACAGCAGCGGCAGCACACATACACACTTTTCATTCATTTGACATTTCACTACAAGTCGAAAGGGATGGCTGGATAAAACCAACAAGAAAAAAAGAGACAGCTAGTGTTTGTCACTTGCGTGTGAAAGTAAACAGACATTATTCAGACCACCAATGTTTTTTTTCTTTTTCTATCTACCAAATATCAGAATATTAGAAAAAAAACTGAAATAATTTACCAAATATGGTATGATATCCCTTCTGTTTTATGTACTTTGGTATCATAATTGGTACGCTTTCTAAATACACACGATGGCATTTTTTCAATTTAGTACTTGTTTCAACAAAGCGTATCGCTCTTCGCTATGCGTGACATAGACTAAATACTAAATGTCCCAATTAGGACGTATGGAGTCTTCACAATGCGCGCGCTCATAACATATCTGTTTACTAGAATATCATTGTACTTAATTTAGTGCATAAACGTTAAGTCATTTGGTTTAATAAACCTATTGTCGTATGAATTACAAGATAATCAATTTATTTAAAACTAACATAATGGTAACTACGTTTTTCTTCATTCATAATGCAGTAGTTTTCCAATTATTGCAAATTGTCTCTCGAAAACTAAAATGGCCGTGCTACAGAAACGCTGAAGGTTGAAATAGAAGTTAAGATTGACATAAATATTCTCGAGAAATAACAGACTTATATAACCATTGTATTATTGTTTCAAATTCCGAAATTAATGTTGTTGTTTACGAGTCCAGACATCCAGCCAGCCAGTAAGCGCGATCGCATAAATCTTCGACAAAACTATTCCAAATTCGAATGAGGAATGGGCACACCAATACCACGATTAATAAAAGTATTCTATTTTGATGATTGTACAACGGTTTCCGGATAACTGGCTTAAAAGTGGAATAGGTCACACTGGTCGCCCTCGACGGGCACGGCGGCGGGCAGTAAGCAAGTGTCCACAGAGTCAGTTCATGTAAAAATAACGCGAATCTTGGCTGGTTTCCAGGTACGGCCCAACCGCTGGACACATAGGCAGAATTCCCAACTACGGAAAAACTCATGTTAACGTAAGTTTTAAAGTTTTGGTACTTTTTGGTAATGGATCATATATTGCATGCGATGGGGATTCAGTTTTTCCTATAAACGTGACAACTAATCCAAAGAACGTGACAACAAAATTCAGCACTATGCTTACTATTCTTCTTCAGCACTATGTTTAGTGGAAATATTTATAGACTCATAATATAAATTTCCTTGTGCTCGTTTTCGTGTGCTCTTCATATTATTTCAGCTGTAAAATTATTTTATCACTCATTGATGTTTAGTTTTCTACAAAAATATATTTGAGAAGCATTGTTTGTATCTATTCTGATGTCATCTTATAATCTTTTATTAACGTGATATGTTCTGTAATTTCCAGCCGATGGGTGCCGTCGAACCACCAGCATGCATTCAAAACGCCATGATGACAAAGGACAAGAAGCCCTTCACATACACACCAGGCGGCCTCGATCTGTCCCAGATCAAGACTCCAAGCATGGCGAGAAGACTCGCTAGGCAGAGGTCTAATGAGGAACATGAACAGCAACAGTATTATCCTCAACAGCATAGCAATGGGGGGTACCATCCCCAAGGAGGACCAGCTCCTCCCCCACCTCCGCCACCAAAAATGCCAGTACCACCCCCACCCCCTCCACCAATAGTCATCCAAGCTCCAAACTCTAAATCCCCGAAACCCATCGCACCCGGCGAACGTCCCGAAATTGTTATCCCCGAAAATCCTATTGGAATGTTACGAAAAACGAACAGCCCTTACCACTGGGAGGTTGAGAAGGCAGAAATGCAAAAGTTAGGAAATACTCCTAAGTATGTTGATAAAGTCCCTAGTCCTCTGACGGTGAAAATGCCGCCTTCTTCGTTTACGCAGCAGCAGCCCCAGACTTATACCCCACCTTCGCAAAACAACTACCAACGTTCTCTGTATAGCAATCAACGTAACCCTGAAAGCCCTATCTATAAGCCTGAAGCTCAGTATGCTCACCAACATTCTGCTTCCCCACAAGGGTCTCCACCAACGAGAGAAATCTTACAACGACAGGACTCTCAATTCAACAAAAGTCCTCAGCCATTTACTGGCTTGCCTTCCTCAAACAGCTCACCCTATTCACCGAGCCCCAATAACAACTGGAGGCAACCGGAGAAGAGGGATTCTCCTGCAAACAATGTGCACACCAGCCCACAATCCGTACACTCGAATCGTAGTCAATTTTCACCAAACGTACAACAATACTCGCCAAATACACAACAATATTCGCCAAATAATCAACAGTACGCTCCTAACCATCAAAACCAAAGTCCACCAACCAACTCCGGTCCCGTTTTCCATACCCTACCCAGAGCTGGTCAAAGAAACGCAGAACCACAGAACAATAATGTGGTGTACAATAACACGAAGCCAAGTCCTCCATCTGAGTCTAACGCTGCACCTTGGAGGACAGCTACTCTTAACAGACATCCAAGGGAGCAAGAAAATCAACAACCCATTTATAATAATACCAACTTGAATCAGGAGCCGTACATCCCTCCATGGAAAGTAAACCAAAACAACAACACGGCAGCAAATTACGAAAACTCGCATGTGCCTGCTTGGAAGCAAGAAAATAAGCCTCAACAGCAGTACATCCCGCCATGGGTAAATTCACAGGACTCTAATAACAACCGTGTTCAGGAGAACAACACTGCACCCTGGAGAAGTCATGAGGCACCCTCGTCACCACCTAAGTCAAACCAACAAGAACAGCCTCGTTACCAATCAACGATGTCTATTCCTGTGACACCTAGAAAGCAAAACCCACCACAACAGCCAGAATACAATAACGCGCCGCAAAAGGAGGTAGTATATGTCAATGAAGAGCCAGTGTACTTCTGCCCAGAAAGTCCGAAGTCTATTCCTCCATGGGTGAAAACACAGAAAGAAAAGACAAAGACACCCCCACCTACCTGGGTTCAAAGGCCTTTGGATGGCAGGAAAAGTTTATCTAGGGAGTTGAACACACCACCACGAGACACAAACCAAGAACCTGAATGGGTAAGAAAGAGTAATGAAATGCAAAGAGGTGCCCGCGAAGTTGTCAGTCCTCCAAAATACCAACAACCGGTTCAGGCATCGTGGTCGACAAGGCCGTCAGAAAACCGCAGAAGTTTGCCAAGGGATAATGCACCTGGTTCTCCTGGAACTAGGGTCATTCCTATCCAGATGGAGGTTTCGACAACAGAGACAAGAGATTCCAGGCACGGTGGTCATCCACAGCCTGGCCTGAGGATTACCATTGGTATGAATCAGAATCCAGAAGCTCGTGCGCCATTCTCACCACCAACCCAACGAATCATGAGGGTGTTGTCACCACAACTGGTAAGGTTAGAAGACTCAAACCAACAGCCAGATCTGCCGACCCTGAACAGAAGTTTCCAAGACAGTCAGCCAAAGACGAGGATAATTCCAATTCAGATTGAAGGGGGAAATGGCGGGGTAAATAAGAGGTGAATATTAAAAAAAATATATATAGGACGTTTATATGGTAATGATTTTTAATTTCACACCTTTTAGCCTGCTACTGCCACAATATAGGCACTAGAATCACTATTATCGACAAAATCAAAGACAAATTCTTCGAAATTGTCGAAATTTAATCCAAGGACACCCAATTACATCACTGCCATTTAAAATAATAACGTCTTACAATCCAGGATTAATCAAATTTCTAGAACTAAATATCGTATTACAAGTGTCTATCCTCGTTTCAGCTTCGGTGGCCGGTTTTAGGGGAGCTTCTCGTCCAAAGTAAACAGTTTTTACTGCACCGCTTCTATATGACTCAGTGTTTCGCTTGCTTTATATTTAGCGCGTTCTTCAACACGTTCTAATTTTATTTTCCACTAATCGAATCATTCTCTTACGCTGTTGCCATAATTAATTGGCTGTTCAGGTTCATCATCTTTAATATTCCATTAGTATCAGGTCACGGCTATTTTTCTATTGGGTTAAGCTATTTGCTCATTTTGGTGTACTATTGGCGCTTTTTAACGACGTTGTATTTTGTTTAAAACTGTTTTATATTTTTGTTTTCTATATTTCTGTCATAATTAAAACATTTTATAACCAAAACTTTAAAGCAAACCTTCATACATCAAATAAAAACTAATTTGTCTAATTCGAAAATATTATAATAAATATTCTGCTGATATAAAAATAAAAACTTAAAAATCGTATATGATTAGTTTGAAATTTTAATACTGATTAGCACATTCTTAATTCAATTTTCTATGGAGAACTTGAATTAAGAATAATATATACTAATCAAACTACTCATATGGTTAAAAGTTTTGTCATCACGTCAGTAGATTCTGAAAAAAATAAGTAAAAATATTTAACACAAAACTGAATAATAATAGAATATTGCTCAGAAAATACCTAAACTATTAAAACCTCTTCTGTAAAATATAAATCACACTCACACAAAAATCATGCTATAACTAAAACTGATGCTTTATAAATATCAATATAATAACCATAATAAATTATATATTTTCAGCGTATACTACCACAGGTTTACGCAAGAGGGGCCCCCACGACAATCCAAGGCATTCAGGGTTCTGCAGATCATCACAGGCACAGAGGATCTGGACAACATACAAGTGATCGAAAAACATCACGGATTCACCGATTTATAAAAAAAATATGTAAATATATATTTATGTTTTATAAATAGGTATATATATTTTGGTGTTAGTTATAATAATGAATATAATAAGGCAATCAACGTGTTTTTGTTATTTTTAAAGAGACTTTTTTTCAAGAAAATGTACATGTGTATAATCATTGTTTTTAATTGTCTATTTACTAATAGTATTATACGTTATAAATTAAGTCGCAAATATTAAGAATAACTTGTTGTCAAAATTATTGCACTTGGAACTAAGTTCCTCTTATTTTAATTCTTTAGATCATTATATTTTGTCCTAGCGTCGGATTGATGACAAATTAAATTATTTTTAGCGATGTAATCTATATTTTCTCAAATAAAGTTCGAAAATACGCACGTATTATTAATTTAATTAACGATATAACTATTATATTTTTAATGTATAAATCTTTCGAATAAATATACGTTTTGTATATAAATCGAATAACAATGGCGAACCGAAATGTTATGCTTTAATTTCGGTGTTTTACTAATGCTCATGAACACAGCTAGCTTACCAAAGAAATCTTAGATATAATTATTAAATTATTTTTAAATATATCGGAATAATGTTTATAATATAGTTTTGAAATATATAAAATAGGCTTTAGCTTAGATATTCTTATTATTAGGTATAATTATTGTTTAAAAAGTTACCAAATCTATTATTTACTTCTCTACTCTTAGATTTTGTAATTTATGAATTTTATATTTCCTGTAACTAATGCACCATGATAAGTATTTATTGACCATCTTTTATATATTTAAACATATTTATTTCTTCCCATAATTTAATAAGTAGTCCTTACTAACGTTTATTAATTTCTATATTTATATATATATATTTTTTTTTTTTTTTTTGGTTTTGGACCGGAATAACTAAGTTAAGTATACTAATATATTAATTCTGGAAGATTCGTGTTTTCATAACGATGTGGCATTTCCGAAGTTCCCGAAAAATAGTTTTGTGTATTTGTGATTAACTAAAAATTTTTGTTTAGCACTGTAGTGATGTGACTGGCATATATACTTTATATTTCAATGTTCTCTTTACAGATATTATTTATATTTTATGATTATTAAATACGTGTAATTTATGGATTTCTATATTTAGAAATCGATTATATTATTGTTATGTATTTAGTTTATTTTTGTTATTATTATGAATAGGCCAGAATATTACAAACTAAGAAAATGGTGACTCATATTATAATAATATGTATGTATTAATATATCAGTATATTTATTTTCTATAAAAAGGGCCAGTTATCATCAATACATAATATTAAACATATTGAAAACAGACGAGGGGTGTGGCAATCTAGTCAGTGTGATCTTTCTTAAGTATATTACGTATATTATTATACATATACGCCTAGGTATTATAAAATTTATTTTATATTAAAATTATTATAGATTTTATATTTTGCTTAATCCTATCACATATTATATAATGTAAGTATAGTTTAATTTTATAATAAAAGTTATAAAATTGTATTTGTCTTTAATTTTTATACTCCGTAAAATATTGAGGGCCGATAAAAAAAAAAAAAAAAAAAATATGGTACGTCTTTGGTACCTCTTGTTTTATCATTTTGCAACGCCGACTTTCGAAACAAAGGTTATTTTTACAAGCTTGCAATGTATGTATGTAAGTGTGTTCGGGTCAAATCTTGCAACTGGATTTTAAAGCAGTTATCCGCCACTGATTAAGATGAAATAGTGTATACACGTTTAGTTTGACAATGCATGTTTAGCTATGTGACGTCATTCTAAATCCAATTTGGCGAACGGCCTAAGATGGCGGACTAGTTACTTTTTTAAAGAATACCTGATTTAGGTATCAAATGAAAGGGTTTGCTTCTTCTTCTTCTTTTCGATTCGATGGCACATTTAATTAGATTGTCTGGGCCCAGTAGGCGGCCACGCTTATTGAAGCGTCAGAAGCACCGTACAGGTCTTCCAGGGTGCAAGTGAATGGACAGCCAGGACACTCCAGCAAGTGGGACATAGTCTGTACAGGGGCACCACACTCGCACCGAGTGTTGGACGAATCAATAATCCCCCATTTCGCCAAACTATATTTGCAGGGTTTGCTGAGAAAAATACTAAAAAAGCTTGTTTAAAAAAAAGATATTTAATGAATAAATTTATTGCACTTATTGATTTAATTATATTGAAAGTCGGATTATCTTTTTTTTATCTTTACAAATCGATACTGTTTTCATGTAATGGATCGACCCTCCACGGGATTATAACGACCAAAATTTAACGGGGTATAGGTCTGATTTAATCATGATTTTCAAGAAAAACAACTATCAGATTACAATGTCTTAGGTACTTACATTAACTTTGCTATCAAAGTCACAGTATGGATGACAACTACCTTTATAATATTTGTTATAAGAATCAAAACCAATAGTACTTACAGATATCTAATAATAATAGATAATAACAGTTTGTAAATACCCTAATGCAAGTCAAGGGCTTCTTCTCTTCTCAAACAGAGAAGGTATAAGCATTAATAATTACGTTTACTCAAGCCGGGTTATATTAACTGTACGTATATATCCCAGGTTTCTTAAAAATGTACTTTTCACTGAAGTTTCGGTGATATCCAAGATATACTTATCGAAGAACAATAGTACACTTAGATACTTTTAGTGTTATTTATAAAAAAAAATAACCATCATGACTAGTTGAATTACTGATTAGTACGAGGAGGGATCAAAAAGTAGTAAGAAAGAGATAGAATATAATAACTATTGGTAACTTAATAATTAATTTTTCGTACCACTTGCTCAAAAAAGTGACATTCTATGCCACAAAAAGCGAACATAACAATAGTCATTTCTAATCTGTTAAAAACAGGGAAAGAAAATTGTACTGAATTTCATTCATCCTCTAGGGGGAGAATGTGATTTAAATTTGGAATACTTGCCGAAATGTATACTGAACTACATCTGTGTTTACACCATTGAGTTTGTATATAAAGCATTTAACATCTTTTTGAAAAAGGAATACGCATTTATTATGCAGTTATGATTATTAAATAAAATTACGAAAACCGACGAGGCCATATGAGCTTGATGCCTTTGCTTTTCCGACAATTTGCCGCGTTTTTGTTTTCTTCAAATACATAAACGTTAAGTTTATTTTAATTTTATTTGTCATTATTTTTAATAAATGCTTATCTCATATTATTATTGTGTTAATTTTTTCGCAAATGGTACGAAAAGTAGAGTATTTTCCTCGGTGATAAAGCTGTCTTAGTCTTGGGTCAACTTAATTCCCTCGCTGCACTCAGGACTCGTCTTAAATCCCTCGCTTCGCTCGTGATTTAAGTTTTTAACACCCTCGCTACGCTCGGGAGTAAACCTCGAGTCCTTCGTTACGCTCGCGATTTAAATCGTCACCCGCGACAGAAGACACAACTTGATCCCCTTGGTAAATAATCTACTATTTTTACATAGTTTCCGAATCTCTCTACACACCGAGTCCAGCGCTTTTCCAAGGCTTCAATCCCTTTCACAAAAAAAGTTTTGTCTTTATCCTGCAAAAAGCTCTCCACGGCATTCATCACCTCGTTATCGTCTTCGTACCTGTTTCCCCTTAAGTATTTTTTCAATTTGGGCAACAGATAAAAACGCTAGCCGCCAGATCTGGTGAATAAGGTGGGTGGTCAACCAATTCGATGCCAGCTTGCTGAATGGCAGCCATCGCTAACCTGTGCGCGGGTGCGTTGTCGTGATGAAACAGCACGCCCCTTCGAAGTTGCCCTCTCCTTTTCTCTTAAATGGCATTCCTCAACTTGGGAATTAAAGCTGCATAATATTGGCCTGTAATAGTGGTACCACGCTCCAGGTGGGTGATTGAACAGGTGATTTCAATCAACAATATCCCTTCTGAGTCCCAAAATATTGAGGCCATAACCTTGCCAGCCGATGGCACGACACGAAACTTCTTCGGGGTCGGTGATGATGGCAGTTTCCATTGCGAAGATTGCTGATTTGTCTCGGGATCAAAATTATGGACCCATGTTTCGTGCATTGTTACGAAACGAGACAAAAAGTTTTTCAGAATCTTCTTGAAACTTGTCCAACAATATCTTCGAAATGTCAAGTCGATTTTGTTTCTGACTATCGGTTAACATTCTCGGCACCCATCTTGCGGAGACTTTTCTCATATTCAAAGATTGTTTCAATATGGATTGAATACTTCCATATGAAATGCCCGTTTCTTGAACTAAGTATCGGATGGTAACTCTTCGATCGCTCAATACCATTTTCTCGACTTTCGCAACATTTTCTTGGGTGAATGACGTCGATGGACGGCCGCAACGATGTTCGTCTTCCGTGCTCGTTCTCCCTACTCGAAATTGTGAAGCCCACCTTGCGACAGTGGAATACGGCGGAGCAGACTCTCGTAATGTTGCCTCCAAATCGTAATGAATCTCTTGCGTCGTTACCTTTTTTAAACAGAGGTATTTAATAACGGCTCGCACTTCGTTTTTTCTCCATTTTTAACCCCTGCCGGCAAAAGACGGGTGTTATACTTGAAACTCACGGCATCATAGCGCCTAAACGGATGAACCGATTTCGATTTAGTTTTTATTTTTTGAAAGGTAATTTTGTCGAGAGTGTTCTTAGCTATGTTTGAATAAAATCGGTTCAGCCGTTCAAAAGTTATGGGCGTTTTACTGTTCGAATCGGGGTGTTTTCGCAAGATAAATGTGTCGAAGGTTTAAAATGTTTAAATTTTGAAATTTTACTTGTCGAGAACACGTTCCGACACGAAGCAAACAAATGACTACATTCAGAAAAAAACAAAAGAGAATCGAAGATTTTTCTCTATTAATATTACAAATATGTATCTGAGCTATGCCTGCCATTTTTTTTTTTTCTTATCAAGGAGTATGCCGTTCTCACTACTTTTTGATCCCTCCTAGTAGATTCTAAACTTAAATATGTTTTTTTTCTATGGCGAAAATTTTAATTAAGAATCAGACGGTAAAAAAAATGTATACATAGGATAGGCTACTTTATGATAATGTCAACTCATTAATTTGGAACTGAAACGGGCAAAGTGGCTCCACCTGTAGTTTTCAGCTGTTATTTCTACCTAACCAGCCAGTGCTGCAGTGGTATTGGTTCCATAGTACGACCATCGGGATTGTGGCAGTGGTGCCATCTGTGGATAGTTTCATCAATCTACCTAACCTCGACCCAACTATGAACCTTTTTTCACATGGCTGTTTACTAGGCAGCCATTTGTGAAAATGTTGTTGACAACAATGACTAGATGGCATTTTTTTCACAAAGTCCGACGCAGTCAACAATACTACTGCGGTTGTATGTACATTCCTATCTAAACCCCGTCTTCTAGATTAATAATTTTACGTGGTGTTTTTGTCGAACTCTGGTATGAAAACTTGGCATTTTTTTTCGTTGAAATAAGATTAATATGAAACCGGCTTGAAATATGGTAATTGCAAATCCACTTGTCATGATACCCCATAACCATCACAACCACCAACCCATAACTTTCGTCCATTTAAATGTCAACAATACATGTACTTGTACCTACCTAAAGGTCGTAATTGATGTTGGCTACGAGCTACGACGGCTACGAGTGCTACCTGCTACGAAGTTTCGTAGCGGTACCTCGACCAGTTACGAAAAATCCTTTCTTAGGTGATGTGTTTCTGTGATTCCTTTGATTAAATATTTTTTAGCGACCATTTGTGAGGTTAACTATTGATGAAAACGCGGGAAAACAAAGATTTCATATTCAAAGAAGAAAATAAACTTTTTATCTACCATCTAATACACTCCTCAGAAACTCTGCAACCGCACCGGGTCGTAAGGACACAACTAATCAGTTTTATCAGCCCGTGACATCCCTGATTTGGCCTAATGGATATTTACGGTTCCGGCGAGGCAGTAAAACTCGCGTATAAAACTTCTTTTATTTAACATATGTATGTACGAACAGTGGTCTCGATAACAAACAGTTTTTATTGCTCGTGTGTGATGTACGCACGTATCAGATTATGTGATAAAAATCGCTTTTGTTTTTGTGGATGGTTAATTTGATTTCTGTCGTACTGTTTGATTAGGGCGTGCTTGTTTTTGCTGTTCAAATACACAATCATCATCATCATCATATCAGCCGAAAGACGTTCACTGCTGGACGTTCCGCATCCAGCGAATCCCCGCAACCTTCACCAGGTCATCGGTCCACCTGGTGGGAGGCCTTCCAACGCATCGTTTTCCGGTTCGCGGTCGCCACTCCAGAACTTTTCTGCGCCATCGGCCATCCGTTCTGCGAGCAATGTGCCCTACCCACTGCCACTCAAGTTTGGCAATTCTTCGGGCTATGTCGGTAACCCTGGTTCTCTTGCGGATCTCTACATTTCTGATTCGATCACGCAAGGATACTCCGAGCATAGCCCTCTCCATTGCCCTTTGGGTGACAAATACACAAACTTATAATTAAATTAGAAGTCTTAATATAAGGGATCACTACCGATCTTTAAAAGACTGGTAAAGGAGCACTACCTGTCACTGTGATCTTATTCTTGTTGGAGCTGTATTTTTTTCTTGCCTGTATATTTATAAATGTATGTATGCATCTATTTTAGTATTTTACATTTAGTGCTTCAGTTTGTAACTTATTATTTAATTTTCAAATTGCACCAAGTGCAACCCCATATCGTGTCCAGGCTATCTCTCTCCATCCAGAGTTGCTTGGAAGAGATCGCAGATCGCGATAAGGCCGCCTGTTGTATGTTATTGTTATTTTAAGGTTTCCGTATGTAATGTTTTTTATCTTGGTGTACAATAAAGTATATAATAAATAAATAAGGGGAATTTAAAACGATCGAATAAATAAAAACTTAGTGACTGATGATAGTATCTCATCATCAGTCAGTTTTAATAACTTGAGTGGTAAGAATTTGAGTAAAAGAAAAATTAACTAAACTAACTACGAATATTGATTATTAATAAAATCCAGAACGAGCTTGGGTCGTTCTTCTTTTTAACCTACAAAAGGTTGTCTCCACCAGTCAGTGAAAAAAAAAACAAGGAAATTAACATATTTTTTTCTTAATTGTATTTCAACATGCACTGTACTATACACATAATGGCTGTGCATGATTAAATAACATATGTATTGAATAATTTTATTGTAAAAAGTACGTTACAGAGTTGTAAATCCGCGTGACAGAAGTGTATTTCATACAAAATCTCAGTGTCTCCCGCTACCTCGGCTTGCGTAGAATCCATAATATTACGAAAAAATTATATGATGACACAAAAAGTAAAAATATTTTATAAATCCTAAATAAATTACCTATCATGTAATAGCAAATATTATTTTTTATCACTTTTAATAAAATATTAAAAAAATCTCAAATACTTGTCTCCTACTACCTGATGTTTATTTTGTAAATTCTGTCACGTGGGTTGTCCTTCGAAATACGCGTTTGTGCCGTCCGTTTTTGTGGCCTGCGATTGGAGGTTTAGACACCCTACCCCTCTTGGTACGATTTCCCCTCTGAGATCAAGAGACAGCGCGTCAGTCGCCCGAAAGCTGTGATAGGAGGTCCGTGTGATAATTCGGCTACCGCTTCGTCACGTAAGTAATTGATTCAAAATATAATTATTATTGTTACTTTTCGTTGTCCACTCTTACGTTATAAGAAATATTTTATTGCCAACGTGTAAATTATATATTCTATGTCTACCTTAAAATGTTATCGCCTTTGCAACAAACTTTTACCCCTCCGTCACATGACAACTTCGTCACATGTTTATTGTGACAGAGTGGTAAAGTACGTGACAGAGGGGTAAAATAAACGTTATTCATGTTCTATTTATGCTGAATACGAGAAATACTGAAATAGATAAACTAGTTATTATGGTAATTATTCTTACGAAAAGTGTCACCAATATTTTTCTATCTTTTCGTATGTTTAGGAACTTTTACTTATTTCCTATTTCCAGATACCATCATGGCGAAAATGAAGACATTAACACCAGCAGAAAGACAGCAGCGTTGACGGGCAAAACGAAAAAAAATACCATGAGAAGGTAGCTGAATTAAAGCGCAAGGATTTAGAAAGATACCATGCTCGAAAGAAGCTAGTGGCTGCCATGAGCATGCAAAAACATCGAATCAAAAAGCGAATATTGCAAGACGGAAATAAAAAAAGAAGGTAGAAGAAAAATATGCTTGAAGAGGTACTTTTAAACACGCCGGCTCCACCACCAATACGAGTAACCCCACGAATGACTCCATCTCCAACACCGACTTCCTCTGAAGTAAACTCGTAGTTCAAGGGGAAGAAAGTATGTGAAAAGGTATAGAAAAAATTATACAGAGATAATATTAAGTTTCAAGAAAAATTACCAGTTATAGAAGAAAGTTCGAAAATATAAGAAGAGATTGCTCAGAAAATCGAAAAATTACAACAGCAGGAACAAAGATGAAAGCAATAGTCAGAATACAAAGAAGTTCAGCGTTCGTATCAGGGCATGGCAAAGAAGCTGCTTATGGTGTTGGAGGGACAATGAAACGCCAAGCTGATGCCGTAGTAGATGGAGGAAACGATATTGCAGATCTGTTCCAATTCTTTACCGTGCTTCAAGATGCCAACAAAATTAAACTGTTCATGGTGACAGACGAAGACGTAGAAAATGCAGTAACAACGATTCCAAGTAACATTGTGCTCCTGAAAGGAACTATGCAATTCCACCAAATGTTCATGGAAACTCGTGGCAGCTTAAACCATTAAATTGTTTGTGTGAACAATTCTGGTTTTGCCACGTTCCTAAAACTTATGGGCCTCTGCCTGAAACCCAGCAACAACAAAATACTGTGGACGAGTTCTTATCTAACGAAAAAGAAGACGATACAATTCATTTTGTGAAGGATTTCACGCTCGCTGATATTACGAACACAATTAGTATGCCCTGAAAAAGTCTTTACGATACTGTGTATAGCCCAGATGAATCATCCGATAAAGATCATCCTTTGGCCACGCTTAAAATGAAAGATCCAACTGATCAAACGGCTGTCTGCGGTACTTCTTACCAAACACTCCAGCCTGTAGACATTCATCCAATGAATATAAAAGATGGAGTACACGTATTGGTTAAAGTACGAAGCGAAAGGAAAATCCATGACACTTACGATGGAGTAGCAAAAAGTATCGTCGATGGAAAAGGCGATGTCTTGGTAATGTTCCTAAAAACAGTCGCTGATAGTGGAATACTGTTTAAGTTGGTGGAGAATGACGTATCGGATGTTCCTTTTGATGATTTGATTAAAGTCTAACCAGCTCCGAATGTTATTAAAAAGGGAAAGAGACAATATTTCCAATTCGAAGAGCCACTGTCAGTATTCGAAAAATAAGACTTTCTATCAGTGACTTCGAAATTGAAATATTGTCTTGCTAGATTGTGCTATTCTTAATGATGAATATTTTATTTTATGGTTTTGGGAATTTTAATTTGTTGTTAAATAGACTACATTTTTTATTTACTTAAGACGAGTGAGTCGTCATTTAATTTACTATAATACGAATCACTTATTGTAAAGGTTCTCAAATGTGATTTCATTAATTATCTAAGTTCGATCTCATGTTATTTTATGTGACAATGTTAAAGACTGATAAAGGTTTATAACAAAATAAATGTTTCTAGAAAAATAAACCTGTTTTATTCCAAAACGCAGCCTGGTATCCTCTAGAATAACAACTCTGTCACGTAAGTTACTACTCTGTCACGATGTTGTCTCCTGGTAGGAAAATTGTTTTGGTTGTTTATATATTTTGTTATGACTAGTGCAACATTGGAAAATTTATATTTATAATAGTTGATGATATTGCCGTCTGTGATATTCGTATTTATTAGTAAATGATAGTAAAAATTGATTTATAGCAAAAATATACTTTATATTAGCAGAAAATGTGACAGAGTGGTATAAGAGCATGAATAAAACATATTTTGTAAATGCAAATGTATTAGTCTAATATGTTTTCTAAAGGGTCCTTTAGTTAATTAATGTATTACAAAAGTACAAGTTATTTGACGAAGAGTATTCGATAGAATAAAATAAAATATTTCGTGACGGAGGTGTAATTTTTTTTGTCGAATCCATCTTTCAGGTCTTGAAAATCGTACAAAAATCTGTAAACTTCTCGGCCAACAACTTTTTCCGATAGAATAGAACTTCTGCTATCAGAATATATACCAGGCCCCTCAGAAAGTATTGCGAAAAAAAGTTTTTATATATGGGAGACTGGCCAGTTATAATGTTTTTCGAAAATATGATTATTTATAAGTAAAAATAAGTAAGTTCCAATTTCAAAATTTCCCTCCACATTTTTTGCGAGTTAATTCAAAGTATTGTGTCTCACTGAAATATGGATCTGCGCCGGGAACATTTTAGAGCTATGATTTTATACGATTTCAAGTGTCGCCTGAAACCGGATGAATCGTATGATAGACTTCAAATGGCATTCATGGATGAAGGCCCTTCCAAGGCAACCGTGTATCGTTGGTATAACGAATTCAAGCGCGGTCGACCAACTTTGGGGGATGACGAAAGAAGCGGTCGCCCTTTGACGGCTGTTACCGAAGAAAACGTGCTAGCAGTGAAAAATTTAATCCAAGACAATAGGCGAATTACATATCAGGAGATTCAACACATATTGAAGATTGGATCGGGAAGCGTTCACGAGATTCTACACAGCCATCTTCGCGTGAGGAGGATAGTATCACGCTGGGTGCCGCACAACCTCACCGATGCTCAGAAGCAGGCCCGGGTGGAATGGTGCCGTGATATGCTTAACAAATTTGAAGCAGGCTCGTCTCGGCGTGTTTACGACATCGTTACAGGTGATGAGTCCTGGATTTATCAATACGACCCAGAAACCAAGCGCCAGTCGACTGTTTGGGTGTTTCAAAATGAGCCAACGCCTACCAAAGTGAAGCGATCTAGAAGCGGGGGTAAGATTTTGATCGCTAGCTTTTTTAATTTGACTGGCCACTTGGTATCAATTCCCTTACGGGATCAAAGAAGCATTAATGCCGAATGGTATACTACCAAATGTTTGCCAGAAGTTTTCTCTGTTATAAGCAACAAGCGACCAAACACAGGGCTCCGCGGGCTACTGCTCCACCACGACAATGCACCTGCGCACACCGCACTCAAAACGAGGGACTTCCTGGACAGCACGCCAGTCAAACTCCTGGGTCACCCTCCTTACAGCCCTGATCTAGCACCGTGTGACTTCTTTTTATTCCCAAAAATAAAAAATCAGCTCAAAGGGATACAATTTTCGTCGCCGGAAGATGCGCTGGCTGCGTTCGAGCAGGCTGTAAACGAGGTGTCTGCGGCGGACTGGAAAAAGTGTTTTGAAAACTGGTTTAGGCGCATGAATCTTTGTATAGAGGCTGGTGGAAAGTACTTTGAAAAGATTTAATAAAAATATATGTACGTATAGAACAATTTTTTTTAGTTTCGCAAAACTTTCTGAGTGTCCTATACTGAGCGGGAAGCTTAATATTTTTCTTTTCGGAATTGAGCTGATGTTTTATCAAATTGTAGGTTAAAAAGAAGAACGACCCGCTTACAAAAGTGGGTTGCGATTAATCCATTTCAGATATTAATATTCTAGCCGTGCGACTAGAAATACAGAGACTTCAATATTAAGATAGAGACGATTTTCTTAGGGCACGCCAACACGGAAAGGTTAGGTTCGAAGGGGATGACGGGAGCTGAAGTAATCGAACAAAGCGAGCAAACTTAGCTCCCGTCATCTCCTTAATGTTAGGTTATTTTAGACCCTGCAGACAGAAAAAAGAGCACCGGGCTCCGTCAACAATAGTACATTGTTCACCGAGAGGAGAAAGTGACCGATTACCGTCGAGGGTGTCGTTTGAAACACCCGAGATCGGGAATCGCACTTTCTCTCGAGTGATACATAGTGCTTTATACTACACCTACGAGGAAAATAAAAAAATAAATCTTTACTAATTGAAATTTATATCGAAATTGTTGCAGTTAGTGACCAATGGCGTCTGCAATTTTCACATGTTCTTTTTTCAAATTGTTTGACACCATCCAACACACAGCTAGTGGCCAGTGTCATTTTGCGAACTTGGAGATAAAAACTCACTGTAAAAACTTTTTGCCTTTTGATATTTAGGTTACCAGCGCATAGTCTTACCCAAAATTAAAAAAGAAAAACCACGTAAGAAATGGATTTTCATACACTTTTCTCTCCCGCTCAGATGGGCTCCGTCAACAATAGTACATTGTTCACCGAGAGGAGAAAGTGACCGATTACCGTCGAGGGTGTCGTTTGAAACACCCGAGATCGGGAATCGCACTTTCTCTCGAGTGATACATAGTGCTTTATACTACACCTACGAGGAAAATAAAAAACTAAATCTTTACTAATTGAAATTTATATTGAAATTGTTGCAGTTAGTGACCAATGGCGTCTGCAATTTTCACATGTTCTTTTTTTCAAATTGTTTGACACCATCCAACACACAGCTAGTGGCCAGTGTCATTTTGCGAACTTGGAGATAAAAACTCACTGTAAAAACTTTTTGGCTTTTGATATTTAGGTTACCAGCGCATAGTCTTACCCAAAATTAAAAAAGAAAAACCACGTAAGAAATGGATTTTTATACACTTTTCTCTCCGGCTCAGATGCGTTTTCTCCCCGCATATTTGTTCGATATGCAATGACGTACTTTCTACCGTAAATTTGATAAAGTATCAAGGTACTTTCCGAGCAGGTGTAGTATAAACTTTTATTTTCGATTCAAATATTGAAAAAAATGCAGGACGTAACGTTGACACTCAAACAAATATAAGGTCGCTCAAATATTATGAAGCTTTGCATTTTGTATTTTGTGTAACTCAAATGAATGTTTGTAAGTTGCTGTTCTGTTGATTTCTCGTCACTCGCAGTCAGTCACTCATTTAGTAATACTATAACGTAAATTAATTATTTTTGTCATATAAAACTTTTATTTAAAGTCACTCGTTCAAATATTACCCTTAAGGCGCCGATTCCCTTGAGTAGCTAATTTTAAAATGAGAATCACGTCTAAACGGCTAGTCGTAATTTATTGGAAAAAATAATTGTTATATCAGACTATATTTTTAATAATTTCATGTGAGCAAATTTTGAGTTTTATTCGTATAACATAGTGTAATTAATTTGTAAAGTTATGTCTAAAACGGACAAAAACACGGCAATCACAACAAAACCGCTGGGCGTATTTTAATGAAATCGACAGCATATCATAGACAAGGTCATGGTCGTTATGGTCATGGCGTTAGTCGTCGTCTTAAGACGACGACTAACGCCAACGACCTTGAGGGAACAAAACGCGCACTCGTTTCACACCCGCGCGACCCAAAATTTAGCAGTTTTTTGTACTTTCCTTATTATTCTATGACTTTTAAAAAAAGCTTCAGATCAAAATGTAGATAATTAAATTGTCTTTGATATGGTGTCGATTTCATTAAAAATACGCCCAGCGGTTTTGTTGTGATTGCCGTGTTTTTGTCCGTTTTAGACATAACTTTACAAATTAATTACACTATGTTATACGAATAAAACTCAAAATTTGCTCACATGAAATTATTAAAAATTAAAAATTTTGGTGTGATTGTCGTGTTTTTGTCCATTTTGGACATAACTTTACAAATCAATTACACTATGTTATACGAATAAAACTCAAAATTCGCTTAGATGAAATTATTAAGAAAAGGGTCTAATATAACATATATTTTTTCCAATAAATTACGACTAGCCATTTAGACGTGATTCTCATTTTAAAATCAGCTACTCATGGGAATCGGCGCCTTGATATAATAGATTTTTCAATATGAAGATGCACATGTTTTAAGGCCCCGTGGACGGTAGCGACGATACAAATCGACGACGCTTTTTCATGAAATTGTTCTATATGTACAGTACCTGTCTGCGGGAGTTTTTACAGGTACATTGGTAGAGAATTTAAAGTGATTTGGGTAATACGTTAATTGTCCTACGGTGAGTTGTGAGTTGCAGCTTTTATAATGGTGAAAGTTTAAGCTGGCGCTGGAATCTAATTCAGTTAGAGCGCAGCACTTCTGTATTTAGCTTACCTATCTCCTTTTTACCGACATAAAAAGGAGAGGTTTCTCAATTCGACCGATTTTTATTTTATGTGTGCTACTCAGAACTTTTTACTAGATTTTGATGATTCTTTATTAATTGAAAGCGGGGGTCTCATTAAAATTTGACCAAGATCTGATTAAGAGCTTCGGAGATATACAACAGAACTCTTCAATAAATGACGGCAACTTTCTCGAGATTGCTGCAATATCGCATGTCTGTTTATTGTTTAAACCATTTCATAAAATAACCTCACGCCGCCGGTACACTTTAAAGGGATACGCAGATGTGTACAGTTCACCCTAGTACTAGTACACTCTAATTTCACCGGTTGTGTTCAAGTTTCATGTTATTCGGGTAATCTATTTTGGCATAACTGTGGGCATTATAGTTAATTATTACCACAACTAAAAAGTGAAAAGAAAAACTTTTTACAGAAAAATACAACCGACTTACAAATAAAACACTACAAAGTGAAAAATTAAGAAACAAAAACAATAACCCCGACTTCCGAAATTTAATTATTTTTATTTGTAAAAAAAGTTTTTTGTCTTTTTTCAGATTAACCAAAAAGGTTCGTAGTATGTCTTGCTCGATGGTTTCATTCAGTATGGCAAACTATGGGTTAAATTTAACGTATAGAAACAGGTAAGAACATTACCTGTTTCTATCAAAGACCTTATACGTATTTCTGTTTCTATACGTTAAATATATTCACCCCAAGCTATGCATATACCATTTCCAGCTAATTTTGCGCTGCATTAGTACAGTTGCGGGCCAATATTACCGAGACCATACTACTGACTGAATAATACATATATGGATACCATGGTAAGCGAAAAGCGCACGTATTTACGTAGGTTTTGCACGCACACATACGTAACAAAAAGCTACGTTTTCCATCAAAAGTTAACAGCTGTTTTTATTTTGCCGTATATCTAAATCCATATCAAAGCGTCCAAAACTTGGCACTGATATCTTTCATACATCTAGAAAGAGGGAGTTTACATTGAAAGTAGTTTTATTTTTACTAATTTCCAAATGGTTTCAAGGTCATATCAGTTTCATAAACAAGATTCTATGCCATACATGTGGGTCAGACCCACTTTCAATGAATTATTGAATACAAGTTGGCATAAATATTGTCACATTTATAGATCCGAAAATCGAGCGACAAGATTGTAAATAGAACGGGACATGTGTCGTTTCAAGATCCTGTAAATGTGTGTATTTGTATTTAAATGTATTATATAAACCTACAGATATTATAGTGGGCGGAGGAAACAAATAATACCTGTTATCGATACTGGATGTAATACTAGCAAAGGAAAACATGAAGTAAAAAATATTGAATGATATATTTTAGAAGCTTTCATAAATTATAAATTTTACATAAGAATTGAAGCTTTTACCTACAAAGTAACTATCAACTTATGTCATACAATAGGGATGTTTCCTGGGTAGAAAAACCGGCCAAGTGCGGGACGGACTCGCGCACGAAGGGTTCCGTACCATTATTGCAAAAAACGGCACTAAAATCACGTTTGTTGTATGGGAGCCCCACTTAAACATTTATTTTATTCTGTTTTTAGTTATAGCGGCAACAGAAATACATCATCTGTGAAAATTTTAACTGTCTAGCTATCACGGTTCATGAGATACAGCCTGGTGACAGACAGACAGACAGACGGACCGCGGAGTCTTAGTAATAGGGTCCTGTTTTTACCCTTTAGGTACGGAACCCTAAAAATGATAATTATATTTAGTCCGATAGTAAGATTATCAAATAATATTGGACACGTATTTTTTGCTTTAATAAATAAATAAAAACTGACAAAGATAAAGCGCATCAAAGTTCAGGAGTGGGGGAATGTGACGTCACTTTGCCAGTATAAAGTGTAGCACACTGTGACGTCACACGATATTTCAACGCACTGTATCGTCTTATTTTTTTTTACCTGTTAAAAGAAAAATACGTGTCCAATATTTTTAAGGTTATCTAACTGACGGACTAATAGATATTTTCTGTCAACTACCCTATTCTAGATGACCGGCAATGTCGACTGTTATCCGCTGCTGATGATAATCACCTAACCGGCAGATTTTCTTATTCTGATACCCAAATAACACTACAGAAAAATCCTCTACAAGAGCCGATTTTCCTCCTCTCCTACTGAATACTAAAACATTCTCACTGCAGTATCACAGATAACATATCTCCCTTCCTTCATCGATCTTTGGTCATGTTACATAGCCGGGCAATAGCAAAGGCGGGCAATTATTCCTTCGCCCACATTCTTTCACAAACAGGTTAGGAGTAGGACATGTTTATTTTCGATGTCGACGACTGTCGTTTATTCGCGGGGCAATAACGTGACGTCAAGATGACGGCTGTATTTTTTGTCTGTTGGAATTTCTTGAGATCGTGTCCTGTGCGTGATTATTGGAGTTGGATGTTGAAGTGATTGCTAGATGTGTCAAGTATTAAATTATTTTGACGACTGATGAAATGAGATGGCATGGAAGAGAATTGGAGAGGAGACCTCTAAATGCACATGTCTGTAACTCATAAAAGTGTGAGAAGACCTGCCAATGTGGTATTTACTAGTAGGAATGTTCTCTGGGTACAAAAATGATAATTCTATTTAGTCCGTCAGTGAGATTATCAAATCACGGTCACGTATTTTTTGCTTTACCAAATCAATAAAAATTTACGAAGTTAAAGCTCATCAAAGTTCAGGAGTGGGGGCTTGTGACGTCACTAAGGTAGTATAAAGTGTACTAGTGGCGTGACGTCACACGAAATTTCAACGCATTATATCGTGGTCACTTTGTGTATGTGTCACAAAAACTACCTACCCCATTAGAAGTTATTATAATATAATGGCATGCTAGTTACTTGCAAACTTATATTTAAGTAACAGGTATGTGTATTTGCAGCTTAATTGATCTTACATGAAATTCAAACAATTTTAGAAACAAGTATTATATAGGTATGTTCAAAGTTTCAAACCAAGGACGATTGCAAAAAAAGCGTCTTGTTTTTGGATTTTTTTTTCACTTTTTTACAGTTTCATTCTACCAAAATGTGTTACAATACAAATTAAAAAAATCGAATGGCATGTCTCAGAAATTTCAAACCGCGCCATCTATTGGAAATAATTTTAAATGACCCGTTCAAATAATCTTTGCAATGTGAGTTAAGAGCCCAATATTCCATAATTTTTTGCATAGGATAGTTGACTAAACAAGAACCTCCAATTTTTATGATCAATTCTAGAAAATGTTAACTTTACGTACAATTCAATAACAAATCGATGCATATTGCGCCATCATCAGGGATATTTATTTGAACCAAATTTTCTTTCTTTGCGCTTGGACCCCGTGTTCTAGATATCATTCTTATTTTTACAGAATTATAAATTCGTGTGCAAAGTAACAAAAAATAAACTATACTTACTATAAAACTCTGTCACCAAGTCACATGTCACATCCAGTGCTCTACGTCAACACGCTCCAATAGCCGCCGGCTTGCCAACGGAACTGTGACGTACATCCATATTGTCTGCCGTCTCTTATCTGTTATCAGCGGCAATTGAAACTAACTCCATCCCGCATGCGAGACTAATAGAAAAGATACGAGCGGCTGGAGTTGGTAGAGTTTGTGTGTTGAAGTAGTGGTTGTGAGATATATGGTGTTTGGGTAAAATAATAAGTTCAAAAGCTAAAATCTGACTACTGAAAATTCACGCTCTATAAAGTACGAAACAAGAACATATTCCCGTAAATGTACCGTGATCGTATGCTACTTTTCAGAATGTATTGTTTTGTTACTGTAGGTTTTTATGTAAAATATTTAGGGGTTTTCGCAGAGCCTGAGGGAACAAATAAACATAAATGCATATATGCATACATACATACTTACAAACTCAGATCAAATAAAAAGTCAAGATGCAACGTTGCAAACAACAAAGTGACGCCGGTTCAAACTACGGCTTGCCGTACAAATACACTATTACACGCCCTCACGTACAACGAAATTACGCCTTAGCTTGTCATTCGAGCTCACAGATCAAATAATAAAGCTCGACTGAAGTGAAAGATTCCTAATGGGTAGGAAGTTGTAGTCGTGAGTTTGAGCCCCACCAGTTGCACTCTCTCGTATTTACGAAACGAAAAAAAAAACAATGTAATAACATTTATAGGTAAATAGTTATTCTTCTTGTGTTCAACTTGTGAAAACCGTCGCTAAGGGCTACTAAGGTTTTAATAAACAAGCTTTTATATTAAAAATCGCATTGTCACAAGAAACGTTTTTGTTTTGGGAATGCCAAATTTCTGCTGAAAACTGGGAATTAGATCAAATATTACTTGGAAGCTTTGATTACATACGTCAACACCGATACAAGTGAAACTATAAATAAATTCTTTCCATAGAGAAGCTGGCCAGGACGTGGCTGGAGGTGGATCACTGTGTTGTCCAATTTCATGACAGGACATGGTAACTTTAAAAAAAATTATTTTCCTTTAAGCTTATTGCCTCTCTTTTATGTCAATGTTCTACATCTGACTGTGAATATGTACAATCTGCACATCATATCATAGGGCAGAATGAACCCAATATTATGTTGGATAATGTAGAGCTGGAGTTATTTACTAAAAGTGTAAAAACAAGAACAAATTGCCGTGTGTTCAAGCGTTTTTGCCATACATATTGGAATCAAATATCAGTTACAATGTTAGGACACAATAATATTCATGATGATTTTTATCCGTGGTACTAGGCAACTGGACTTATCCCAGATGTAAACGACCCTTTGTGCCTATTGGCCTTGTTTGTTCTGTCTAACTTGATATGGAGGGCAGTGACAATTATGTTGTTTTTCCTACTCCTCCGTTCATCGGACTACAATACATACAGCGATGCGCCATCGGTGCATGGTGAATATCCCGCCCATACCCACTAAACGTTATTGTTTGTCCACTGTGATCAGATGTTAATTTATTTATAACTTCTTTATTTAGGGAATCACAATTACAAAAAATATTATCTATGCAAGTCGCAGAAGAAGCTGTCACTCTAGTTGGATCCATAAAAACATTTGCTAGATTAAATGATTTAAAAAGACCTAATAAACTGATACTGTTATAATTATTTTCTAATAAGTTAATGTTAAAATCGCCGCATATGACGATTGATTTACTACTAGTACTAACTTTTTAACACATCTTCCATTATAGAGTCAAACACAGATAGATTCTGGTAACTTGGAGGTCTATAGTCACATACTACAACATGCTTATAAAGCTCAACACAGGACAATTCAATGGTGTGTTCAACCGACAGTCTAACAATGTTTTTCTTTCTTTAGATTTAATAGAATTTTTAATTAGTATTAATGATCCGCCATGTATCATACGTTTTCTGCTGTAATGGCTAACTGCACGATAATTTTCATAATGAATGGACCATACTTGGTGATCTTTTAACCAATGTTCTGTTAGACAAATAATATCAAATTTTTCATTATGCGTACAGCTTCAGGAGTGAAATTCCCTGCCGGATTCTGTATTTCCCGATAGCTACTATCTCGGGGTCTTTAAGTCAAGAGTGAGTAGGTTACTTCTAGGCAAGCGTGCTACTCCTTCGACCACATCATCATTTACCATCAGGTGAGATAGTGGTCAAGCGCAAGCCTATCTACAATAAAAAAATAAAAAGTTATTCTTTTCTGATTAATTTCGTTGCGGGCTCCAAGACTGTAAATTCATTCTCCGAGACTTCGTCGAGCTTCATTGCCTCGGCACTTTTCTGGTGGTCGCCACTTTTGATTCTGGCTTTCAGGAGTTACAGTTGTTTAGGAAAAGTGCGGTTGGATTGTCCCGTTAAAAAAAAAGTGAAACCAAATAAAAGCTTGTAATATGTACATAAGGTACACACATTCAAAATAGCGGACCTCCATATTATTTTGCTGGTCGTTAGCCTATTGTTTTGAGGAAAACTTCCACAGCAGCAGGGACACAAGGAGAGTCAACAATTTTTTTTTTTAAGTAATGTAACTAAATGTTTATTTAAATTTTGCGCAACGCTGACAGCCCTTTAAAACTTTTAAAGAAAATAATGTGCGCGCCTGAAGCCAGTGAGTGCCAAAAATAATGCGATGATTGACGATCAATGTCTGTAAGTAGGAATATTATGTTGATAGTACTTTTATACTCTAAATGTTGTTTATGAAATAAACAATGTCGTCGAAATCGCTACGGGGCTATCCACATTTCACACTATTCCACATTTTTGTTTGAAAATAGATGTAGAATGAGCGGTCATCGTTCTAGGTCGTTTCGTCTTAGAATAATTCTAACATAAACATACACATAAACACCTAATATTACTGTCATAGTGTCAATTATTGACACTATGACAGTAATAGTAGGTGTTTAAATATCACTGACATTCAGTCAAAGCCTCCACTCGACTTAGCCGTGATTAATCTATATATGATGCTATCTAGCCGTTTTCGGCCACAGCGACCGTAATCATTGGCTACTCAATGTGGTTGAGAGCTCAGATTTGCGGCTCTGTTATGTGCTCTCATGTGACTTGCATATCCATCCTTGGCCGAGCACAAAGCGGACACTATTAATCTATACTAATATTATAAAGCTGAACAGTTTGTTTGTTTGTTTGAACGCGCTATTCTCAGGAACTACTGATATGAATTAAAAAAATCTTTTTGTGTTGGTTAGTCCATTTATCGAGGAAGGTTATAGGCCATATAACATTACGCTACGACCAATAGGAGCGGAGCATAAATGAAAAATGTTGCAAAATCGGGCAAATTATTCCTATTTGAGAGCTTCCGTTGCGTGCGCTGCGTAAATGGTTTGAGTTTTTTATGTAGGGTAGATGGGTAGGTAGGTAGCCAGTTGACGGGAGCGAAGCCGCGTGGGACAGCTAGTCTAATATATAATAAATGACAGGTTACATCTTGTAACTTATTGACATTGACGTCCTCGACTCGAGATCATTTTTTAACCGACTTACCAAAAAGGAGGAGGATCTATGTTCGACTTCTTGTATGTTTTATATTTTTTATTTTTTTATGTATGTTCGCCGATATCTTTCACCGATATTCAATTGTGAACCGATTTTGAAAATTATTTTTTTGTTTGATAGAGTATATTTCGAAATTGGCTCCATTTTAGTTTGGTGAAGATCTGATGAAGAACTTCGGAGATATACAACATACCTCTTCAATAACTAACGGCAAATCAATCGGGATTGATGCAATCGCATGTCTGTTTATTGTTTATACCATTTCATAACATAACATCACGCCAGTACGCTCTAAAAGGGTACGCAGATCTCTCATTTCACCGGTTATGTTCATGTTTCATGTTATTCGGGTAATCTATTCTGGCGTTATAGGAGCCTATTTTAGGTAGGTACAACTAAAAAGGGAAAAATAAAAAAACTTTTTAGCAAAAAAATACTACCGACTTCCAAATAAAAAACTACAAAGTGAAAAATAACTTTATTTTTGGAAGTCGGTGTCCATATCGCAAAAAAATGGGAAAAAGCAAGACACCGACTTCCAAAAATAAAGTTATTTTTCACTTTGTAGTTTTTTATTTGGAAGTCGGTAGTATTTTTTTGCTAAAAAGTTTTTTTCTTTGCCAAGAGAACTGAGTAAGAGAGAATGGAGTTAAGGAAGTTGCCTTCAAAACGACCTAATGGGTGTTAAAATTCATCTGAATGTGTAGGCATTTATGGTTATTTATTTACCTTGGCTCCTTGGGTAGGATTGTTCCATCAGACAGTACTAAAGTCTGCTATGTTGGTGCTACCCATAGGCACAAGTAATGTAATACTAGCATACAGATGCCTAAACTTAAGTGACAGTGGGCAGGGTACATTGCTCGCAGAACGGATGGGCGATGGGGCAGAAACTTTCTGGAGTGGCGACCGCGAACCGGAAGACATTGCGTTGGAAGGCCTCCCACCAGGTATACCGATGACCTGGTGAAGGTTGCGGGGATCCGCTGGTTGCGGTACGCACGGGACCGATCAATATGGCGACGCTTGGCGGAGGCCTATGTCCAGCAGTGGACGTCTTTCGGCTGATATGATATGATTATACAGATACCTCATCCCATAGAAAGAAACCGTGCCGACCTAACTAGCGGTTTTCGTCTGGTTAAACTGATTATTTTTCTAAGAACACTGGTCGTTCGGTTTCGTTCCACGGAAATAGATGGTGTTAGCAGCGACTTCCAAGTAAAAGGGTTTACTCAGTTCGTGAATACTTTTTTTTTAAATATAGAGACGATTTGTTTTATAGTATTTTTTGCTCGTTTTTACAGTTTCATTGCATCAAAATGTAAATATAAAATCGAGTAGCAATTTAAAACCGCGCCATCTATTGGAATCAATTTTAAATTACCCATTCAAATAATGTTTGAAATGTGAATGTTGGCGCCCACTATGCCTATATTTTTATGCTTAGGAGACTTAATCAAACAAAAGAACATATTTGTTTATGATCGTCTCTAGAAACTTAATTTTGCACAAAACTCAATAACAAATCAAAGCTTATCACGCCATCTAGTGCAATTTACTTGAACCAAATTTTCTTTCTTTGCGTTGGGTGCCCGTGCCATAGGTAACCGTTTCTCCATCAATTATAATATTCTCGGCTATTATAATCTTTGGTACAACTCGCCATCATATATATGTGATATGATGGCATCTGTTATGTCATTTATGGCAGTCTATAAACCTACCTCTTCATGTCCCCACAGGAGATCCACTGTTAAACCGTGAACCAAACGCCTCACCTTAAGAGTTAAGACTCTCATAACATCTCAGATTAATCAGTAAACTTTAACTGTCTTAATTCCAGCGAGACAAACTCAATTACTGGGAACACGGTCCACGTTTAATGGCCAGCGTCAGTGATCCGTAACACGGGGTATAAAGAGCCCTTATTGACAGTGGATTCGTTTTGTTACTTCGATCGGATTGTAGGGTTAATTCTTGGAATTGAAGGGTGATTTGCATGTGGAATTTAGGGTTGAATTTTAATCAGATTGTAGTTGTCGTGCAAATAGGGTCGTGGAGACTATTTTAATGCATGCCTATGTGTTAATCATAGAGCATGAAATCATCACGCCGGCAGCGAATAGTGATGCCAGCCCAAAAGAAAGTTATGTTCTATTTTCCTCTTTTTAACGAATACTATCGTTAAGTGATTAGTCTAAGCATGATTTATGTATTGGCATGTCAGTTTCTGTGACAAAACACTTTTTCTTTTTTACCTTATTCTTGCATCACTTAGAGGTTGGCTGATAGAAAAACGCCTGTGTAAGTCCGTCTGAGGAAATTTGAATGCGTGTTGTTAAACAAAACATACTATATGAAGATAAACTTAAACGCATCGTCATATAATTTTGGGGAATTTGGAGCGATCAAAATAAACTTCCTTGAAAATGAGGGCAGGTGGATTTGTCTTGTACCTACGGATTACCGTTGCAGCATGCATTGCCAAATTAATTAGTTTATTAAGTACATAACACATCCTAATTAATTTCAAACATGCAGGTCTGATGAATATTCTTACAACTAGCCAAATAACTACTAATAATACCAAATATTTAACATACTAAAGTATACCAAATACAAACATATGCGTTTTCCCCGAGACCTGAGAAGCTCGTGGCTAATTAATAACAGATCGATTCAGGTTAAGCAACGCTTGCCGAGGTCGAACCGTGGATGGGTGACCATATTTTATTTGTAGATCTTATACAATCGTTACGGATAGATAGCAGCCAGGAAATCTGAAACTTTTCTTCCGAAGGGTTACCATGTTTCCCAGTTACTGGGTTGTGGAGGTCAGATAGGCAGTCGCTTCATATACTAATACTCAGCTGCCTCCGACAAGAAGACCGTCGTAATTAAATTGGCTTTTGAAAAACACACAGGCAGGCTTATAACGTAAGAAGCAGCAATCAGCAATCATCGCGCGATCAAACGCTTTATGTCATAAAAATCGGCATTACCTACAGTGTACGTGTAAGGTTGGTCCCTCCTGCATCATAGGCAGGTGGGACCCCTGGGTTGCGGGCGCTCAGACTGGGGACTCTGAATGCCCACCAAGTGACTCCAGATAAGACAGTGGAACAGTGATCACGTGCTGACCACGAGGCTCAGGGGAAACGCCGAAACGCGCGAAATCCCACACTCCCTGGTCTTTTCCCAAAATTCCAGGCGCATTTTGAAGGCTTCTCAATTACAAAAAAATAAATAAAAAAATATAGTTGGTCCTACACAATCGTTTGCTAATCGCTCGCTGTTTGTCAAATGCACTTATTTCTAAAAAAACCGCCAAAAACTCTAAAACTTCTGTATTGAAGGGCAATTATTGCGCAAAAATCACTATCGTTTTGCTCTTGCAAGATACATAATAAGACTGCCGTTTATGCCTTTCCTTTTCAAGTCGCTTTAAAGTGGCCTACATACTTCTGGAGTGAAGTATAGAGGAGGCCAAAAATCTCCAAGGTTTGGCCTTGTCAACGTAGCTGATATTTTAACAGCCGGTAGAAAAAATTATACGTAGCTGATATTAGTACTGCCAGTAGAAATAGAAACTAGATTCTGTTGAACAGTACCGGTAGCCAACCATACCCTGCTGTGGGGGCTGCCTTGACGCCGAGGAATCAGCCGCCCACATCATCTTAGAATACGAGGCTGTGGCTTCTCAACGTGAAGAAATTCTAGGAACAATGTGGTCGCTCCGCGGAGCTTGTGAAGCTCTCAGGAAGCTTCTGTGCTTTTGGGCAGAGCTAGGCTGGCTTTCTTAGCCAGAAGCCCCACGCACAACGGACCGAATGAGAGTCTTAAGGCGCAGATACCCCTTAGTAGCTGATTTTAAAATGAGAAGCCGTATTTTTTTTTAAATATATTTTATAATAGACAATTTTCTTAATAATTTGATCTGTGAACAATTTGAGTTTTATTTGTATAACATAGTGTAATTAATTTATTTATTTATTTTATTATTTATTATATACTTTATTGTACACCACAAAACATACAGGAAAAACATTTACAAAAACAAGTGTACAATGGGCGGTCTTATCGCACAGGGCAATCTCTTACAGACAACCTTTGGATGGACTGAACAATAGGAGATTAATTTAATTGGTAAAGTTATGTCTGACACGGATAATAAACCTACAATCGCTCCAAAACCGCCGGCCGTATTTTAATGCAATTTTCAACATCTCAAAGACAATATTTTGATCCAAGGGTTTTTTTAACCCCCGCCGGAAAAAGAGGGGTGTTATAAGTTTCACGTGTGTTGCTGTGTATCTGTGTGTCTGTCTGTGGCATCATAGCGCCTAAACGGATGAACCGATTTTGATTTAGTTTTTTTTTATTGAAAGGTAATTTTGTCGAGAGTGTCCTTAGCTATATTTGAATAAAATCGGTTCAGCCGTTCAAAAGTTATGGGCATTTTACTGTTTGAATCGGGGTGTTTTCGCAAGATAAATGTGTCGGGGGTTTTTAAATTGTGAAATTTTACTTGTTAGTCCTAGAATAATAAGTAAAGTGCAAAAACTACTGAATTTGGGGTCACGCGGGTGTGAAACGAGTGCGCGTTTTGTTCCCTCAAGGTCGTTGTCGACTGTCGTAATCTTAAGTATGGAAAAGGCAGTCCCCATCATTACTATCATCATCATCCCCCTACCGCCAAACTAGCATGCTATAACTCAATTAAACACAAAGATATTACACAACCAATCAACGAACACCTTCAAAAGCCCGAAACTTATACCCCAATAAACTAGTGACGTCACCTGTCCATCCCGTGTCCGTTAATTAACAATTTCATGAGCAGCGTCGCGGGATTATGATGCCCTCACTATTACCTATGTTGATGGCAAATAGATCCGCGCAAAATGGCCGCGCTCTTTATTGGGGATCTTAACCTGTAACCTGGGGATATAAGGGGGTAATTAGTTTGTGGGGTAAGGATTAGGACGTCTTTTATTGTATTCGCAGATTGGCAGGGTGTTGTTATTAAAGGGTTGTTAACGTTAGGGAATTTGGGAGTAAATGGTCTGAAATCGATAACACATAGGTACCTAGTAATCGCACGTTTATACAATGTGTCCGGACTTGTCGTAATAAAACTTCAAGGCCGTAAAATACATTTAATTCTTTCGATAAAAACTCCACAAACGGGGTGAAAACTCTATACCCTCAAATATAGAGTAATTTTAGTACCTGACTTACTTATTACGATAGCCACAACAAACATGACTTTTGACCTAGCTCTCACAGACGAGTAAATTTAATGTTATTTTACAGCCTAAGCATAGAAAATCTAAAAAAATATTCATCTAACACTCCTAAGACAAGATATTTTTGTACTGAGCCAAAAAAGACGAATTTTATACATAATTTTATAAGAATTTACTACATTTCCTAAAATTGTGCAAACATTTTTGGAATTAACACGCGTCTTTTATGGGTTTTTTTGTAAGTCTTTGTGTTGGTCTACACACTTACAAAAGAGTTACAGCTCTATAAGCTAATTAGTTTTAATTTTATTATTGCCTAAAAAGAACCCCTGCAATCCCTTGTCTTATTAATTTCTGCAAAATTTTAGGAAATGCTATAAAAATCTAAGGGGTGTTATTATCGATAAAATTAAGTTCATTTTACGACCTTTAATTTTTATTACTATACGTCCAGATACATTGTATAAAACTAGGTCTTATTACTCTTCAAACTAATTTTAATCTATCTTATGTTTTCTTTTGTCTTTTTAGGCCCGATTTTCAATCGTCTGATGACTTTTAACTGAGGAATAAAAATGGCGGTTTGACAGCGTTTTTATAGAAAATATGTCAAACGGTAATTTTAATTCCTCAGTTAAAAGTTATCAGACTATTTAAATATCGGGCCATAAGAGAACAAGAACAAGATGACTAAGTTTCAGTCTACTATACCATAGATAATATAATACTGGCATAACTGTACCGACAAAGTATCAGTTTTGTGGAATTGGCTACGGGAATCCATAAGAAGAGGCTAGTAGGACTATATAAATAGGGTGGACAAAAAATCTCGGATCAAACGAAACAGGGCATTGGTAATAAGGAAAAAATGGTACTTTATGGCCTTCTGCAAATAGCCCCAAATATCGCCCTTTTTTACCCGACTGCCGAAGGAGGGTAATGTGTTTATCAGTCTATGTATGTAAGTATGTATGTATGTATATATGTATGTAAGTATGTATGTATGTATGTAAGTATGTAAGTATGTATGTATGTATGTATGTTTGTTCCTATATGGCGTTCCAGAGACCAAATGCGTTGGCCGATTTTGATGATTCATACGTCAATCGATTCGTCTTAACCCTGCGAGTGTCATAGGCTACATTAAAATTGGACTATAGAAAAATGGCGGCTTTTGGGTGCCATATTGTGGGGCCCCAAATTTTTTTTTTCTTCCAAACCCATCGTGTGGGGTATCAAAATAAAGGGTTTTAAGAGGTGATTTCAAAAATATATAACACTTATATGTTTAAATGTATCTAATTCGAAAAAACTAACTAACTAAAAAGTTATAAAAAAAAACTTAATTCAAAAAATTAAAAAACCCGACTGCTTCAAAAGCGAACTGAAAAGTCGTAAACAAGGAAAAAATCATGCTGTGCAGACGGAGGATACACCAGATTTTGGTCAGCCAGCCCGCGAATATGTATCCTCCGACTGCACAGCATGTTTTTTTCCTTGTTTACGACTTTTTAGTTCGCTTTTGAAGCAGTCGGGTTTTTTGATTTTTTGAATTAAGTTTTTGTTTGATCACGATCTTTGACCCAACCTGCACATTTGAAGACTGTTTTGTCAAGTTTTGCGTGGTAGGTACCTTATTATAAACCAATAACGACCATAATAAAACTGTCATAGAAAACATTGCTTTTAATCACTCTAATCCTCACCAAACTATTCTTAGCAGACGATTAGTGGATCAATGATTATCGCAATTACGATTAACTTTTTTATTCTTCACTTATAAACTTTACAGTTCCGAAAAGAATTACTAAGTTCGCCAGGTAATCTAAAAATATTAAACTTGATCTAAGTAATTTAACTTAGTTAGCTAAGATGTCTTACGAGTTTGTTCTAGCCTAGTCGTCCATAAATTCTGTTTAATGTCTTACTTTGCAGTAATAAAAAGTAAATTAAATTGGATGATAAGTAATGAAAAAAAACGATTTATCTCAGAAAGTTTCGAATGGTCTGCAAGAGCAATTGCTGTGGTAGACTTTATCGAACTTAAATTAGTTGTCTTATAAGTGCAATATTATTTGATAAGTCCTTTGTAGGAGACTGTTATCTGCACTAGGGAGTTCTGTCACACAGATTACAATATCAATCTGCCTAGCCTTTTCCCAACTATGTTGGGGTCGGCTGCCAGTCTAACCGGATTTAGCTGAGTACCAGTGTTTTACATGGAGCGACTGCCTATCTGACCTCCACAACCCAGTAACTGGGTAAAACGATACCTCTTGGCAAGATTAGTGTCAGATCTCAAGGTTCTGATTACTCGTAACCACTGTCAAAGATCTTCATATGACAGCCGGGACCAACGGCTTAACGTGCTTTCCGAGGCACGGAGGAATCTCGGTATGTTGAAATAGTCACCCATCCACGGACCGACCTCGTCAAGCGTTGCTTAACCTTGATGATCGACCAGTGCGGCTGTTATTATTTAGCCACGAGCTCGTCCCACAGATTTCAATATATTTTAATTTAACCATTTACAAGCACTTTTGAATTGTAAGGCTGGTTTAAGAGTCACGCTGACCGACGCGCACCGTCATTGGTCGAGTTTGACGGCCGTCAGACTAAGCGAGCCTAAGGCGTTTCCCTTCAGTCCGAAAGATGAAGCTAGTTGCACATTCTAAAGCGTAGTTAATAGGTATCTTTCATTGTGGGGAAACCTGCAGCCTTATTGTATTCGGCAAGGCAAAGAGTATGAAAAATAGACCAATGACATGCGAGATGAAAGACGCGATGTGGATTTCCGTATATGTGATTGGTCGATTTTTCTTACTCTTTGCACTTTGCCTTGCCGAATTCATTACGCAATAATGCTGCTGGACGTATATAGTTAATGTAAGTCTGAAATAGCCAAGTCAGAGGCCTGTTGGGTTCCCAGAGGTGGCTTAATTAACTCTAACACCAGAGATGGCCAAATCTTCACACGAAAAGAAGGAGAAGTAGGTATTATGGAGAAGAACGTGCAAGCAATTCCATGGACACTCGTTTGATTGTTTGTTCTTACTTTTGTGGTCAAACACCCAGTGCACTGACCTACCATATGTTCTAGAACCTAGGCTTGGCCTTAAGTAGCATGTAATTCCATCCAAAGTAAATTTTCGGTAACCAATGATTCACCTCAAGTGTCTACAGCTCCAATTCTTCGATGTTCTGTGCTGTTAATTGCCACTTTTCATAACCACCTTAAAGTAGCATCAAATAAGGGTGCTTATAAGGTATCACATAAAAACGAAAACAAAATTGCGAAGCTCCAATAGCAATAGACCACAATTGCCATACCCATACGTAATACCATTCACCCGTGTACGAATGACGAGGAAACAATCAAACTGATCGGATTGTGTCGCCAAAGCTCAATTAACTCGATACTTCGAGAGTGGCGGCGTTTGCGCCGATAGCGCCCGAGTTGAGCCGAGCTCGCCCGACGAGCGCCGACTGTCCCATTGTCACTCCGCTTTGAAATAGGAACGCACTTTGAAAATTGAATATTTAAGCCCCATAGTTTTATATAATGTAACTGAAAACTGGCCAGTGCTTTTGAATGATATCAAGAGGATTTAAAAATAAAATATTGCTGGGAAATTGGCTTTTGGTAGTTATTGAATAAAAACTCAAATAGTATATTGAAAATCAATAGATAGTATATTTACTGAAATAGTTTAAATAGACTAGTGAATAGTTCGTTTTAGTATGGTTTGAATTTTATGTGTTTATCGTTTTTTCGGTTTGATTTCTTCTGGTCTGTTTGGGACATTTTTGAGTCTTAACAAAATACTGAACCATTTCAAATTGAATAATAATATGATAGAATATTCGACCAAACCAATTTTATATGCAATAAAGGAGAATCTGTGGATGATGACTTCCTATGCAATCCTATTATGTACTTACGTAAGTACTCTTCAAATTGGCAGGCCAAAAACATTTCAGAACACAGCCATAGATAGAAGTTCTTAAATCTCCGCTAACTACTTAAACCAGACAATCTCAAAATAATGTATTGTAAAAAAAAGCTAAATTAAAAATAAGAAACCCGACTGCTTAAGAAGCAAACTAAAAAGCTGTAAACAAGAAAAAATCATGCTGTGCAGTCGGAGGATCAGGCAGTTCGCGAATATATATCCTCCGACTGCACAGCATGATTTTTTCTTGTTTACAGTTTTTTTAGTTCGCTTCTTAAGCAGTCGGGTTTTTATTTTTAAATTAGCTTTTCTAATTTACAACTTTTTAGTGAATATTTTTCTTTTATAAATACTTTTAAACATATAAGTGGTATATATTTTTGTAATCACCTCTAAAAACCCTACATTTTGATACCTCACTCGAAGGGTTTTACAGAAAAAAAAAATTGCCACCTCTACAATATGGCGCCCAAAATCCGCAATGTTTCTGTTTTTTTAACGGCACTTATCTAAGAACACTTGGGCGGTCAAGACCTATTTAACGATGTCTAAATTATAAAAATCCGTCAAGTGGTTTGAAAGATACGAGGTAATAAAGAATATTACATACATATAAACATACATACAAGATACGCGCCTTTCCTTGCAGCCGGGTAATAATGATCCCAACATTCTCCACTATTGGTTTCCAGTTGCAAGCTGTTCTTAGACCATGAATCACGTTCCATTATTTATAGTAAGCCAGCGGAAATACTATCGGTTCAGAATTAATGTTGATATACATCATTATTGCTCCGAACGCTGATATATGGCGATTATAAAGGCTTCCCAGATCTGCAGTTGGCTTAGAGAGAAGTATAGGAGTAAGGAATAATAAACGGTTTATTTTTATTCGTTAGTAAACATCCTTTGTAAGACGTTTTTATTTTATTTTATTGTATTTGGGAATATAAACTGTAGACAATTTGTTTGACTAAAGTCTATAATTTTGTTGGACACCAACGAGTCAGTTAATTGTATTTTGGCGCTCGGTTGGCGCAGTGGTTGAGCGATTGACTGCTGCGCTGCGTGTCGCGGGTTCGATTCCCGCACGGAACAAATATTTGTATGACCTACAGATAGTTGTTCGGGCTCTGGGTGTTGTGTATGTGAGTTTATATGTTTGTAAACGCACCCACGATACAGAAAGAAATTCCTAGTGTGTGGCAAAGTTTTTTTAAAAGAGAAAAGAGTTGGTGTTGTGATCGCTTACTCAAAAGTGCGACTTACGTCCATCATGTGCTCGACCAACTGTGTTAAAATTTCGGGTCCGGAAAACTGTAGTGAGTTTTCCTTCAGGAATTTCATCTCGGAAATTATAGCATCCGTCTGGTGAAGTGGTAATTTGTTGTTATTATTGTGTGAAGAATTATAAGGCAATAAATTAAGTGATTGAGATGACGGCGAATGGAATGGAACAAAAACACATAAATTGGGAATTAATTTAAAATACAAACACCTGTGTAGTCAGAGGATCAATCAGGTGGTCAGCCAGTTCGCGAATATGTTTTCTCCGACTGCACAGCATGATTTTCTACTTGTTTACAGCTTTTTAGTTCGTTTCTTAAGCAGTCGGGATTTTTAAATTAACTTTTTGTATTTACAACTTTTCGCTTTTTTTTTCGAATTACTTTTAAACATAAAAGTGGTTTATATTTTTGTAACCAACTCTTGAAAACTTTCATTTTGATAGCCACTCATGGGTTTGGCAGAAAAAAAAACGCCAAAAATCCGCGATGTTTGTTTTTCTTAACGTCACCTATAATTCAAGAACATTTGGGCGGCCAAGACGCATTTAACGATGTCTTAATTAAATAAATCCACGTTTTGGTTTCAAAGATATGAGGTAATAAAGAATATTACATCTTACTTACAGGACAGGCGCGAAAAACTTAACCCTTTTCTTGCAGCCAGGTAAAAAGGCTGTAAAAGGGATGACGACATGGCAGTTACATCGTTATTTCAACGTACCGTACAATGAAATAGATAGGGTATCTATTAACCCACATTTAGTAATAAATATTTACTGAAATACGTCACAAGTTATGTTATTCTGCCTATCTTGAAAGTTTTGTAATTCTTCTTCTTTTCGTGTGAGGCCACCTCTGGTGCCAGAGTTAATTAAGCCGTCTCTGAGAACTTCACAGGAGACTTGGCTATTTCAGACTTACATTAACTATATAAGTCCAGGTTTCCTCACGATGTTTTCCATCAACGTTTCTTGTGATGTCCAAGATAAACTAAGAAAGTAAATATGTATAAAAAGTCACATTGGTACTTGTCGATTTGAACCCACGACCGCAAGCACGAGCGGCAAGGTCTTAGCCACTGGGCCACTACGATTTTGTAATGATGTTAAAATATTTTATAACAATTCCTTAAAATGCTCGGCTCAATATCCAGCACAGTATGGACAGCTGTAACGCCAGTATTCCCAGAGCTCGAGGTTGCTCGCAGTCGTAACTATTCGGTAATAATACTATAAAACCTGGCCTTGTAGACACAACAGCGGTGTACAATGTTTAGGTATGTGTATTTATTGTGTGTCGATTTTTCAAGATCGTATATTGAAGAGGTTGTTTATTTAGAGGTTTGTGTAAGCCCTACAACAATGTCCAGTCTGTCATCACAATACAACCCGGAAAAGTTCATTCTTGAATAAAGGGCTCTCGATGACAGGTCATATTTTATTTAAGCATATATCTCGCAAGGGAGCTGAATGCGCGATTGAACCCTGGATCTCCGTCTTTAAGAAACTAGAGGATCATCGTGTGATTATCAAGAGTTCAGACCCTCGTCCGTAATATTCGTATATTAAAAAATTAAATTAAAAAAATCAAAAAGCCCGACTGCTTAAAAAGCGAACTAAAAAGACGTAAACAAGAAGAAAATCATGTTGTGCAGTCGGAGGATACTTCTAGTTTTGGTCAGCCAACTCTCGAATATGTATCCTCCGACGGCACAACATGATTTTCTTCTTGTTTCTTTTTTTTAGTTTTCACTTTTTGTTGTACCTACCTAATAGGCAAGTAGTGAAACTGAACATAACCGGTGAAATGAGAGTGCACCAAGGTGAACTGTACACATCTGCGTATCCTTTTAGAGCGTACTGGCGTCATGTTATTTTATGAAATGGTATAATCAATAAACAGACATGCGTTTGCAGCAATCCCGAGGGATTTGCTGTCATTTATTGAAGAGTTATACTGTTTATCTCCGAAGTTCTTCACCATATGTTTACCAAATTAAAATGGGATCAATTTCGAAACATACTCCTTCTAACAAAAAAAAGATTAACAAAACCCACAATTGACGGAGAAATCGGTGAACATACATTAAAAAAAACATACATAAAGTCGAACATAGACCCCTTTTTTGGTAAGTCAGTTAAAAATGAACCTAGCTAGATCAATTGATCGCCACCGAAAACCCCTGCATACTAAATTTCATGAAAATCGTTGCAGCCGTTTCCGAGAGATAGATACATTTCAAAAAAATACATTTAGTCGTACACAGCAACTCCTCCTGTTTGGGTAGTCAGGTAAAAACAAAAGACAATCTCCTGTATGAAGCTGTGTGAAGGCAGCAACTGTCTCTCATTGTTCTACGTGTTAAGACGGTACCCTGACCAAAAAATCGGCATGCAATATGAGCATTCCTATTGGTCTAGCGGCACTGGTGGCGCATGAATTACAGTAGTGAATACGCCCAGATTTTAGAATAAAATCATTATAAAATCGAATTTTGGTCTTTTGAAAAAAATAATTCTACCAAAATGTTCGTTATTAAATTGTCTATCCATTAGTGTTAGTACAAAAAATAATTAATGAACACTTTACGAGGAGATGCATGCTATCAATAATTATTTCTCATTTTTGTGTTTTTTTTTAAAGGAGATTAGTGAAATATATACAACATTAAAAAAAAACTAAATCTAACATTTTAGAATCAATATTATGTAGAAATTTAATGTATTTTTATTAAATGATATTTCTTTTTGAATAACGAGTAGATAGCTCCTAAAAACAGCACGAAAAACGGCTTGCGCGGCGTTTTGCTCGGGGTACCGCGATCTTATAACACTACTTATCTATGAAAGCGCGTCATCTCATCGCATCGTTGTCGCATTGACGCAATTGTCGCATCGCACCTGATTGTGGGCGCCTTTAATTTGGCCGTCGTCAGTCTGAGTGCCAACATTATACATTAAAAGAAAACTCATAATATTAATTTAATGAAGGGCCAAAGTGTTCATTACGTTGGCGCTCACGCGTGTGACGTCATCATGCGCATGGGCACCTCGCGTTGTAAACATTCAAATTTAACTAGGCTACAGTTAAATAATGCTGTAGTTTTATTTATTTATTGGCACTGAGCGTGGTGGTAAGTGGTTTAATATGTTGTTTGGTAACTAGGATTAATTTAAGCTGGTTAGAGGACTGTTAAGAGAAATTAATGAACAGTTATTTTTGAAAATGTTATTTAGATAGTTACAGGGTTAGTGAAGGTTTTGTTCAGTACTAAACTAACTTGTTGTCAAATCGCGCCAATTTTTACTAGACTAGCCTTTTAGAAAGAAAAAAGACGAAGAAGAAAGAATAAAGAAGAAAGAAGAAAGAAGAAAGAAGAAAGAAGAAAGAAGAAAGAAGAAAGAAGAAAGATGAAAGAGAAAAGAAGAAAGAAGAAAGAAAAAAGAAGAGAGAAAAGAAGAAAGAAGAAATAATTAAACAGAAAGAAGAAAGACAAGGTATTTAATTGCCACAAAAAGACACACAAATATTACAAAAACAAGAACAGTAGTACTAAATTTTGGAAGCTAAATTATTAACGATAGTGTTAGTGGTTCTTAAATTATCTTAGTAAAGTAAATTACAAAAAAAAGGCAAAAAAATAAATGTGACTATAAATAAAAGCAGATGCATGTCGTGGTTGTGGCAAGAGGGCTTCCACTCAGCATAATGCTGTGCCGTGGAGGACCCACAGCACGGCACTGATTTTCAGTGGTCACCTAGGACGTGACGTACGGAAACCACTTTTACTGCGACCTCGATGTCGTGTTTGATCCTAATATAGCAATCGCATATGGCACTCAGCGATTACCTGTAGTCTTTCTAAAAGTGATTTTTTGTAGTCAGATCAAAATTTCCAGAGTGGAAGTTTGAAAGTGGCACTAGTGACAGAAAAGTTGAAACGAAATGTTTGTCTTGGTATGGTCATTTATTAAGGAGGGATGAAACACATGTTACTAAAAGAGTTATGAATATAAGTGTGGATTGATGGAGAGGCAGAGGAAGGCCAAAAAAAAGATGGATGAACTGTGTGAGGAGTGATATGAAAGAAAAGGGACACAGGCGTGACGGGGGACAGGTCGGTATGGAAGAAGAAAACGTGTTGCGCCGACCCCAAGTAACATGGGACAAGGGCAGGAAGATGATGATCAGAATTTCCAGAGATTACTTTCGACAAAGCAACTTGAGCAGGCGAGCTTATTAATGCTCATTCCTTCTCTGCATCGCGACAGTAACATACTGGTAATATTATTTCATTATACAAACAAGTAATTACCTGCTCTTTTAAAATTTAGTTTGGAATGGCAGCAGGCAATTCACTTGTGAGCGTTAAAAATCATCATCATCATCTTCCTGCCCTTGTCCCATGTTACTTGGGGTCGGCGCAACAGGTTTTCTTCTTCCATACCGTCCTGTCCCCCGTCAAGCCATCACTGACTCCCTTTTCTTTCATATCACTCCTCACACAGTCCATCTTTCTTTTCTTTGGCCGTCCTCTCCCTCTCCATCCATCCACATTTATATTCATAACTCGTTAAGTAACATGCGTTTCATCTCTCCTGATAACATGACCATACCAGGACAAACGGTTTCCTTTCAACTTTTCTGTCACTGGCGCCAATTTCAAACTTCCTCTAATATACTCATTTCTCACTTTATCCATTCTCTTGTAAGAGTTAAAAATATTGAAGTAAATTCTTCAACAATTTTTCAACATTTTATGCATTTCTGTTGACCTTTTCTAACTTCGTTGTATCTGACCAGCTTCCACTACGACCGGAAATGGTGAAAAATACTACCTGAAGCGAGTGCCAACTGACCTTCGACAACTCAATTATTGGGCAAATCCGATATCCGTTTACACAAAATACTTTTTCCGAGGTTAAATGAAGTGTTCCTTTCCCTTACATTAGGTACGCCATTCTTTCGACCTTATCCCAGTTTACTTGGGGCCAGCAGTCTTGTGACATGTCTTCTTCTATCCTACTCATTAGAAACATGAATGTTTGTGAGGATGGAAGTTTGTTACTCTTTCACACAAAAACTACTGAACGGATTTTGATGAAACTTTACAGAAATATAGCTAGATATTAGGCGAAGACCTCATACAACGCGGTCGGAGCCGCGGGTGGCAGCTAGTTCCTTTATAAAACACAGTGGAAAATAGCTCAAAGTATGCAAAACAAACGCAAGTCAATGACCCGATGTCATCTACAGTATTCGAGATAGACCTAAATAGATTGAAAAGAGTCAAAAAATTATGTTTAAACATTTAATACTATACGTGCGACGCCCAATTTTCAATGGCCGCCAAAATTCTATCTTTTCAAACAAGTTTGAATTAATGCATCAAATTATAATTTCATGTCACTTACACATAAAATTTACTGTGTGTGAATATGATTTACTTTTTAAAACTAAATATAAATACAAGTGCTTTTCCCAAGACGTAGTTCTGTTTAGTTTATCTCGAGACCGTGGAATTCGGATTATCATATTATATAAAGTCAAAATCAAATATATTTTTTTCAACCAGGCCATTAAGCGGAACTTTTGAATGTCAACAATTTAAATTTACAAGTCAAAAAAAAAAACTACCGTGCATTAAGATAAGTAGCTTGTTATGGAGAAGAACGCACAAGAAATATCCTATTTACTCTTTAAAAAAAATAAGTGTTTTACAATATTTACATTAGAACAAACATTCAAAATTTCATAGGACGATGGACCCAGAATAGCATACCAGAATACACACTATACTACGTACAGGTATAAAGTATTAAAAGCATTAACAGGTAAATTCATTAATTTGATAAATAGGAACATGGTTCTCACATACTTACAAATATTGCAAATTCAACAAGAACGGAACAGTGTGTGAGTAAATTTCTTAAAAAAAATATAAAAAATAATAATGAATACAATAACTTTGAAATGGAATATAAATTAACAAATTTGATTTTGTGTACACTTATGATTGCCTTATGGAGCAGAACCAGCATGTTTCCAAGCATCTTGAATTTAAGTAATCATCTAATTTGTAATATGCTTGTATACAAAGTGTGCTTTTAACTAAAGTTTTAAATTTACTTTCATTTAGTTTTAATATATCACAAGGTATTTTGTTATAGAATTTAACACAGTACCCCATGAAAGATGATTGTACTTTAGCTAGTCTATAAGATGACTGATCTAACTTCTCTTTATTTCTCGTATTACAATTGTGTCTATCACTGACTTTAATAAAGAGATGTGACCCCCGCCGGAAAAAGAGGGGTGTTATAAGTTTCACGTGTGTTGCTGTGTATCTGTGTATCTGTGAATCTGTGTATCTGTGTATCGGTGTATCTGTGTGTCTGTCTGTGGCATCATACAGCCTAAATGCCTTATCATAGCGCCTAAACGGATGAACCGATTTTGATTTAGTTTTTTTTGTTTGAAAGGTGATTTTTGTCGAGAGTGTTCTTAGCTATGTTTGAATAAAATCGGTTCAGCCGTTCAAAAGTTATGAGCATTTTACTGTTTGAATCAGGGTGTTTTCGCAAGATAAATGTGTCGGGGGTTTTTAAATTTTGAAATTTTACTTGTCATAAATGAATTGTCAAGAAACTGTCAAATTATTAATATTTTTAAATAGATAGAATAAATTTCTACACTTCATTACAACCTTCCAATCGGGTAGTAAAAAAGGTAGGTATGATCATAATATCCCATGTTTTCCCTCAGCGTACAGGTAGAATCACAGCTAATGGCGGGTCAGTAGCAAATGCAGCAAATGCACGCGAACTTCATAAAATATTTGTAATTTCATTTGAAACATTGAATTGCTTATACATATTAGCAATTTCAATACAAAATATCATCAAATTCGTTGCAGCCGTTTCGGCGAAACAGCGTGTCTACACTCTTTTTACTACGTGAGAAAGATAGTTCACTTCTTAAAACCATCAGGATATTTAAATATTAGAGTGCTCTAGCTTTTGATCGCATGTAGTCGTGACGGACATGTTTATACGGTTTTATCACCGGATATTTATGAAGCGATCGTTTGGACATGTTGCGGTTTTTGTAATCACGTGATCATAGATATTGCGCATTCCTTGTTTCAGAATTTGGTTTATTTTATTTATCCTACTTTTTTTATCTAATATAGGCTCACGTTCGACAACTATCTCACCTGATGGTAAGCGATGATGTGGTCGATGATGGAGCACGCTTGCCTAGAAGTAACCTATTCACTCTTGACTTAAAGATCCCTAGATTGTAGCTATCGGGAAACACCAATTTATCGCCCCCGAAAGGCCCTGCATACTAAAATTCATGAAAAACTTTGGAGCCGTTTCCGAGATTCAGATTATATTTAGATATATACAAGAATTGCACGTTTATTGGTATTAGATTAGGTAGATTCTAACTTAATTGAACTTTGTAACATATTACAAACAATGCATGAATGCGTATGTTCCCTGAGTGAATTCTCAAAGAGTTTGAGAATTCACTCAGAGAATAGCAGAATAGGTCCGTGTCGCTAAACATTATGAGGTTTTTTTTTTGTACAAATGGCGAGATGTGACGATTATTATCAGTAGGTGTTTATAAGGAGTCAGTTCGTGGAGATTTTTAGAAAGTGTCAAGCGGGGGTTGTATTATAACCTGAACTAGAAAAGGAACGTCGGGTTTCATTTTAATAAGTAGTTATGGTTGCCTGAAAAATTACAGGTTTATTATTTTTTACATCAATCTTGATGTTACGCAAAGCATCTTATAGATGTCCTAGGTCATTCAAACATGGAATTAATTGCAATTGTATTATAATTATTACAAATTTTGTTAGATTAAGGTTATCGTTAAAATCAATTATATTACCCTAACCACCCCTAAATACCCCGTCCACTAACTTCATTAAATAAAAAATTACTTGACTCTGTACTTGATATTATAAAATTAACAAAGCTAAACGGTTCCTGGTAACCCGACAAAAAGAAATTAAAAAATAATGGAAAAGAAATTTTCAGTTCCTACTGCTCTTTGAACTGTTTTCATATCTGAAGTGTTTCAGCGTACCCGTAGCTTCTAGGAATGTCTTCTTTTAACAATGAATTCTTAGAAATCTGAGGGTTACCCACTTCAACTTTAAAAGGAGACCTTGTTTACAACGTTATGCAGGCTACTAAAGAATTCTGAGGTACTACAGAATACCACTAAAGCAGACTTTGTTTATTTTATGTAAATTTTTGACCATCCTTGGTTGACTGGTAGAGAACGCCTAAGGCATCAAATTAAGAACGCTTTATACTTTTTAATGTTTGAACTTTAAATTAATTAAAAATGTTTTGTATCAGATAAGCTATAAAAACAAGTAAATTCAAAAAACCTCTGACTGCACAACATGATTTTTCCCTTCGGGTTTTTTAAATTAACTTTTTAGTTAATTATTTTGTTTTTCGAATTATGTACATTTTAACATGTAAGTGTTATGTATTTTTGAAATCACCTCTTAATACCCTTTATTTTGATACCCCAAACGAAGACCCCAACAATATAGCGCCCAAAATCTGCCAGTTTTCTATTGCCAATTTTAATGCAGCCAGTGACACTCGCAAGGTTAAGATGAATCGATTGACGTAAGAATCAAAATCGGTCAACGCGTTTGTTCTCTAGAATACATATACATACATACATAGACTGATAAACGCATTACCCTCCTTCGACAGTCAGGTAAATACATGATTTTATAGTTTTTCGGGTTTAAAAAGGTAATATGACATAATTTAATTCTTGCTGTCGTCCATATTGCAAGTGATTCCGGGTAATGTAGCTAGGCTACAAACTATTCTTGCTCGCACTTCAAGCTAATTACTCCATTTTATAATAAAACAAGCTCTTATGTTCTGCTCCTACAACTGTTACAAGGTGTAAACAAATAAATAAGGACCATAGATCACGGAACACCACGACGCCGCGGTTGCGACTGGAAACGCTATTGCTGCATGACGATGCGTAAGCTTCGACTTTCATAGCAGTAGCACGACACCCAACGCGAACAAAGAAAGTTCGGTTCAAATAAATTTCACTAGATGGCGTAATAAGTTTCGCTTTGTTATTGAGTTTTGTCAAATATTAAGATTTTCTAGAGACGATCATAAAAAATATATTCTTGTTTAATTAACTCTCCTAAGCACACAATAAAGGAATATTAGGCTCTTACATTTCAATGATTATTTGAATGGATTATTTAAAATTGATTTCAATAGATGGCGCGGTTTTAAATTTCTGAGGCATCAACTCGATTTTATTAATTTGTTTTGTATCACATTTTGGTACAATGAAACTGTAAACCCGTGTAAAAATTAGTATAAAACAAAATAACGTCGCTGTATTTAAAAACCGGCCAAGTGCGAGTCGGACTCGCACACGAAGGGTTCCGTACCATTATCGCAAAAAACCACAAAAAAATAACGTTTGTTGTATGGGAGCCCTCCTTAAACATTTATTTTATTCTATTATTAGTATTAGTTTGTTGTTATAGCGGCAACAGAAATACATCATCTATGAAAATTTCAACTGTGTAGCTATCACGGTTCATAAGATACAGCCTGGTGACAGACAGACAGACGGACCGCGGAGTCTTAGTAATAGGGTCCCGTTTTTACCCTTTGGGTACGGAACCCTTAAAAAAGGATTCACGAACCGAGTAAACGCTTTTACTTGCAAGCTTGCAAGCTTTACTGCTAACACCATCTATATATATCCGTGGAACGGAACCGAACACGATCGACGAAGTTCTTAGAAAAATAATCAGTTTAATCAGACGGAAAACGCCAGTTACGTCGGCACGGTTTCTTTGTATGGGTTGAGGCATCTGTATGCTAGGATTATATTATCTGTGGCCATAGACTGTGTGTGTGAGTGAAGGGTGACACTCACTGACACGCTTGGTTTGTATCGAAAGTTTTGACAATGTTCTCTCTAGCAGTGGCCGCTAAGGCTACTTTGACTGGACAGGGTCTGCCTGGTGTCAGGGACTATCATGGAACACTGTCCACTAAACAAACACTTCTACGCAATACGCATAACGGACAGTCATATGTTCAGGGCATGCTTGGATGCGGAAGAAACGGTCGCTCACGTGTTCCTTGAGGACTTGTTCGTGGTACTTGAGTACACAGGCGTCATCCAAATACGGTCACAACCCCTGGGTTACCTTACAGGCATTCTGAACAAACTAGTCGGCCTAATCTACTGCTGGACATAGACCTCCTCCAAGCGTCGATACACAGATGGGTCCTGTGCGTAACGCTTCCGGCGAATTCCCGTAGCCTTAATCTGATCATCGCTCCAACTAGAAGGAGGCCTTCCAATGCTACGTCTTAAACTACGGACTAAATGCGGTAACTAATGCCCCATGGGCCTATAGACAAATAGATTGACCAGTGAGGCGTCTCGGTACTCTGTGGTCGGTACCAAGCTAAATTAACCGAGAACTCAGAACCGACGCGTGCGCAGAATTATGTAGTTATGACGGCGCTAAGAGTATGACAAAGAGCTAAATAAATTAGGCGGTAAGGTCAGAATGTATTTCTGGATTATAAGACACGTTAAAGCGATTTCGTAGGTTTATGAACCTAATTCTTCGTCCTTATTGTACCTAGTTTAAATACAGGTTCAAAATCTTGCAAAATATGTATTGCGTCTTTCCAATTATAATTTCATGCTTTTGTACCTCTCTTGTATCGACACGCATTTAATATTCTTTAGGCTCGCGCTTGACCACTATCTCACCTGATGGTAAGCGATGATGTGGTCGACGGTGAAACACGCTTGCCAAGAAATAACTTACTCTTGACTTAAATACCCCTAGACTGTAGTTGTCGGGAAACAAAGACTCCGGCAGGGAATTCCACTCCTTAGCTGTACGCATAATAACGCTGTGCCAAAAGTGTTTCGTGCGTATGGGTGGGATGTCCACCATGTATCGATGGCGCATCGCCGTACGTCTGGTAGTCCGATGATGAAACGGGCTATGTGGAATTAGAACGTGCAATTCCATCGCACACTCCCCGAAATGTAACGAATAAAAAAACGACAAGCTGGCAACTCGGCGACGATGTTCAAGGCTCTGGAGCTTTGACTTGACCAGTGCCTCATTGCCGATGAGCCTTTTGGCCCGCTTTTCGATCGACTCTTGTGCATCAAGCTGGTATTTGGCAGATCCGTCCCAGAGATGAGAACAGTACTCCATGCATGATCGATCTTGCGCTTGATACAAATTGAGGAGCTGTTCCAGCGTGTACCTTTTCATCTTTGCAAGGATCTACCTGGAAAACAATGACGTGACCAAATACTTCCTTCATTGTCATCATCATCATCATCCGCAGTCTCGGAGGTACGGGATTGCGCAAATCCTTCAACTTGTGCTAATTACGAATATATACATCCTACTTCTTTTTTATTCTGCCCGTTTTTTATTTTGTATGTTTTTTTTAATTATGTTTTTAAGTTTAGATTAATATTTATATTTAAGACATTTTTAAATAATATTAATTAGTGTTTCTGTTATTAAAGTGTAAGCTGCGTTTACCAGTAATAGATAGGTATATATACCAGCACCTATTTATTAACATTGTTTACTACAAACTTTAATAAAACCTTAATAAAATCTCCTTATAATAAATAAATAAATAAAAGATGGCAACAATGTTGTCTACCCATCTCGTTGCCAGACGACCAACATTCCTTCTGGCTGTCCTGTAAAGCTGCCTTAGTGAGTGAAATTCACAGAAGCAGCTCAAAGTTCTGGATTGTAGATATGAAATGGTAAGATTTCATGCTTAACTAGTAATGCTTATAGAGAAGGGAGTACGAGTAGAGTATATTATTTATTTATAAGTATTTACTTACACCAGAGTATACAAAAAAAAAGAGCTTTAGACTTAAAAACATACAACACGCGGCCTTATAGCGTTCCGCGATCTCTTCCAGGCAACCTAGTATTGACAGAGATTACCTGGACGTGATATGGGGTTGTCATTGGTGCGATAATACCAACAATGAGAATATAATTATTATTTAAAAAAAAATATGATTATATGGTACCATTAGTAGATAGCTAATAGTCAAATAAATCAACACAGTAAAGCCCACGTTTAATTTCAAAGCCATTTTGACAATCTAAAGAAACGTGCTGGCGAAAACTTGCTTTCAGTTCATTATTTACGATAGAATCTGATAAACATTGAAATAACTCTCCCATATGATATCGTCTGAAACAGACTATGGACTTTTCATTAAAATAATATCACCTTGTCTGCTCTCACAACAAAAACAATTCCATAAAACTGACACAATATTCAGATTTTCTTGTTCATAACATCTGTTATATTTCAATGCGCACGCGCATTTGAAAACGCACAATGGCATTTAGTGCGAAATAACACATAAACATTTAAGATCTCACTTTTATGCCAGCTACTGGAACTGCAGTGAGCAGTTTAATTTTGTTTTCACTGTATTTTTGTGAGAAAATGGGTCACGTGGTCTGAGAATAAAACTCAGTGAGTGCAAAAAAGGAACATGCCAAGGAAAAGCATAGTCAGCAACCTACAGCAGCAATCAGCAGCATCAGTCAGCTACTGGTGCTGCTGGTACTCAAGGTGACTGTCTGGAAGAGGAAATGGGCCGTAATGCACCAAAGAGACCAGTTCGAGTTGATGGATTTTTAGGGTTCCGTAGCCAAATGGCAAAAAATGGAACCCTTATGGATTCGTCTGTCTGTCCGTCCGTATGTCACAGCCACTTTTTTTCGAAACTATAAGAACTATGCTGTTGAATCTTGGTAAGTAGATGTATTCTGTGAACCGCATAAAGATATTCACACAAAAATAGAAAAAAAAAAACAATAAATTTTGGGGGTTCCCCATACTTAGAACTGAAATTCAAAAATTTTTTTCATCAAACCCATACATACGTACGTAGGTATCTATGGATAGGTCTTCAAAAATGATATAAGAGGTTTCTAATTTATTTTTTTTCTAAACTGAATAGATTGCGCGAGAGACACTTCCAAAGTTCTTCCAATAATCTCCTCTTGCTTTGTCCTTCTCATACTACTGATTTGTTCACTCTTCCTTCAACATTCAGTCCATTCTTCTCTGGAACGCGCTTCCTCTCGAGATCAGGACGGCTTCAAGTCGGTTTGCATTCAAGCGGAAATTGCGGATTTATTTTCAGCACAACTACGAAGAGTCGTCTCACTTTCTTCTTTTCTGTTACTTCATAAATATATATTTTATATAAGTATATATTATATTCACTATATATGTACGTGTATTTTATCTATTTTAGTATGTTAATAACAACTTTTTCTTTTTAAATTGTTTAAACAATGCACCTGCCTTGTTATCTCTTCACCACCCTTGGTTGACTGGTAGAGAATGCCTAAGGCATTAAGTCCGCCTTTGTACCTTTTTGTGCATGAAGTCTAAATAAATATATAAAGTGGTAAAATGTGTGTAACTTCTAAAATGAGAGAAAAATAAAACTAAAAAAAATATATGATGTACTTCCACCGAAAATTGGTTTGAACGAGATCTAGTAAGTAGTTTTTTTTTATACGTCATAAATCGTAAACCGCAATTTACCAAGTACGGAACCCTTCGTGCGCGAGTCCGACTCGCACTTGGCCGGTTTTTTATTATTTCAAATGATAAGAAAATGAAATACTTCCTACTTATATTATAAAGGTGAAAGTTTGTGTATATACGTTTGTATGTTTATTACTCTTTCACGCTAAAACTACTGAACGGATCTGGATGAAATTTGGCACAGAGATACATAATATTTTGGAATAGCACATAGAATACTTTCTATCCCGGGACTATGTTCCCTTGACATAAATTTCGACATTTACGCAGGACTAAGCTAGTACTATATATTTCCAGAAATTATAGACGGTATCTACGTCTGTTCCATATGTATTTAAGAGTTAGTCTGAGGTAGTAAAGGGGGCGAAAACCAGGTCAGGATGAAAAGCATTGTCTTTTCAACAAAAATAATAGCGATAAACAACCTCAGGATTTGCGAAGCGTAGTTATTAAAATTTTATTCAAGTCATCGCAGAGGCCACTGGTACACCACTTTTCAGCAGATGTGAACGGACGAGATATTATTATAGAAAGTCAGAAAGATCTGTTGTTTTAGAAACTAGGTTGACCTCAGCCGTAAATCTATCTCCGACAATATTAGAGACCGAATTGCAACCACATTAAAATACATTGGCAAATGAATGTGCTTAGCTATAAAAACGTTGGCGGAATTGCGCGGGATTCTTTATACACGCATGCATATCAACATATAATATATGTGTGTCTGTATTTAACTATGTATGTGTGGGCTCTAGTATGTGAGTGATGCGAGATCATTGACATGCAACTCCATCACCCACGTGGAGTCTACGTGGTGCCAACAAAACCATTAAGAGCAGAAACGGATAAAAAAATTGCACCCGGCTGTAAAGACCAATACTCGTAAAGTCAAATCACTGACAGATCTTAAAAAAAAAAGAAGAAGCTTGATATTGTAAAGTTTAAATAATTTGAAATAGAATCGAATGTTGTTTATTACGAAATTCAAACGTTCTAATAGAAACATTTGAATATAGAAAGCAACGGAAATGAGGAACATTTACTTTTTTTTCCAAAGTCAATCGCGTCAACGATGACGCGTGAAAGCGGAAGAATCGCTAATTAGCGACAAAAACTTTTCTTCTAAAGAAAATCGAAAAGTCAGAGCGTTCGTTGCGCAATTCAGTTCTGAAAATACCGACGTTGTTTCTTGCGTCTGCGCAGCGACCTTGGTGACGACACTGATAGATCGCGCGCTTGCCCACGCTCAGGGGTGAACTTTCCTCAAGAAAACAGAATGCGGATTAAAACAACCATTTGTTATCTTGTCAAAATGACATTGTTGTAAAACGCGTAAATTGAAATGCAAAAAAATACAATTTACTGTTATGTCAGTTAGCGTATGAGATATTTGTTTTTGTTTTTAGAATGTAATACGAAAATACCTACTGTCATTTTAATGTCTAAAATTATGTTTTGGCAAAAAAATGTTTTGGAATGAAGTGCCGCTTGTGGTAGACATCGTCACTTATCGAGAAACCGCTTCAGACGTTCGGTTCTGTTCGGTATAGTTCGGATTTTATAGTCAAGCACTGACTGCTATACTTATTTACATCGTGTGTTAGTTAAATGTTACTTTTTGTCTGATTGTCAGTGCATACTCTCGGCGACAACCCTGCCCTTAATATTTAACATGTTCAATTAGTTATAAATAAAACAGTACAGACATATTGTTGCAGGCTGGATTTTATTTATAAACTGCAATAATTTGTACCTAGTGAAAAGTAATTAGCTTGCCACTGGAGACCACTGAGAAATATTCATATTTTGTAAATTAATTTATTATTTTGGTTAGCTCTGCAATTTCAGTGCGTGGGAGCGCGTTTGATTGAATTTTATTTTTAACTTGATATTTATTTTGGGTGCTGGACAATGGGGCTCTTTGCCTAGCAGTGGTGCATTCTAGGATAACGAAATGTATGTTTTCTTTGATGAGTTAAATGATTTACCCCGATTTCGATTCGAATTAGGATAGATAAATTGTACCCATTTCTGAAGTTTTTTTTTTTTTCTGATTTTCATTTGTCAAACTATAAACTGTCAATCTTTGGAATTACGGTTACACTAGTCGAAAATTCCTCCATACAAACGTAGTCTAGAGATTACTCCACTGTTTGACGATGTACGTTCAAAATAAAAAATTATATCAATTTGTCTCATCATTATCTAGTCCTGTATGGAAACAAAAAACTAAAAAAAATAATTGAAAGTTATGAGCGTCGAAAGTTCCATAATTCAACACTAATTTTAACGCATCTTTGGGCGGAAATAAATACCATAAGAAGAAGAAATATTGCAAAACGGCGTCCATACAGGGATAGATTAGTAATTCAACTATTCAAATAATGTTATTTTATAAATATACATTTAGTGTTTTTTTCATGATATCTAGACTCCCAAAGGTATGTTTATAAAATTTCGCGCGCTCGTTTTCCTCCTAAATCATCATCCATTTCGATACAAATTTGCAAAAGTCCTATTTCGTACGCGAATACTTCTCATCACAGCATCTATCACTTTCGCACGAGTTATAGTTCGTGCCTTAGACTAGCTCAACCATGAGGTAGGGTTTAGCACGGTCTCAACTTCAAATACTTAATTCAGAAATCGGTACATAGCACCAGTTTGCGGGTTTGTCAAAGCTTTGGTTATGTCCTGATATTTTTCTCCTCAAAAAAAAGATTAATACCTGGAAACATTAAGCGTAGGTTTAAATATTTTGGGCCCAGTAAGTAGGTGGCCACGTAAATCGTAGCCTCAGTGGCGTTCATTAGTTAAGAAAGAAAGAAAGAAACGAGTTCATTTGGCACACACAATGCAGGTACAAATAAAAGATGATGACCTTCGTACATGACTATCAGAGACGCTCACATTTTGATTTGACATGCCAATTATTTAATTCTGTTTTGACATTGCATTTTGTTTTGTTTTATTTGTGACATTACCATTACTATTTATTTTTATTTTTGATTGACTTTTCACCATTTTATTTTATTTGACTTGTATCCGAGGTGTGAGACAGGGAGACGTAATATCTCCGAAGCTCTTTACCACTGCACTGGAGGATGTCTTCAAGGTTCTGGACTGGAGAGGGCTAGGCATCAACGTCAATGGCGAGTACATCACTCACCTTCGGTTTGCCGACGATATAGTGGTTATGGCTGAGACCATGGAGGACCTCAGTACAATGCTCGATGATCTCAGTACAGCTGCCGAAAGAGTGGGTCTTAGGATGAACATGAACAAAACTAAGTTGATGTTGAATGCCCATGTTACACCCACTCCTATCAAGATTGGAGACTCTACACTCGAAGTTGTGGGCGACTATGTGTACCTGGGACAAACGATCCAATTGGGTAGGGCCAACTTCGAGAAAGAGGTCAACCGTCGAATCCGACTCGGCTGGGCAGCGTTTGGGAAGTTGCGCGGTATCTTCTCGTCCAACTTACCGCAGTGTCTCAAGACGAAAGTCTATGACCAGTGTGTGTTGCCAGTGATGACATATGGCTCTGAGACGTGGTCGCTTACAATGGGCCTTATCAGAAAGCTTACAGTCACTCAAAGGGCAATGGAGAGGGCTATGCTCGGAGTTTCCTTGCGTGATCGAATCAGAAACGTAGAGATCCGCAAGAGAACCAGGGTTACCGACATAGCCCGAAGAATTGCCAAACTTAAGTGGCAGTGGGCAGGGCACATTGCTCGCAGAACGGATGGCCGATGGGGCAGAAAGGTTCTGGAACGGCGACCGCGAACCGGAAGACGTTGCGTTGGAAGGCCTCCCACCAGGTGGACCGATGACCTGGTGAAGGTTGCGGGGATCCGCTGGTTACGAGATGCACGGGACCGGTCAATGTGGCGACGCTTGGGGGAGGCCTATGTCCAGCAGTGGACGTCTTTCGGCTGATATGATGATGATGATGATCTGAACCTTGACATCTAAGTGTTCTATTTTACAATGTAATCTGTGGCATCGTAATTAAAATTACAGTTAAAACTTAAGTAAAATTATTCAAAATTATATTACCTGAACTTATGCTATGTATTTGTTAAATAATATTTTAAATTACTGTGTCCGACGTATTGACATGTTGTTGTTGACATTACCATTTTTATCTTAGTTTTTTTTATTGACTTAGCACTTTTTCATTGTTTTATTTCACTTTTATCTATACTTTCATTGTAATTTTTCAGTTACATTAATTAATTTAAAATAAGCTAGGTTTATCCAATATATTCTTATAATAAATTGCTGTGCCCGACAGGGTCCATGCGTGAACTATACTACTGTTATAAGATCTTTGTTATACACATGTGATATGCAATAAAGAATTGAATTTAATTTAATTGAAAGGGAACTTCATTTTAAAACAATTACATACATCGTGTGCCCCGCGGTTGCGCCAAAATGGTCCAGTTCAGCAAAATGCCAGACAACTGGGAGTTGCCTGACGCTGATTTTCAACTGAACCTTACGTTGAAGTGTACGGATGTGAATCAGTTTTTACGAGGTTACAATACAGGTAAATAGATATATGTTAGTGTGTTATAAACAATATATAGATATAATAATTTGGTGTGAACCATTATGCCATGAGCAGCTGAGCGAAATAGACGGATTGCAAGTAACGTTTAATTTATAGGTAATCTAAAATGCTGGTGAATGTACCCTTGACGCACTCCAGAATAAGAACTGAAAATTATAAGTTACTAAATAACTGTATGATAATGAACAACCAAATACTAACCTAACTAGGAATAGCATATGTAACACACAAAACAAAATACTTCACACGAAATACTCACAAAAGATAACTTTCAAAGCACAAACTCAAAATAAACAGCGGAGAATTTCAAAACGTTTGCCTAAATCTGGCTTTATGATATAAACACAGCATTACACTGAAGTGCATGTAAAGAATTAGGTTAACATGGAAGAACATGAAAACAGATGGACAAACATACTAGAGCCACATTTGACTCATTTATTCTTGGAAGAATTATGTATTGCACTAGGGAGTCACTGTGAAGGGAAAATGTAGAAGGATCGTTTTAATACCGTATTTATTTATTTAAACTTCATGTACAATAGTGGTACATAGGCGGACTTAATGCCACAAGGCATTCTCTACCAGTCAACCTTTCCATATCCATAGAGTCCGAGTGTATATCGAGTTTTCGAGACATTAGCACAAAGCTCGTCGAATCTTCATGTGAGAGAATCATCATTGCTCGTTTCCCATTGCCATCGATGTGGACGAATTTTTTAATGCACAATGACCCCTTTTCCCTCTCCCCTTTGTATTTGTATATAGGCTTGTTTTTTTTAGAATATTCAATTGTATAATATGTTAATATATTTGTTAAAATAAACTACCGGTAATAAAACTTTACAACATTCCGAAGAAGAACGGAGTTTTTGCATAAATACTTTCACGATAATAAGCAAAGTCTAAGATCATAAAGTTAATTGATTACAATAGCGAATATATATCTGAAAACACGAAAAGTCGTTGGTTCTGGTGCCTGATCTATCTCCAGCCGTGTCGGATTGATATCCCATCCATCCAGTTATCCCCTCGGACTGCAGAGTTAGGGTGCATCCACAGAGTACTTTTGGTGCACCTGTGTTTGCAAACAATTGTGCACTGAGATTGGCTGCCATTGCCGAAACTCGGTCAGGAGGAAAATTTACTGTACTGTATGCTATGTCGATATAAATAATTGACTCAAAATATAATATGGACATTTTAAATTTTATTATAATCAATTTGGTTAAATATAAACTATCTAAATCAAAACTTATTGTAATATAAAACTTTAAAAAATAATAAAAAATAAAAAGGTTTACGAATTAGTGCATTAAACCAAATAAAAACAGATAGAAAGGGAGTTGATAACTAAAATGTTAATAGATAAGGAAAATATTGAGTGCTCCTCTCTCCTAGACACTGACTGTATCTAGAATGTTGCTGTGCCCGACAGGGTCCATAATTGTTTCTGTAACTTATATTTACCACCTGTATGTACATTATGGATGCATAAATTTAATTTAAATTTACTACTTTTTTAATCGACTTTCCAAAAAGGAGGACGTTCTATGTTCGGCTGTATATATGTTATTTTTTGTTTGTTCACCGATTACTCGGTCATTATGGACCGATTTAGACAATTCTTTTTTGTTTTAAAGGGTGTACTCTCGAGGTGGTTCCATTGTCACAATGTCAGGATCTGATGAGGGAATCCCAAGGAAATCGAGGGGACACCTCAAATTTTATAGCCATACATGTAGCGATTTTGGTATTTTCATCAACATGGCAAGCATTTGCATTCAGAAAGTACCATTTGGTGAAGTAGAACTGATGAGGAAGACCACAGATGGCCACTGGAACTTCTCAATGAGAAATATGTTTTGGGTACACCTAAGATATATCGAATAGTTATATTACTGTGATGAACCAAATTTAAATAAATGGTTCTAATGAAAATGGTACCATCGAACTGATCTAGTGATGATGCCGGAAGGTAGGCACCGGCACTGTCTGTGGCTATAAATGATTTTTATGGCAATAAAAAAAGAAAAAAAACCTTTAAAAAAATATTAATCCTATTTCCAAAACAAAACACTACAAAGCGAAAAATAGCTTTCTGTTCAGAAATCGGTGTCAGAAAAGAAAAAAATTGTTACCAAAGAGGCCGACTTCAGAAAACACAGTTATTTTTTGTTTTGTTTTGCTAGTCGGTTTAATATTTTTGTTAAAAAGTGTTTTATTTAGTATGGACTTTCTGCAATATTTTCTTTCTATGCAAACCGTGTAGAGAGCAAGCTAGGGTAAACAATAAGTAAAGTGTGCTACAGTTTACCGGAATTTTCATACTGTTTGTGCCATACATTCATGCAACAGTATTTCAACAATGTAACAATACCGGGCGGTATTTTTAGTATGAGTGAACGTTCACTTTTAAATAAAATCGTGACATTGTAAGGTAAAATTTATTTTGAAATTTCCTTTATGAAATTAATTATAATCCCCGGCTCGTAAGTTGACAAGAGTCATTAGAAGCGCAGAAGTCGTTTTTAGGCATCTTTGGTAGTGAAGCGGGGCGCGGAGATCGTTTAGGACCGTTCCGAGCGCGCGATAGGTTGGTCAGTTGACACAAGGATCGAAAGACCAATCGTGTCGCATCCACGTTCCGTTCCCTCTATATGGTTTTTTTATTTTATTTTATTAATGTTCAAAATATATATCGCAGACTTTCAATTATATTATAAGTTAAGAACCACAAAAGCCGTTTATGGCTTATATATGGCTAATGAGTTCGGAATAATTAATTCTAAGACAAACAATACTACGAAACAATGATAACTGTGAGTGTTACATTCGAGCGATACAAAAAGGAAAACAATATCTTCAAGTACTTGATAATACAGGAGGTAGGTATATCAAACTAAAGTAAATACTCATGATGCGTAATTTGCATAAAATGCGTTTTAAGTAAATTTTTTGCTTTTTTAGAGTTGCAGAGGTATTTATTTTGTATGTGCGCAGGTAGTTCGTTTATTATTTTTGGTAGCATGTAGGTGTATGTTCTCATACCGTATGTATTATTGTATTTAGGCAAGGTAACATGTTAGCTAACGTGTAGGTGTTTGGTCAGTTCGCAGAATATGCGCGAACTTACCCCCACAACGCCAACACCTTGCCAACTTACGTGCCGGGCACTATAGCACATCTGAAGAAAGAAATATTGCTACTGATCCCTCTATATAGGTTATCCACACTGAGCATTTAGCAGCGAACGTTGATGTGGCTGTCCATTGTCATCATCTTCCTGCTCTTGTCCCAACACGTTTTCTTCTTCCATACCGTCCTGTCCCCCGTCACTCCATCACTGACGCCCTTTTCTTTCATATCACTCCTCACACAGTCCATCACACAGTCCTCATCACGGCTGGCCATTGTGTGTGCTCGTTTCAAAAACTTCATGAAACTTCATTGTAGTCTGCGCAAAAAACCCGATCTTTCAACGTTACTATTAAAAGAATAAAAGATAATTACGTTAATTAGACTAAATAAAACAAAAAAGCATTTAACAAAGACTAAAATAACATCAAATGCTTCTAGCTGAATGCTCCTTACATGCAAGTATTCGCTGTTTGGTCGCAGTATACCTAAGAGTACTGGAAGATGTTTGGACTGTTGAAAGATGATAAATATTTAATTCTTTATTGTACACCAAAAACAATATTTAATACAATGTGATAATAAAGTACATGTACAAAGGCGAGCTTAACTCAATGTTGAGTTCTCTTACAGCAAACCCTAGAGTGATAGAGAATGATGACAAAAGAGGGTAGGATCCAGTGTACAATTTTAAAATTACATATATATAAAAATAAAAATAAATCGAAAATATATACATACATACATAAATACAAATATATATATCTACGAACATTGCGTTAAAAGGAAATGCTCTTTAATTTTCCTTTTGAAGACATCGAGAGAAGGGCTATCGCGTAGTGAGTGTGGGAGAGAGTTCCAGAGGTGCACTGCAGTTACAGAGAAAGAGCCATCTAAAAAGGGGGATGTCTACGGAGTTAAAGATTAAGGTTGCACTAGTCGATCATTCTTTCATACAAACGTAGTATGCCGATAACTCCACTATTTGACGATGTACGTTCAAAATAAAAAAATGATATCAACTTGACTCATAATTATCTAGTCCTGAATGGAAGCAAAAAAGTAAAAAATAATAATTAAAGTTATGAGCGTCGAAAGTTCCATATTTCAACACTAATTTTAACGCTTTTTTGAGTGGAAATAAATACCATAAGAAGAAGGAAAATTGCAAAACAGCCACCATACAGGGATAGATTAGTAGTACAACAATGCAAATAATTTTATTTTGAAAATATACATTTATTCGTTTTTCGGTGACATCGACTATGGCAACCTTAAAAGCGAAATATGGAAGAATGTTGCCATGTTGCTTCAACTCCAAATAAATTCAGATAAGGGCAAGCAAATGATGATAATGATTCGCAGTATAGACGCAATTTAAAAAAAATAGAATATTCAATTAATAACGTACACTTAAGGAGCCGAGCCAACGATTCCAATCAGACAGATTGGCTGTGTCAAAGTCATAATCATTTGTCGGAAACCAGAGACAAATTAGTTTAGAATAATGAGTGCTAAATTGCCGGGCATAGATCAATCGGCCTATGCTTGATATGCCGTTTGATAAATGATCGTTTGTTGCACATTCTGGGTTATCAATCTCTGCGATTGATTGGCAAACTATTGTATTGGTCATACATAGATTATTTTGACAACTGATTGGAAAACGCATCGATATTGTTAGAATATCTACTGGAATAAGATTGTAGGATAGGATTAAATTAACACTGACACCCAACTTTTGTCTATTTATCGCATTCATTTATTAATTAAGTAGATAAGAATTGTGCTAACGTTATCAACATCAAATCACTTAGGTAGGTGCATTGAAAATAAGTGATATTACATGCCCGCCAAATTCTCCCTAACGTCTCCAGTGACATTCTAAATATTCAAATTCAAGCAGGCAAAGGTCTCGAATCCATTCTGCCTAGCGTATACGTTTTTTTTACTTTGCTTGCTAACACTCTCCATTTTACGAGGTATAGTGGACTATATTCCTATTTAGTCACATTTAAACCAAAAGCCAAGCCATTTATCAACTGGCCAATTATAGGCAATATCAATGTTATTCATCAAAATAAACTATTAAAGCATCAAGCATTAAAAAACAGTTTGTTCAGTAAAAAAAAACCTGTTGTATATCTAAGCCCAACAGCATTTTAAGCTCAGTATTGCCAGCTATTGCCAGTCAACAGCCACGTCAATAACTATTGTTGCCTATTTGTGTTGCCAGCGCTGTCGAAGTTTTTTCTTTTTTGGTTTTTATAGGCAATTGTTAACGTATTTTTAAAGTGCTGCGATGGATTTGTTAGTTTTTTGATTGGCATATTGGTTTTGAGTGCAGCAATAGATTTTGAACTGTGATAAAGATAATACCCATATTCATATCGGATTGAGGGCATTCAAAGGAGAGTGATTGAATTGAATATTTTCCTCTCATAAATCAATAACATAAGCATAATTAGCCTATGATATTCCCACAGCTGGGACACAGGCCTGCTCTCTTTGAGAAGAAGAAGAAGGCCGTAATTCAACCGTCGGGTCTAACGCGGGTTGTTGGATGTTACATATCTTATTAAATATTATATTTTTGGTTCTAGGACTCGCCGGTATCCTCACAAGGTTTTCCTTCACCGTACAAGTGTTTTCGAAATAAAGTAAAGCGCCTGCCTGAGTTCGAACCCACGAATTTTTGCATTTTTTGTCAGAGTGAAACGTTCAAAATGCGCCTGGAGTTTAAGGGAAAAGAGGGAGTGTGGGGTTTTAACCTCACGAAAACCACCACTGATCACCATCAGCATATGGAAGGGGCACCGTGACCTCTTATAATACCACCCTGGATGCCCCCCTCTGTGCAACGCTTGTTAGGGCACATCCCGGAGGAGACTGAAAAAGCGTATCCCATGAGCCTCGCTGTGCACGGCAGCAAGTGATGACAGTGCCACCGTCTTTCCTGGAGTCACTTGGTGGGCGGACAGAAACCCCAATCTGAACGTCTACTCCTTCTTGTAAGTCGAGGCAGTTATCACTAAAACACCACTGCTCAAATTTATGTTAGTGGGGCATTCTAGTTTTACTATAGCAAGAATCATCTCGTCTGAATCAGTATTTAAAGCTGAGTGATTGTCTTCTTACTTTTGTGAGCCAATAACTTGGTAATTCTGATATCATTTAGACATCAATCCGAATAATACCCCTATTGGTATTCTTAAATGACGAGTAAAATTTAAAAATACAATAGCATATTTGTATTTCATGATGAAAATATCCCGATTCAAAGAGTTAAACGCCCATAACTTTTGAACGACTGAACCAATTTTCACCACACATAGCTAAGAACACCCTCATAAAATCGGTTCATCCGTTTAGGAGCTATGATGCCGCAGACAGATACACGAATTCACAACCACACAGATACATACGTAAAACTTATTACATCCCTCTTTTTCCGTCAGGGGTTAACAAATAAGCTTGACAATTTAACAATTCAAGAACTATTCAAGGACAAGCTACGGATATCGTAAGTGTGAAAATGAGAACAGTCTGAACTTTAAAATGTAAACTATTAGTAACTAGTATTGACAGGGGAGAATGGAAGACTTATTGCACTGACTGGCGACCTTAAATAAAATGGGATAGAGGTGGCAATGATATTATAGAGTCTACAGTACCTAAAAACATTGAGATGAAAGATACTTCTGTAGAGTAAGCATCTGTGATTTAAATATTGTAATTTTATTTGGCCAAAGCACTATCTATCCTGGGTTTAAGAACCATTATAAATTAAACTTAATAGTCCAGCAGCTAGCGAGGCATGCTAAGAATTTTTAAAGTAAGATGCATGGTTATTGTGCACTCAGTTCTGGGTAAAGGATACAAAAGTTGTGAAATTCATATTTTCTCTACGAATTCCGAATATCTGATGTTTTTTCTGATTAGTATTGAATAGTGATTATATAATTGGAAGTCAGTAGTTTTTTTTTTGTAAAATGTGTTTTTTTTTTTAACTTGGTCAATGACTATAAATGACTACAAATGAATTCACTTGTTTTTAAACTTACAACTACTTACGTATTTCTTTGAATTGTCACAACAAGAAACAAAATAGTAAAAATATTCATATTTTTCTAAGAAGAACAGTACTGGAAGCTTCATGCTTTGAGATATGCGTTCATCACAACAAAGGAGGAATGTTCTTTCAAAAGCACAAATACTTGTACTTTATAGAACTCTTTATTAAATCTCTTTTACTGCACAGAGAATACAGTCGGCTGTATATATATAAATGGAGTATGCTCTGTATGCTACATATTTGACGAATGTTGGCGGTTGCAATAAGACAACCGAATTGTAAAGTGTATTTTTCCTTATGTAAATATATGTTTTATATGGTAACAAAAAAAACGGCAGTAAAATCTCGATTACTTAACCGACTAAGATAAAGCATATTACACTTCTAAATAATTGGTACTGATGAAAATGGCACTGGAACTCGAAAAAAAAAGTGTCCTAGTCGTTTTTGGGCTTATTGGAATTATTTGGCTATAAATGAATTTAATGGTAATTTGAGAAATAAAAAGAGACAAATAAAACTTCATTTGTAGTATCATTCACCAACTTCAAAAAAAATCTACTGACTTCCAAATATTAAAATTATAAAGTGAAAAATTACTTTCTTTGCCGAAGTCGGTGTCGAAAAACGAAAAAAAAACAATAGATAACAAAGACACCGACTTCAGAAAAGAAAGTTATTTTTCGCTTTGTGGTGTTTGTTTGGAAGTCGGTTTATTTTTTTAGTCAAAAAGTCTTTATTGAGTTGAGTGTGAAGACTACGAATTTCTCGTTTTTTATTTAAAGAAAATCATATAATAATATATAAGTCTTTTACGCGCGAGAAGTATGTTAAAATTCGCAATCGCAGCAACTTGGTGTGTAGGGATGCCCAACGCCGCCATATTCATAAGTCCGTTGAAAACGGTGACCCAGCTAAAGTCTGGATATTTCTTAGATCAATGGGAGTGGGAAAATCGCGCCAAGATTCTATTCCTAAAGATATAGAATTACTTCATCAACATTTTTCCACTTCTTCTAACTTCAATGGTGCTATCAAAGCAAAAATGTTAAATGATCTTTCATCTCTTCCCACTCCTGATTATTCAACATTCGTCTTTAATAATTTCTTCGATTGTGATGTTAAGAAGAGTATAGAATCTATCTCGTCTAATGCTGTTGGTAGTGACTGTATCAGTCGCAAGATGATACTACCTATCCTTGACGAAATCCTACCCGTCATCTCCCATATCCTTTATCATTCCGTATCCTGCGGTGTTTTCCCCTCTTCTTGGAAAGAAGCCCAAATTACCCCTCTTCCAAAAAAGCGTAATCCTGTTTCCTTCACTGAATGCCGTCCTGTTTACATATTACCGTTTCTATCAAAAGTCCTTGAACGCCTTATCCATAATCAACTTAGCACATTCCTGTGCAAGAACCACCTCCTTATTTTTTTACAATCCGGGTTTCGTCCAGGACATAGTACTACAACAGCTCTTGTTAGCATTACTGACGATATTAGACTTGGTATGGAAAATGGAAATCTGACGGTACTTTCCTTTTTAGATTTCAGCAATGCTTTTAACACTGTCGATTTTGATATTTTACTCGGCATACTCAGCTCTCTTAACATATCTCCAACGGTAATTGATTGGTTTCGTAGTTACCTGTGTGGCCGCCAACAACGTATTTGCATTGAAGGTTCTTCTTCGTCATGGTGCAATACCTCTGCAGGCGTACCACCGGGGGGCGTTTTATCTCCTCTTCTTTTCGCTATTTTTATTAATTCTATTTCCAATGACCTTCTCTCATCCTACCACCTTTACGCTGACGATTTGCAAATATATTCTCAAGCTCCGGTAGATGAATTGTCTGAGGCAGTTAATATGATCAGTAAGATTTAGGTCGTATTTCTTAGTGGAGTCTGGCCCATGGTCTCAGGGTTAATCCTGCGAAGACTCAAGTCATTGTTATCGGCAGCCCTAGGTTGCGCTCAAGAGTTAACTGGTCGCAGCTCCCCCGGATTGTTTTTGATGGCTCAGCTATTCCCTACAGCGACTCAGTGAAAGACCTGGGTATTTTTGTTGACAAAGACTTTTCGTGGGGGTCCTCAGCTGCAGGAGGTTAGCCGCAAGGTGTTTGCATCTGCGGGGTCTTTGCGCAGACTGCGAAATTTCCTTCCAACTGCCACCAAAAATGCGCTTGCAATCCCTCCTTCTCCCAATCCTGGATTATGCAGATGTCAGTTATTTAGATCTAACTGAAGTGCAGCTAGATAAGCTTGAGCGACTCCAAATTTTTTGCATTAGATTCATATTTGGTTTACGCAAATATGACCATGTTTCCGAATTTCGTTACACAGTACAGTGTTCTGTTTATTCCTACAACCCCCTCTTATCTCAAATAACGTTTTAAGTTCCTTCATGACACCCATTCTAGACACTTGAGATCATCGGAGAATTTGAGACTTTTAATGCCTGCTCATTCTATTAAGTTCTACATTAAATCGTTCACGGTCTAGGCTGTGCGATTGTGGAATGAGTTTCACAATCGCACAGCCCATCCATTCCATCCATTTTCTTTCTCTTTAATGCTTTTCTGTTTTTATCTAATTTCTTCTATCATTGTTCAACCCTTCTTAAAATTTGTAACATGTAATATTATGTATATATGTTTATTTGTAAGTTTATGTATATAGTATTTTATATATGGTATATAATTTTTACGTATTAATATTTTTTATTGTAGCAGTACACCGTAGGCTACCCACTGTTTTATTTTAAGTTCTTTAAGTCCATCCAAATGTACTGGTAGATATCGCTGTAAGGGATATGACCGCCTTTGTACCCATTAATTAAGTTTGTTGTAAAATATTTGTGTAATATTTTTTTTGGTGTACAATAAAGTATATTCTATTCTATCATAAAATTAAATATTAAAAGCTTAAAAAAAAATGTTTTTTTTTTAATTGTAATTATATGCATCTCTGCTTAGCCTTTCGGGGACTGCAGGCGTGATCTTATGTTCTTTAACTGCGTCAAAACTATAATCTGTAAACATCATGTTTGTTTACTAAATAAAACATGGATATAAAAAATGCATTTTACAGAGAGTTTGCTCTCAATAAATTTAAACTATATTTTTGTGTATGTTGTAAACAAATTCCGTTTTATTTGATCTTAAAGCCCGACTCGTCTTGATTGTCATTGGCAGAAATAAAATGTCGCATCTTTGCCAATAATGCGTTTAATTAGGGAGCTATTTAGTAAGAGAAATTAATTTGTAACGTATCTTAATAAAGGGCTCTTCGCTAATAAACAGCCCCAAGGGTCGATTTTTAAAGTTAAGCAACGTGTGCCCAGGTCCGTGGATAGTTGCCGATCTATTAAATATTGTGACTCTTGGTGCCTCGGAAACACTGAATAATAAACGAGAAGTCAGGCGTCAAGAGAAATTGCTAAAGTCGTAACAATCTAAGAAGTCGGAGTTAACAGCTATAAAAATACGTACGCAGTACACATAACCGGCGTGTATGTATGACTAGTTGTATGAATGTGAGTGAAGCAAAAGAAGTATGTAAGGAACGTAGCAGATGGCGTCCTGTAGTTTCTGCCTACCCCCATGGGAAAAAGGCGTGAGTTTATGCATGTATGTAAAAATACGTTCTTACGAATGATAGTCGTTGTAATTAAATAGGATTATGAATGGGATTTTTCGCAGACGTTCATACGAGGTTATCGCGGCATGTAAAATGAGAAACGTCATCAGACTTCAGATTGTCACGAATTCACGATTATAGTAAGATTTTTTTTCCGGTGATGTATGTTAAGCTGTCACTTGTAAACAGTTGTCTTAGGTAGTTAGGAGCCCAAAAATCTGACAAGCAATTTACTATCGTGTTACCCAGTTACTGAGTTGTGAAGGCCAGAAAAGCGACTGCTACATGTAAAATTCAGGTATTCGGCAGCATGTGGTTTAGCTGGAAGCCGACTATAACATAGTCCGGAAAAGGCTGAGCCAATTGATTGAAGTAGCATAAAAGTGTTCTGTACATCTCAATAAAGATTTGTTTTAAAATAAAATAAGAGTAATAAAATAAAATTAGCCTTTATTGCTGTAACTTTAACATGCAGTGTAACAATTTCTTGATTATATTTACATGTTTAACAAATTGTATCGGTAATTGGTTTTTCTTGTACAGCTTGTCCTTCGACATAAGCCTGCTCTAAAGCCTTCCAATTTGTCCTATTCTTTGCAGTTTTTGTCCATTCTGATCATACCAGCTATCTTCTTCATGTCATCTTTCCAGCGTTTAGTTTGTTTTCCTTTGTTTCTGTTACTATCTCGCGGGTACCATCCGTTCCTAGTTTCGTCCACCTCTCTTTTTTCTCTCTTAGCATGTGTCCTGTCCATCTCCATTTCAGGCGATTGGCGATGATTCTCCGTTTGTAGACGGTATGTATGTTTTTAAATTTAGTTTTGCAAATTGTAGTCTCATTTTATCTATTCTTCTAACTCCAATTACGCTTCTTTCCATTCCGTTTTGACATACTTGTATTTTTTGAGTTGTTGCTCAGTTAGTTCCCTATGTTTGACATCCATACGACAGGCAAGGAAGGAAAGTCTATAACACGTGTGTGACTTTCCGGTTCTCTTTGAAGACTGCGTTCTCTTTGTTCTTCATGACCTCGCTTAGAGACCAAAACCGTTTTCAACTATTTGCTATTCTTATATCTAGTTCTTCTTGCATCGTGTCTTCTGTGGATATCAGTTGACCCAGGTACATGTACTCATTAACATACTCTATTTGTCCACCACATACTTTAATGACTATTTTGGTTGAGTTTGTCATTATCTACGTTTTCAATGTGTTAGGACTACCTTGGCACTTTAAGTTTTGTTTTACAGTTTGTTAAATGGATATCCTCCTCTAATTTTCACCAATTTTAGCTAAGAACTTTCAAGAAGTTGGTTTAGCGATAAATGATAATGTTTGCCAGTAATAAGTGATCGGGAGAGTATGGAAGGAAGTAGTAGTAGTCAAGTAGTAATAATACTTCATGAAAAATATCATCACCTGCAGCATAACAATTTCTTACTTCTATTACAAATGTGAAAGTTTGTGAGGATGGATGGATGAATTAATGGATGGATGTTTGTTACTCTTTCACGCAAAAATGTATGAACGGATATAGATGAAACTTTACAGAAATATAGCTTTTACATCAGAATAACACATAGGTTATATAAAATTTATAAAGATATTGTGAGAAGTGGACAAGGCTGCGGGAGTCCGGTGGATGCGAAACGCACAGGATCGATCAGTGGGGCGACGCTTGGGGGAAGCCTATGTTCAGCAGTGGACGTATTTCGGCTGGAATGATGATGATGGGAGAAGTACTAAGACCACGCAGGTGGAGCCGCGGGCCGCAGCGTGTCACCTATATTTGACTTCTCGAATGAGACTGCATAGTCTACTAAAAAAAGAGTGAGGCACTCTGTTTCATCCGCACTCTGTGGCATAGCATACGACTTCACGCTGTATAGTAATCGATACATTTGTCTGCTCAGCTAGTGCGGCGTGAACATTATAGTGTTATGTTACCAATTTGGAAGTGCGGAACTCTCTGCCGGCTTGTAGTGTTATATTTTAAGGGCTTTAATTTATAATATTGGCACTATCATTTGACGACAACAATTTGTGTCTGTATGTTTCAAGTAAAAGTTAGTCTGTTTAACTTCCTGGCATTCATCTTATGTCTAAATGTATTATTGGTCCTTAAATGTAGGTCCTGTTGAATCATGGGAGGCAATCAACCAAGCAACTACCAACTGACTTATAACTAAAAAAAATACTGTGCTTTAACCGAAGTGTGTGTGTGTGTGGCAAGATAAGCCAAAGAATCATGAGGGACGTACGTTTTTTGTACGAATAACGTCAACTAGAAGCTAGAAGCTATAAGCTGGAAGCTAGAAGCTAGAAGCTATAAGCTGGAAGCTAGAAGCTAGAAGCTAGAAGCTAGAAGCTAGAAGCTAGAAGCTAGAAGCTAGAAGCTAGAAGCTATAAGCTATAAGCTATAAGCTATAAGCTATAAGCTATAAGCTATAAGCTATAAGCTATAAGCTATAAGCTATAAGCTATAAGCTATAAGCTATAAGCTATAAGCTATAAGCTATAAGCTATAAGCTATAAGCTATAAGCTATAAGCTATAAGCTATAAGCTGTAAGCTGTAAGCTATAAGCTATAAGCTATAAGCTATAAGCTATAAGCTATAAGCTATAAGCTATAAGCTATAAGCTATAAGCTATAAGCTATAAGCTTTAGCTTTAGCATTTTTTTTTGTATTTTATTTTCTGGGATAAACAGAACATATGTATAATTTATTTAATTTTAATCTGATTGAAATAAAAATGCCCGTAGTTATTTAAATAAACCCACACAGTATACAAGAAGATGAATGCACGATGAACCATAGTATGAAGAATAAAAGTGCGAGAGGAAAGTGTGTGTGGCAAGATAAGCCAAAGAATCATGAGGGACGTACGTTTTTTGTAAGAGTAATACCTTGACCAAAAGGGGTGGGGTCAACTCCTAACGTCGTACGAATAACGTCAACTAGAAGCTAGAAGCTATAAGCTGGAAGCTAGAAGCTAGAAGCTAGAAGCTAGAAGCTAGAAGCTAGAAGCTAGAAGCTAGAAGCTAGAAGCTAGAAGCTAGAAGCTAGAAGCTAGAAGCTAGAAGCTAGAAGCTAGAAGCTATAAGCTATAAGCTAGAAGCTAGAAGCTATAAGCTAGAAGCTATAAGCTATAAGCTATAAGCTATAAGCTATAAGCTATAAGCTATAAGCTATAAGCTATAAGCTATAAGCTATAAGCTATAAGCTATAAGCTATAAGCTATAAGCTAGAAGCTAGAAGCTAGAAGCTAGAAGCTAGAAGCTAGAAGCTAGAAGCTATAAGCTATAAGCTAGAAGCTAGAAGCTATAAGCTATAAGCTATAAGCTATAAGCTATAAGCTATAAGCTATAAGCTATAAGCTATAAGCTATAAGCTATAAGCTATAAGCTATAAGCTATAAGCTATAAGCTATAAGCTATAAGCTATAAGCTATAAGCTATAAGCTATAAGCTATAAGCTAGAAGCTATAAGCTATAAGCTATAAGCTATAAGCTATAAGCTATAAGCTATAAGCTATAAGCTATAAGCTATAAGCTATAAGCTATAAGCTATAAGCTATAAGCTATAAGCTATAAGCTATAAGCTATAAGCTATAAGCTATAAGCTATAAGCTATAAGCTATAAGCTATAAGCTATAAGCTGTAAGCTGTAAGCTGTAAGCTATAAGCTATAAGCTATAAGCTATAAGCTATAAGCTGTAAGCTATAAGCTATAAGCTATAAGCTATAAGCTATAAGCTATAAGCTATAAGCTATAAGCTATAAGCTATAAGCTATAAGCTATAAGCTATAAGCTATAAGCTATAAGCTATAAGCTATAAGCTATAAGCTATAAGCTGTAAGCTGTAAGCTATAAGCTATAAGCTATAAGCTATAAGCTATAAGCTATAAGCAGTAAGCTATAAGCTGTAAGCTATAAGCTATAAGCTATAAGCAGTAAGCTATAAGCTGTAAGCTATAAGCTATAAGCTATAAGCTATAAGCTATAAGCTATAAGCTAAAAGCTATAAGCTTTAGCTTTAGCATTTTTTTTGTATTTTATTTTCTGGGATAAACAGAACATATGTATATTTTATTTAATTTTAATCTGATTGAAATAAAAATGCCCGTAGTTATTTAAATAAACCCACACAGTATACAAGAAGATGAATGCACGATGAACCATAGTATGAAGAATAAAAGTGCGAGAGGAAAGAAAGATTGAACGGAATGTATGTGTTTGCAATCAATAGGCGCCAATTTCGTTGGTGGGATTAGTGTTAAGAAAAAAAAAAAAAAAACTATAAGCTATAAACTATAAACGCTCACGCCCACGGTCATATTTATGTGGACCATATTAGTGATGTTCTTAAGAAAGGCCAGGTGCGCAGTACACATAACCGGCGCGCATGTATGACTAGATGTATGAATGTGAGTGAGGCAAAATAAGTATGTAAGGATCGTAGCAGATGGCGTTCTGCAGTTTCTGCCTACCCCCATGGAAAAAAGGCGTGAGTTTATATAAGTATCTATAAACTATAGACTAATAAAACTATAAGCTATTGTCACATGTCTAGTTATAGTTTAAGATGGTGATACAAAGTTAATATAAAGTGGTTCTGAAAAACTTTTCTTGTTATTGGAACTGACTTATTAGATAATCGCCACTGTAATCGTATCGCTGATGTTAATATTGATACTAGCTATAAAAATAATAACGATTCTTTAATCACAAATCGGCCAGTGGGTGTTAATTGCATTACATAAACTTTGTAGTTAAATAGTTGGATCACAGAACAATTTTACTGAGTTTTCATGGCTGTTTTTATTCCATGTTAGTTTACCTAATAAAAAAATGTTTACATCATTAACTTTATAACTATTGATTTAAGCTTGTCGTTGATTATAAAACAAAATTTGAATATTAATCAATTGTTCTGAAAGAGTAGTGTAGACAAAAGTCTAAAGCAGAGGTGCCTTTATATGTTTTGACCTGAGAAGCCCGTAGCAAATTTTTCTGTATTGGGTAGGTTGGCTGTTCTAGTGTTGTTTTATTCTGTAAAAAAAGTATTTGGAATTTAGATTTTTTTTTTTTGTTTTTCATGAAACTGTTGACCTGTTGAAGTTCAAGCATAAATTAATATTGGCAACAGTCTGCCTAATTAGTATCCGGTCTCATGGACCGGGACTTAAGTCTCATGCACCCCATTTAAATTTTCTTTGTGATAGACCCTTTGCAGGTATATGTAGACCCATGGACCACTTTGATAATGACTGGTCTAAAGTTACTCATACACCGAACTCAAGACTTCAAAGATCACAGAACCGAATAGTTTGTGGTGATAAATGGTATTTTCCTTTTCGGCAGTTTGTCTGTTCATTTAATGTCTAGCTCTAAATAAAAATAAAACTTATTTACAAAAAAATACAACCGGCTTCCAAATAAAAACAAAAAAATAAATTCAATTTCGGAAGTCGGTGTTCCTATTTTCGTTTCTTCGTTTTTTGACACTTCCGGAATTGAAGTTATATTTCACTGTGTAGTGTTTTTTATTTGAAATTAGGTTGTATTACATTTAAAAAAAAACTCTGTTTATTGGTACATAATGGACAAGTTCTATAGTAAGAGATGGCCACAGTGTTGCCAGAATAGATTATCCGAATAACATGTAACTTAAACATAACCGGTGTAATGAGAGTTTACCAGGGTGAACTTTATACATCTGCGTACCCGTTTAGAGCATACTGGCGTGACGGCATGTTATGAAATGGTGTAAACAATAAACAGAAATTCGATTGCAGCAATCCCGATAGATTTGCTGTCATCTTTTGAAGATATCTGTTGTATATCTCCGAATTTCTTAATCAGAGTTTTACCAAATTTAAATGGTACCAGTTCGGAATTAACTACTTTCGAAAAAAAAAAGAATTTTTCAAATCCGTTTGTATATGACGGAGTTATGCCCGAACAAACATCAAAAAGAAATATATAAAACCAATTAGATTAGATATAGGTGCTAAGCACCTTTTTGTTGTTAGCTGCTGAGCATAATTAACAGCTTATAAACAAACATGCTTGGTGATATTATAATTAGTGTCTGGCAGGATTGATGATCGCACGGTAATGAATTAGTGCGCAGGTGCCATTGGCCATCAGTTTGATAATAATTATGATATTGTCCACTTAGACATAATAGGGTTGAGATACTGAATAGAGATAGCCCTTCTAATTGTATAGTTTGTTTCACAGTAAATGGAAACTGCGAGGCGTTAAATCTGGCAGGGAACTATGAGCTGGAAGAAGGAATATAAGTGCATTTTCAGTCTTTAGGATGTTTTTTAATCTGCAAATTAGATCCAATCTACATAAATAAAAAAAAGTTGAATCAAAAAATCAAAATACCGACTGCTTCAAAAGCGAACTAAAAAGTCGTAAACAAGGAAAAAATCATGCTGTGCAGTCGGAGGATACATATTTGCGGGCTGGCTGACCAAATTCTGGTGTATCCTCCGCCTGCACAGCATGATTTTTTTTCCTTGTTCGCTTTTGAAGCAGTCGGGTTTTTTTGATTTTTTGATTTAACTTTTTTTATTTATAACTTTTTAGTTAAGTTTTTTTCGAATTAGATACATTTAGACATATAAATGTCATATATTTTTGAAATCACCTATTAAAACCCTTTATTTTGATACCCCACACGATGGGTTTCGAAGAAAAACAAATTTGGGCCCCCACAATATGGCGCCCAAAATCCGCCATTTTTCTTTTGTCCAATTTTAATGTAGCCTATGACACTCGCAAGATTAAGACGAATCGATTGACGTATGAATCATCAAAATCGGCCAACGCGTTTGGTCTCTGGAACGCCATATAGGAACAAACATACATACATAGACTGTTAAACACATTACCCTCCTTTGGCAGTCGGGTAAAAATAAAGTGCTGTTCGTGGGATAGAGCATCACTTGAGGACGGCTGGACTGATTGTTGTTATTATATTGTTGTAATAGCCGAGATAATGTATTTAACGGCAAAACAATGAAAAGATTTATGGAAAGTTGGACAATTCGAGCAAAACTGAAAGCGTTTATTTCTATGGGATTTTTTTTTAATTCTAAAGTTTGGTCGGGATAACGTCTACTGGGTCAGCTAGTTAATAGTAAAATCACCTTCATAATTGTTCATATCCTACCTACATAGATACCTACCAGTTAGGTGACACCAGCGAAAAAAAAAACAATAAAAATAGTTTATTCTCATATTTTTCCAGTTACCATATTTTTCATGATTCCCTGTGATTGTTCAGTATCTAGAGAAAAATCCTAAACTATAAGAGCTGAGCTGAGCATCTCAAGAGTTATAAAGAACAACTTTGAATACAGAGTATGATGCAGCGCAGCGCATCATAAATATAGCGCAACAAAAGAGCGACCTTTGTTGAACTGACATGGATATTAGTCGTGAACCTGTTGTGGTAGACTAACCTAAATATATGCTGTCAGCTGCATTACTATTGTTTGTGGTATGGGAGATTGTAATTTATTGAAATCATTGGTATTTTGAACGTGACCGTGTTGCTTGCTGTCACTACATCTTGTAAGCTGTGATATTTAGGATTCCGTATCCAAACGGTAATAACAGGTCCCTATTCTAAGACTCCACTGTCCGTCTGTCTGCCATCAGGCTGTATCTCATGAACCGTGATAGCTAGACAGTTGAATTTTTCACAGATGATGTATTTCTGTTGCCGTTATAACAACAAATACTAAAAACAGAATAAAATAAATATTTAAGTACGGCTCCTATCAACAAACCTGTTTTATTGCCGTTTTTTGCGATAATGGTACGGAACCCTTCGTGCGCGAGTTCGACTCGCACTTAGCCGGTTTTTTACTCGTACACTAGCTTCTGCCAGCGGCTTTACTCGCGTTTAAAGTTTTCTCTTATCCCAAGGAAACATTATCACACATCACATCATTAGCCTATTAGTGTTCCCACTGCTGGGACACAGGCATCCTCTCTGTGAGCGGGAATGGGCCGTAACTCACCACGCGGGCCCAGTGTGGGTTGGTGGATGTCACATATCTTCGATTTTTTGGGAATCGGCATGTCCTAGGAAACATTATACCGGGATGAAAACTAGCCTATGTGTGTGTGTGTGTGCTAATCTAGACTATAATCTATCTCTGTGCCATATTTCATCCAGATCCGATCAGCCGTTCTGGCGTGACTGAAGTAACAATTATACATCCATCAATCCATCAAAACTTTTGCATTTGTAAAATTAGTATTACTTGTTTTATCTAGCCCTAGCTGTCCCAGTACTGGGTCTCCCCCAAGTTCTTCTAGACACTCTTATCCCGTATCATACGCCCTCATAAACCCACCCAAACCATGACTGCACCTCTTTCTGGGCTGGCCTTGACGGGGTAGCTTCCGTCTTCAGGAACCTATTTTGTGACGGCTCTTGCCCAGCTGTCATTTACTTGTGCAACACCATCATCAACCTTTTAATTTTCCCACTGCTGGGACACAGGCCTCCTCTCCATTCCCACTCGCAGAGAGCAGGCCACCACACTACAATCCTCAATAGGTATATTTTGCTGCAGCAAGAATGAAAAACGTCGAATATGTGTTTCAGGTAAATTATTAAACTGTCTAGAATCGACAAGTATAACTGCCAGTATACTTTCGTTACAGTAATTATGGACAAAGCGAGTAACGTAGTTACAGATAGGTAAATCTAAAAAATGCGATAATTATTTCAAATAACAACAAGAGAAAATACTCGCAGACGCACGTACGCCAAACTATTATACAATAGACCGCAAAATGCCGACAAAATACTGAATTCCTGCCAAATTTATTGACGCCCCGTCAACCAGACTTCAGAAACTGTACGCCAGTCGAAGTTTGACAGGCGTTGTTCAGTCATAGGATAGTTCCCAAACCTAGAACTGCCAAAGAGATAACGGGTTGCCAAATTCTGGGAAGCACGTGAGCTGAACGGTACACTCAAGGTTGTATTGGAAATTACAGAAAGGAGTTGCGAAGTGATGGATGAGCTTTTGTTGTTTTGGCTATTGTGCTACGGTTTAAATAATCACTGTCATAACATAGCATAATCAGCGTATATAATGTTCGCACTGCTGGGACACAGGCTTCCTCACTGTGAGAGGGAATGGGCATAATCTACCACGCAGGCCCAGTGCGGGTGGGTAGATGTCACGTGTCGACGATTTATTAGTTCTAGGACATCACGATGATTTCTTTCACCTTTTTTAGAGCAATGACAAAAACAGAAGAACATCACACCTGGTTTTGAAATTTTAAGGCTGATTTTAGAGTCACGACGACGTGAGGTCGTCATTGATCGAGTCGCTCGGCTCAGCGCTGACGGCCGTCTAACTCGACCAATGACGAGCTTTCGGCGACCGTCAGTGCCGACGGTCAGCGTCGGTCAGCGTGAATCTAAAATCAGCCTCAGGCCTAGAAAAGGTGAAATTCTATCAGCCAAAACGATTGTCAAAAGGTCCACAATTATGAGATTAACATGCGCTAACGAAATTTCTGAGACCATGGAGGACCTCAGTACAATGCAATCGAGACTACACTCGAAGTTGTGGACGACTATGTCTACCTGGGACAAACGATCCAGTTGGGTAGGGCCAACTTCGAGAAAGAGGTCAACCTTCGAATCCGACTCGGCTGGGCAGCGCTCGGGAAATTGCGCGGTATCTTCTTGTCCAACTTACCACAGTGTCTCAAGATGAAATTCTACAGTGTTGGTTGCCAGTTATGACATATGGCTCTGAGACGTGGTCGCTTACAATGGGCCTCATCAAACAGCTTACAGTCACTCAAAGGGCAATAGAGAGGGCTATGCTCGGAGTATCCTTGCGTGATGGATCAGAAATGTAGAGATCCGAAACGGAAGACGTTGCGTTGGAAGGCCTCCCACTAGGTGGACTGATGACCTGGTGAAGGTTGCGGGGATCCGCAGGATGCGGGACGCACGGGACCGGTCAATGTGGCAACGCTTGGGTGAAGCCTATGTCCACCAGTGGACGTATTTCGGCTGATATGAATCATCATATCAGCCGAAATACGTCCACTGGTGGCCCACGTGACATTTCAATCATCATCATCAGATGATGATTGAAATGTCACGTGGGCCATTCTAATCAGTTTGAATTGATTGTCATCGTTGAAAGAATGAGGGCGTAATATGCCATTTCTGGTGATAGCTCTCCCCGGAGTTGAGGCACAGAACCCAACCCGTATTCAGTTTTACCCAGTTTGTATCTCGGTCCATTCAGAGATTCAGAGGCTCTAGACAAGTGGCATTCTTGTCAGCGAAGGCGATAGTCGAAGTGTCAAAATGTAAGGGTTTAATCACGTGATTCTTCGATATCGGTTGTCAATTCCATACAATTTTTGTCTTTTTGACCATCGCTATCGCCACGCTTTCTATGGTAGATTGTCACTAGGGCCTCAGTTTGGGGCTCCTAACATCGATTAATATTATAGTCAATGGTTAGATTCTTAATAACTCATTGGCACTAGCGCACATAGGATTAGAAGTATCATGAGCAGATAATATTTTGGCGGCAGTCGGCAATGAGTGCAAAATAGTTTGATGTTGTACGATTCGACATGTTTTATTATTTTAATTTTAATATTTATCTACATATTATTATTTTTTTATTCTATGTATCGCTGTATTATACGACAAGTCAACGCAAATTATTTGAAGCGCGACGTATACATGTGGAAGCTTGTAATTAGGCATTTTTTTACTTATGATTTTTTATTATGTTTGTCATTAGTCTGTAAGCTTTCTTTAAAATAAATAAAATAAACTACTATTTATCTACCTATTTTTTTACTATAATCTACTATTTATTGGTAGAGAAAATGCCTTAAGTCCGAAATTCTACCGTTGTGGATAGCTATAATAAATCAAAAAATAATTATGCAACCTGCTGTTAAAATAAAGTTCGGCATCGGTAATCGTTACATCTTATCTGTCAGCTTACTTACCTGGCATGTTGTGGAAAATGAGAAGCAACCTTGTAATAATTGCAACTGTAAATTATGCAATTTGTATGTTTATTTTTTGTTTTTACAAAACAAACTACACGCCTACTAACTAATCTGTCAACAGCAGATAGGTAAAGGTCAGGCGACGTTGCTAAATATTTTAGCCATTTTTTTTTGGTGTTGATCATTTTTCTAAAGCATTCTGTGTCGGTAATATTAAAAGATAATAATGGTCTGAGGGCTACCTAATTTGCTCGCAAGACAGCGTTTCTAAATTTATAAAAAAAAATGATATTCTCCAATTTTCATCCCACTATATTCCCATTCTACATTACAAATGCATTTATTTAAAATCAATATCGGGCTGTCAATTCTAAACAAATAAATTATGAATAATATTTATACATTCTGCAAAACTCAAAACTTTCAATGGACTTCAGAATATTTCAGAAACTTCTAAAATATTCAAAGTATCGTCTAAAAAGCGTAGCACGTCCTCTAATGTTTTAGCCAAAATCAATAGTGAAACGCGAACTCTTTTTCAATTTCATCTTACAGTGAAGTATGGCAGTTTTGCAACTTTTCCCTGAAACTCTGCCGCTGTTCTAGAATTTATGCTCGAATCCTTTTTACTTTCGTTTTGACTTTAGTCTGTTGACCTAGATGGGTATATTATGTAGGTTATATCTAACATTGAACCAATCGGGGTCGGTTGAGGACGAGTGGATAGACGAAAGTCGTCTTCACCAGCCCAATTGAAGGTCGCAGATGTCTTGGAAACCTTTCAATCGTCTTCAGTAACAACAACACTGCTGGAATTATCACCGTACTACGTAGGGATCGGCTCTAAACTGGAAACATCCGAGTTGGCATTAGTGTTACGGCCGCCGCTCGCACTTGTCGCGTTCTAGCTTTTCGCTCAAACAATAAAATTATAAGCGATACGTTTATAAATAGCTGTTACGGGTTCGCGGGCGTGTGGCGCGCGGGAGCTGCGTAGTTCTGTTCTGGAGGTCTGGAAGCGTGCGGTGCGCCTGCGCAACCAGGAGAGACTGCTCACAGGTACACCTGTCTCACGTAACGCAATGTCATTATCACTATTATAATAACACAGGCAGCTTTGTTAAAGTTCCAAATCCTCAGGCCATTCACCGGCGTGTCGTTGGCACGGAAGAAATTTAGAAAAACAAGAGTTAATTTTCTAGTTAGCGTATAGGAAGTAATTATGCTCATGTTAACGGCTGTGAAGGGAAGTGGTGACTGTCGGGTTCTGAATGTTGTTTGTTTAAACTTGCAACGGCTGAGCTTTGTTTTTAATTAAAAGCATCAAGTCTTATCTAGTTAATGCTTTTACCTGCTTTAATGTGTAGTTAATTAAGTTTATTGTGTAATGAGATTTATTTTGTGTTTCTTTTACTTTTTAATACGGCTTTGTTGACGATTTTCGGGCAAAAAGTGTTTTGTACTGGCATGTGTAAAAGTTGTCTGGACACATTCAAAATTTAAATTGAGAGTGTGATATTGAAATTATAATATTAAATGTTCCATTCATTTAGTTAAAATTATCATATATTTTTTTGTGCAAATATGCTGCTTTGTAGTTATTCGAAAAATGTGCTAGTTTCATGAAAATCACCTTTTATGATCTCAAATATTTTCCGTAAAACTATTCCATATTCTTTGAATCTAATTTAATTATCTGGATTGATCTCAATATTTTAGTAAAATCGTATTATAAAGTTCAAAAGACTTATCTAAATATTCAAGAAAATTCCCAAGTAATATAATTAAATACAGTGTTATTCGTTAGTTACGAGGAATGATAGGATATTTTTATTAGTTTGCGTGGGAGTGGACATTTTGTAACATTTTCCGTTGGCGCAAACATTCTATATCAAATCTATTTTTATGCTGAACATAAATCTCCTTGGCTCAATGAGCTACTCGGTTTTAAAAAACAAAATATTTATAATTTTAATATGTCAGTTCTTGTGATGGACAGGGGTGTTTTAGATTTAGATAAACAGTTAAAACTTCAAAGTTCTCTTAAATTTACTGTTAGTGAAGAAGAAACAGATGTTACTCGAAAAGGTCTCGGTTATTTGAGTTGTGATAATGTTTTTATGTGTAAAACACGCTGTAACTTAAATCAAACATTCCTCAAAGATTTCGAATAAGAGAATCCATACTAATATTATAAATGCGAAAGTAACTCTGTCTGTCTGTCTGTTACCGTTTCACGCTTAAACCGCTGAACTTATTTAGATGAAATTTGATATGGAGATTGTTTAAAACCTTAAGGAGGACATAGGATAAATCTCATCCCGGAAATCAACCTTAAGGGGGTGGAAAGGGGGGTGGAAGTTTGTATGGAAAACCTACAATAGATATTATTGAGCGATATAAAAAATAAGGCTATTCGAAGTACAGATGCTACGCAGACGAAGTCGGGGGCAACAGCTAGTGGTTTTATATTGTCAGATTATTCTACAAAACAACTAAGTATTATGTCATATTACTTGCCTTTAACTTTATGGTAAAGGCTTCTTCTCAAACGGAGAAGGAATGTGCATTCAACGTCAATAAATAGACACAAAAAAAAACAAATATATTTGAAATATTGTTTTTAATTAGAGACCCATCACAAAGATAACAAGGCTACGTAGTCACCAATTTTCAAGAATAATGCAGTTAGTAGATACTTTCAATACTCCTGTCACGTACAGACATACAAAATTCTAGGTCAACCAAACATTATTTACACTGCATGAATTAAACCCACGACCCTGGCCATCGAAGGCCGTCACTGGATTTCCGACCGCTATAATAACTTCTCGGATATTCAGAAGATCCCGAATTTATCTCAAATATTTTTAACCCGGTTTCACGTTGTTTTTAGCCTTGCATTTCGTCGTGTATGATATCATGTGTTATTCCAGTGCTAATAGGTTACGTCTTCGTCTGGAAATGAATGAATGGATCTTTGGAATGTAGTTTTTTTGCTAAAACAAAGTATTGTTCTCAACATGGTTAAGGCAGCACTTAGTTATCATGAAAATGACATGATGTTTTACGCCTTTGGTTTTCCTAAAAGGCATATCCATGGACAAACTAACTGTTAACTCGATGAGTGAAAGCTTTTGAGCGATTGATTGCAAGAAAGCAAAAAAAACTGAAAACAAAGAGGGATTCCTAGCATTTCACTTTTGAACTTTTATTGTAAAGGGAAGCTTGGGCAGTACATTATTTAGGGCTTTTAATATACAAGCTGACAAAGCTGATTTTTAAAGAAAATAAAGCAAAGAAGACAGAGACAAGAGAAATATTGTAAATGTTGGTACTTTAGTGTTTTCCTATCGTTATTATTTAGATTGTAAAGTTATCAATGAAGGTATACTCAATCAATGAAGGTCCGTTCAACCAATTTTGAGTTCTATCCCGTAAACATAAGGATGACATAAAAAGCATAAACCTGTTACCAAAACCAACTGTTTACTACAGCTACCATTTGTCGTATCACCAACGCAATAGAAGTCAAAATCGGTTGAACGGGCTGTAAAATGGGCTAATTTAAACGTCTAATGTTATCGCAAATGGAGTTTAGTTATATTTAAAGGAGGGTTTCCGTCTTATTTATAAAAAAAGCATTTTAACCTTATAATTCGTTGTAATATTATTAGCAGGTTCTAAATTCAAATTGTCCATGGAAAATTTGAATTAAGAGTCTACTATATTCTTAAAAAGATTTTAATATAAATAAGAAATCTAATTTTAAAATGATTTGTTTTGGATACCGGTCCTTTTGACAGACTCCTAATGTCAATCTCCATTGAAATTCATTGTCAGCCAGTTGGAACGTTTTTAAACACTTTTATCGATGCACATGTTTTTGACGGCTACATAGTTTATTTCCTCGCAGTGTGGTAGAAAAAAAAAACAGTTTTTCGGCTCGCTGCCACGAACGAACCAGTGAATGATCTCACCACGCAGTTGCTGAGCAAACAATATTCATAAAATATGCTCTAACTAATATGTAAAACTGTAAATTATTATTTTTTGGAAACCAGACTTTTTGAGTATGTTTGTAAACTATTGGGTCACCTTCGTGTAAGATGAGTATATTTGTAGTAACTAAGAAAAAGCATTTCGAACTTTTTGATACATAAATACCTACATTGATATATATTGGAATTAGGCAATCTGGTCAATTTTATTTTGAAGGGTCCTAGAACTTACAACTCTTGCACTAGACCAACTGAAATAGAATGTTCTTAAGTATATCCGTTATAAAGATGGACTATACTCTGTAATGTTTGGGATCACGCACGGGACCATCGTGTAGAGCACATCATTTCACATATTTTGTACTTTTTGACAATCGTTATGGCTGCTAGAATATCATTTGTCTTAAGACTAATATTGATCAAAACTACATAGAAAGTTACGACTATATTACTTATTTAGGGTTCCGTACCCGAAGGGTCCAAACGGAGCCCTATTGTTGACACATACATGTCAGTCTATCCGTCGCCTGACTCCAAATTTTTTCCCCGAAGATTTTTTTTACTTCCCATTGACCTTTAAATTTAAAATGTGGTGATAACGTTTATTATTACGTATATTTTTACAAATATATTGAAAATCTGTTTAGAAATTTTTGGTGCGGAACCCTAAATATGCGTAGTCCGACACGCACTTGGCCGGTTTTTTCATAATTGTATTGATCAAGACTGCATCAGTATGCATTCTTAAGGTTACACTAGTCGAAAATTGTTCCATACAAAAGTAGTCTCGCGATTACTCTACTGTTTGACGATGTACATTCAAAATAAAAAATTAAATCAATTTGTCTCATCATTCATCCCTGTATGGAAACAAAAAAGTAAAAAAATATATTAGAAAGTTATGAGCGTCGAAAGTTCCATATTTCAACACTAATTTTAACGCATCTTTGGGCGGAAATAAATACCATAAGAAGAAGGAAAATTGCAAAACGGCCTCCATACAGGGATAGATTAGTAATTCAACAATGCAAATAATTTTATTTTGAAAATATACATTTAGTCTTTTTCATTATATCGCGCTCGTTTTCGTCCTCAATCTTCATCCATTTCGATACTAATTTGCAAAAATGCTAATCCGTACGCGAATTGGCTTCTTACTGCTCATCACAGCATCTAGCTCTTTCGTACGTGTTGTCGGGTGAGATAGAATGCATTTTAACCTCGCGCACAAAATAGTTCGTGCCGTCGACTAGGGGAACCTTAATCGATATGCTAATAACTGTTAGGGCAGATGTGTTTTTGAATAGATGCCTACTATGTTCTTAGGCCTAGTTGAGTACCCACTCAACCTGATTGGCGACATCTAGGTACCTATCTAGATAACGGTTATCCCAGGTTGTTGGGAGAACAAATACTGTTTGATAATAAAAACTGAAAGTTCAAACAAATGCTTAAATTCAGGAAGAAAATAACTAAAGATTTCAGTTTGCAAATCCAGTGGCCATTAAGATTACAGTTCCTTCCTCATGGGAATATATCTTCGTTTTGCACACGTACCATTCAATCACAATCAGACCAGTCTGCATTGCCAAAAGGCTTACTTGTAAATCAACATTAGAAAATCGATTGCATCCAGATTTATAACAGTTCTAGAGCTATCTTTACTTTTCAATCTGGTTACGTCAGCGAGCGTCAGCATTTAGTTGGAATGAGGAATTGGTTGAAACAAAACTGATGATATTTTTGTTATTTTTGGTATGGATATGTTAATATATGTGAAGCTTTTTTAGGGTTCCGTATCTCAAAAGGAAAAAAAAAGAAAAATAAAATCATGCTGTGCAGTTGGAGGATACATATTCGCGAGCTGGCTGACCAAAACGAGATGTATCCTTCGACTGCACAGCATGATTTTCTTCTTGTCTACGTTTTTTAGACACTTTTTTTTTCGAATAAGGTACATTTAAACATATAAGTGTTTTATATTTTGGAAATCACCTCTTAAAACCCTTTATTTTGATAACCCACAAGAAGGGAACGGAAGAAAAAAATTGGGCCCCCACAATATAGCCCAAAAAGCCGTCATTATTCTATTTTCCAATTTTAATGTGACAGACACAGACAAGACGAATCGATTGACGTAAGAATCATCAAAATCGGCCGACGCGTTTGGTCTCTAGAACGCCACATAGGAACAAATATAAATACATACATAGACTGATAAACACATTACCCTCCTTAGGCAGTCGGGTAAAAAGGAACCCTTATAGGACCACTTCCTTGTCTGTTTCCCTTTTCTTTAGGGATGCTTGAAGATATTAAAGCTTCTGATTATCCTCAACGACAATCAAAGTTCTACAAATGATGGCCACGACCCAGAGTGTAACGTGCTTTCCGAGGCATGGAAGAATCTCGCTATGCTAAGATGGTCACCCATCTACCAACCGACCTCGGCAAGCGTTGCTTAACCTTGAACATTGATCCTTGCGGCTGTTATTATTTGGTCACAAGCTCGGCAATAAGAAACGCACGAGGCAAGGATTAGTGATCAACACAAATAGAACCAAATTACGCAGATGGGTGTTTCTGGCCATTTTCCTAATAGCATAATTTAGTAGAATCTTCCTAAACTAAGAGCCAAGACAACATGGCATATTATGTAGATACAGACACATAAAATCTTGTTCATAATTGTCTATTTAGGTACACAACCATTTTAATATGTGCCAGAATACTTCTAGTGTAATGGTTTGGCATAAATACGTTATGGCACAATATTTCATGTTAGTTAACAGTTTGTAAATTTGCACTTTATTGTGACAAGTTGCCAATGTACTAAACAATAGTTAAATGGACCAGGTATTGTGTCTTTCTTAAAGTGAGAATGAAGCTAAGCTCCCAGAAAGGCCACATTGGAACTAACGACGTGCTCATGAAGATGGGTCTAACCGCGACACCCATGTGCAGGTTGTGTGGGGAACATACGGAACGCATGGAGCACCTTCTGTGCACATGCGATGCACTGGCTAGTAAGCGAATGAGTCTTCTAGGCGTAGGATATCTAAGACTAGAAAATTATAGTCTCATATCTCCTTATCTCGTTGTAAAACTCATGAAAAGAGTTTTCAACGAGATTGGGGAGGAGTAGGTTATCTAGGGGACCACAATAGATCCCAATGGGTCGAAGTGTCCGATTTATTTCTCGGCCCTTCCACAAGATAAGATAAGATATGTGTTGTAACTTTAAATGATAGATTGAGGAATGATGTAATAAGACAACTTTGTGGTTAAAAAAAAGATGTAGTAACTAAAATTGAAAAGAGTATGCTAAGATGGTTTGGCCATGTTGAGAGGATGAATGAAAGGCGACTTATGATATATAAGGCACTTATTTATCGGGTAAAAATCCAGGTTCTGGGCCACTACTGAGAATTAATAAGTATTTGTGTGTGCCCGTGACTCTATTATATAAGGCAAACTCATTATATCTTTGTCCGAGCTGGGAATTGAACCCAGGACCCGGTTTAAAACGCGGCTGCTATCTCGTGACCAACAAAGCCGTCAAAGGTGAAAATTCTCGCTACGTCACCACATCAAAGGTGTGGTGTCTACGTATGCTATAAATCTTTGAGGACGTAACGTGCGCGGGCGCCGGTAGACAGGTGTACTCCGCCACGTCACCGCGACGTCTGATTCTGAATGATACGAGTACGACTCACCGGCGTATCATGTGTGTTATTGTTTTTATTTACGTTTTTCTTGATGTTTTGTTATGGGATTACCGGTGGAGTTGAAATGTGGGTCTGTTTGGAAAGTTATGATGGCATTGATGGATAGATGATCTCTGATTTTCGATTCCCAATATAAAATGTTGAATATAATTGTTATTTTTTGAATTCGGACTGATTTATTGAATTGGAATCGTTGAGGATTCTTGTTATTTTCTGGTACTTATATGAATATTTAGTAAACGTATTACAACGACTGATCTGCGTTTCCATAACCTGCAGATTTCAGATTTTATTTTGTCGTGGTGGCCCAGTGGCTAAGACCTCACCTCTCGTGCTTGAGGTAGTAGGTTCGAATCCGGGCAAGTACTAATGTGACTTCTTCAATTCATAAGTAATTTCTAATTTTATCGTGGACAGAATATCAGTATTGGACAGTTTTGTTTGCAAAATATTTTTTTGATTTAAATATCCTATGTAGGTTAAGAATAAATTCTAACCAGCAATTTCTCTGTGTATAATATTTTAAACATCCAAGTCGTTTTGGAGGAGTATGCAAAAGAAGCGAAAAATATTAGTCATACGAAAAAACCATGTTTTGCAAATAATGTACATGAATCAATAATAATTTTGTTTTCAATCCTTTTTAACCTAGCCTTAACCTTAGTAAGCTAAGGAGTATGGTTTAGAAAATAACCGTTTTACGGCAATAAAACGGAGACAGGGCCTTAATTTAGCATCCTCATCCTTCCCCCTTAGTTTCCTTGATAAAGAAATTATTAATGAATTAACTGCCGTATCCATACAAAGATAAAAAAATACCGCATCACCAAATCTCAGCCCATATTTTTTAACAGCTTCAGAAACTATAAAAACAATAAAAAATATGACACGATTAAGTTTAAGATCAGAGATAATTTTAAAAGTGTTTCGGAAATTAGTGTTATTAGCCCAGAAGATTGTGTTCATCAGTTTTAATTTAAATGAGTTCTATTAAAATTTGGCTAGCCTCCAACGAAATTTGCCCCGTCTCTAGAATTTTATTGATATATTTTTCGTTGAAGCATCTCTGACTATTATTCTTAGTTTTGATGGTTAATCTGCTAGAAAAACCACGAAAATGGATTGTTTGCAGCTGTTTATCACTAAGAGAAATATGATCTGCGATGGTATTTTTTGCTACGAGTTTCCGCAATCTTCTTTTGTTTTTGGTTTCTGTTGCTAAGTGGTTCTAAAGCGAAATATTTTATCTCAAAATACGTTGGGATAAACGAATGATTATTCATCATCATCATCATATCAGCCGAAACACGCCCACTGCTGGACATTGGCCTCCCCCAAGCGTCGCCACATTGATCGTTCCCGTGCGTCTCACATCCAGCGGATCCCCGCAACCTTCACCAGGTCATCGGTCCACCTGGTGGGAAGCGACCATGAGTCCCATTGTAAGCGACCAACCAATTTATAAAATTGATATCTATAATGATTATTAATAGGTATCTATTTTGTAAATTTGTTAAAATACCTAACAGTTTTGCACATCAATATTGTTTTGTGAATTTAAACTTCTTAAGGCCTGTGTTTCCTGGTTGACTTCTCAGTGTATAAGCTAATTAACACCGGCCCATCTAGAAAATAATTTATAGCAAATACTAAAATAAACTCGGAAGTCAATGTCTTTTTTTATCTCCATTCAATCCACAGATATAAATCTAACTAGATGACGCGATGGTTTATATTTCTCGTATCAAAAAACGGAGTAAAACTACGATCAATGATCGTAATTTGAGCTTTTCATTAAGCATTATCGGCACCGGAAATCCACAGAAATCTAGAATAATCCCGTGTTATGCCGTATTGAGCTGTAAAGACTGTATAGAAAAAATTGGCCGAGGCATTGGAAAAGTTTTCTTTCGTTGGTAAGTTAATTTGTTTTTAAATTGTGTGTGAAAAAGTGGCACGCTTGATTTTTATACAGATGGAGAGACTTGCGTTATCTAGTTAGATTTATTTTATGTCTGTGATTCAATCCGTACTTAATTGGATTTTATTTGGATACCATTACTACGTTTCACAAACAAGTATAATTATTCATTATTAATGTATTTTGCTTTAAAAATTACCAGTGAGAGTATTGGATAAATTAGTCTTTTTAACTTTAGCTTCGGAAAAATATCGTTACAATCCTGTTTTTCAAAATGCCTATCACAATTATCTATTTATTTACTTATCGATTGCTTAAATAGTACAAACCTCATAGTTTGCACCAAAGCATATAGCAAGGAAATCAAGCAAGCAGCTTATATTACAAACCACAGACATAAATATAACTAGATAACGCAACTCCCACAATCTGTATGAAAACCAAGCGTGCCACTTTTTCACAAACAATTTAATAACAAATTTACTTATTTCCAATGCCTCGGCCAACTTTATCTATACGGTCTTTACAGCTCAATATGGCATACAAAGGCATTTTTCTAGATTTCGGTGAATTTCCGGTGGCGATAATGCTTAATGACAAGCCCAAATCACGATCATTATGTATATATCATATTATACCGTTTTTTTGACACGCGAAGTACATACAATCGCGTCATCTATGCATTTATTTTATATCTGTGTTACAAACCGGGAAAACAAAACGATTCCAAGTAAAACCAAGAACAGCAGCTTACAATTAAAACTCAAGTTTATTTACAAGGAACCCGTAGTTTTCACCACATCATAATATATCAGAAGTTATAATGTTATCAGTATAATGTTCAGCAACAAAACAGTGTGTTTTATCTCACATCCTGGCCGTGTTTCTTGTGCAAGATTTTGTAGGATTTCGCTCTTACCCGTTGTTTTAGTTCGAACTTAGTCTGCGTTAACAAAAGTTTAGCTTACTGCTTTTTCATATTTGTTATTTTGGTTTAAGTTTTGTGTTTACGTGGCTTCGTTGTTTTTGTAAATCTTGAGGTTTATAATAGAACTAGCTTCTGCCAGCGGCTTCGCCCGCGGGTAAAGTGATTTTATCATATCAAGGGAACATTATACCGGGATAAAAATCCTAAGTGCTATTCCAGACTATAATCTATCTCTGTGCCAAATTTCATCCAGATCCGTTCAGCCGTTCTAGCGTAATTGAGTAACAGACATACATCTAGCATATAGCAGCTAATCGCTCAGCCACTGCGCCAACGCTGCGGCAAAGTGTTATTAGGTTTTCCATTAGAAAGAAAAGAAAATAAAGTTGTTTATTCGCCACAAAATCGCCGTACCTATCTTTGAATTTTTCTTAAATTAAACCCTTATCGATAGTATTAGTAAGTACTAAAGAAAAGTAAGATTAAAATAAAGTTACAAATTTGAGTATCTAGTGGGATGATAAATAAGTAAAAGCAGATGCATGTCGTGACTGTCGCAAGAAGGCTTCCACTCAGCATAATGCTGTGCCGGGGGGGACCCACAGCACGGCGTTGATTTTCAGTGGTCGCCGTGGTGGCCTACTACTAACTGACAGTCCGGAGTTTGAAGTTGATGATGTGAAACTTCCATACCTCTAGAAGCACGTTAACACGGTTCTATGCCTGTTCTCGCTCCGGTCATGTCGGATTATCTCAATTATTTACAATGGTCTTAATCTCAGTCCGACCTTATCTTTCGAAGATTATTCTTCCTAAGATACGAAGCTCCAGGTATATTCAAAGATATCCGGTACAGGTCTTTAGTAGGGATGAGGATGGATCAGTCCTTAGTCCCTTATATCTTTGTACCTGTGACCCTTTTCTGCCATGACCTCTTTTCTACGAATTTGACGAATTACGTGGTACGGTGAACGAACTATTATTTAAGTTATATTTCTTTGGTAATGTTGGTGTTGTAGGTTGGTGATCTGTATAATAATGGTTGTTGTTACAATCAGTTTGTGTTGCTTATGATAGTGCTGCAGGTAGAGTAGGAAGATAAAGAGTTACGCCAGACTTTTTACAGAATAACGCGCTATGCAATAAAAAAATCACCTTGACATCTTAGATGAAGTCAAACCCAAGGAGATCGAAAAATCCTAGGAGGATTGACAGCTACCTACAAGCTCAAGGTTTTCAAAGAGATTGGGGTGGAGTAGGTTATCTAGAGGACCACAAAATATTTCAATGGGTTTCGATCCAATGGGGTCTTTTGTGGTCTCTTTTGTGTCCGAGTTATTTATCGGCCCCTCCATAAGATAAGATACCTACAAGCTCACTTCACTTAAATTTTCACGGTAATATTTTCACAGAACAGGCTGATTTGAAATGGTCGTAATAATGCTATTCCTCATATAATTTCAAACGTCGTCAATTTGCTTCATCCCAACAAAATACACAACATCACCTCAAAGATATCTCCACACACAACATAACTATCGTACTATATATTTCTCGTCCTAAATTCTAAGTCCTTTCACCCTAGGCCTACCTTTGTGCACGTTAACACAAATAGTATAAATACCGCCCGGGCCCAATGTGTTATTGGGCCGGGCGGTACATACTGGGACTTGGGTCCTGTCATCAATCACATCGTGTTATCTTTAAGTTTGAGTTCTGTGAACATAAGGGCCGGTACAAACTTACGCCTTTTAGTCGCGCCGATAGTTTGATCGGAGAATCAGTTGAGTATTGACGCTTATTGAGTACGGGATTTACATTGGGATTTTTTGCCCAGGAGTTTTCTACTTGCTAATGAAATCGATTAAAGTGTAGCTCGACCAAAAGCGTCAAATTCGGGCTTTGCTTGATTTAGTGGTCATCGGTTGAACTCATCTTGATGCTCCTAACCAAGGATGACCCTCGTAAACAACGACCAAAATGGACCAATACCAAATTTTCTTGCTCTTCTTCGCCTACAGAGAGAGTTAGGACGCAATCATTACCAATTAAAATTGAGTAGGAGTCGTGCGCATTGTCAACGGTCAGGCATTTTGATTACAAATGAAAAACTTGAAATTGAAACATCATCGTTGCTGTAACATCACCAGCCGGAGTACATAGCATGTAGCATCACTATTCTATTCTTAATTTAAATTTATTGAACATCATTTTCTACTTTTTCAGTTTGGTTTTTATGAACAATCCCTGTAAAACTGGCAAATTTGGGTGCATTATGCCTATTCCTTTCAAAGAAGAAAAGCGTGTTGTTTGTAAACTATTTTGACGGTCGGTTGTCTGCGGCCATCCTAAGATTCCTCATACTGAATGGAGAATGGATACATAGGTAGGTCTGGCAGGCCGCCAAACCGTAGGTGGTAAAAGGTGTTTCACAGGTGACGTGCGTCTCCTGCCAAGTGGCAAGTGGTAATGAACTTATAGAGTGCGTCCACCTCGGGGCGTTTCTAGTTTTTCGGACGTCTGGAGTTCCGTGTTTGTGTTTGATGAACTTGGATTGTTGTGGTGAAATTCGCTCGCAATGTTTTTATGTGGTTTAAAGGCAGTTTTTACCTTTCCTGTATGGATTCTTCTATATGTAACTCTAAGTCTATACTTATATTATTGGTTATTGTTCTTTCGAAATTCTCTATAGTTACTATAATAGCTAACAAGCAATTTTGCGGAAAATGGTCGCCTATATTGATTGTAATATTTGATTTGAATGATAGTTAGCGAACTTTATAAGGCACACAAAACGAAGAAAAGAAATACATGCTGGGCCCGACAGGGTGCATAATTGCTGTAATGCTGTTATTTTGTATTCACCAACTGTAGGTATGTATATTACGGATGCAATATATTTAATAAGAATTAGAAATTTCAGCACATGATTAAATTAAAATCAAAACTAGATGATACGAATTTTAAACGAACGCGGAAGTAAAACGTTTTCAGCTTTCAGCTTTGAATAGAACGGAAGCTAGTAAAACATTAAACATAAACACAATATAATTCCTTCGTTAAAACTATTACGTTTTTGCTAAAATAAACGGTGTTCAGTTAGCACTATCGTTTTGTAAACAAAGCTGGGAGAAAAACACTGCACGGCTACAAATAATTCTTATATCATAAGTAAAAAAATGTAATTGTTGGTTTTCGGACATCTTTCTTCATCAATTGGTTTCAAAACCTGATGTGTACGAGTTTAATATAAGCTTATATCCTCATACAGGTATCTGAAACAACAAGAGAATACCAAAATTAGAGGCCAAGTATAAACATACGTGGGACACTCAGAAAGTTTTGCGAAACTAAAAAAAATTGTTCTATACGTACATATATTTTTATTAAATCTTTTCAAAGTACTTTCCACCAGCCTCTATACAAAGATTCATGCGCCTAAACCAGTTTTCAAAACACTTTTTCCAGTCCGCCGCAGACACCTCGTTTACAGCCTGCTCGAACGCAGCCAGCGCATCTTCCGGCGACGAAAATTGTATCCCTTTGAGCTGATTTTTTATTTTTGGGAATAAAAAGAAGTCACACGGTGCTAGATCAGGGCTGTAAGGAGGGTGACCCAGGAGTTTGACTGGCGTGCTGTCCAGGAAGTCCCTCGTTTTGAGTGCGGTGTGCGCAGGTGCATTGTCGTGGTGGAGCAGTAGCCCGCGGAGCCCTGTGTTTGGTCGCTTGTTGCTTATAACAGAGAAAACTTCTGGCAAACATTTGGTAGTATACCATTCGGCATTAATGCTTCTTTGATCCCGTAAGGGAATTGATACCAAGTGGCCAGTCAAATTAAAAAAGCTAGCGATCAAAATCTTACCCCCGCTTCTAGATCGCTTCACTTTGGTAGGCGTTGGCTCATTTTGAAACACCCAAACAGTCGACTGGCGCTTGGTTTCTGGGTCGTATTGATAAATCCAGGACTCATCACCTGTAACGATGTCGTAAACACGCCGAGACGAGCCTGCTTCAAATTTGTTAAGCATATCACGGCACCATTCCACCCGGGCCTGCTTCTGAGCATCGGTGAGGTTGTGCGGCACCCAGCGTGATACTATCCTCCTCACGCGAAGATGGCTGTGTAGAATCTCGTGAACGCTTCCCGATCCAATCTTCAATATGTGTTGAATCTCCTGATATGTAATTCGCCTATTGTCTTGGATTAAATTTTTCACTGCTAGCACGTTTTCTTCGGTAACAGCCGTCAAAGGGCGACCGCTTCTTTCGTCATCCCCCAAAGTTGGTCGACCGCGCTTGAATTCGTTATACCAACGATACACGGTTGCCTTGGAAGGGCCTTCATCCATGAATGCCATTTGAAGTCTATCGTACGATTCATCCGGTTTCAGGCGACACTTGAAATCGTATAAAATCATAGCTCTAAAATGTTCCCGGCGCAGATCCATATTTCAGTGAGACACAATACTTTGAATTAACTCGCAAAAAATGTGGAGGGAAATTTTGAAATTGGAACTTACTTATTTTTACTTATAAATAATCATATTTTCGAAAAACATTATAACTGGCCAGTCTCCCATATATAAAAACTTTTTTTCGCAATACTTTCTGAGGGGCCTGGTACTGTATGACATATTTACAAGCCTTTACATAGTTATATTATTTATAGGTTTACCAACAGCTTCAATATACCTACAGTGTATTTTAGGTATAATAAATAAACCTACCAATACTTGGCCTAAGACTTACACAGTCTTCTAATTAACGCCCATATTGTATTCTTGGATTTTAACGCTCGACGTCCCTGAATCGAGCGTTAAAAAGCCGATATTGCACATTAATTTGTTTCAGCGTTAGTAAAAACCGGCTAAGGATAAATTATTTTATTTACATTCACAACGTAATGTGCCAAAAATGAATTAAAAAAATATTGTATAAACTTACTTTTTTTTCGTGGATAACATCAGTCAGAGGATACATTTTCGCGAGCTGGCTGAACAAAACCAGATGTATTCTCTGACTGCACAGCATGATTTTCTTCTATTTAGTTCGCTTCTTTAGCAGTCGGTTTTTTTTTTTACTTTTTTTATTTATAAATTATTAGTTATTTTTTTTTATTTTTCGATACTGGTACATTTAAACGTTTTATTACTTATATATTTTTGAAATCACCTCTAAAACCCTTTATTTTGATACCCCATACGAGAGAAAGGAAGAAAAAATAATGGGCGCCCAAAATCCGCCATTTTTCTATTTTCCTATTTTAATGTAGTTCACTCGCATGTTTAAGACGAATCGATTGACGCAAGAATCATTAAAATTTGCGTTTAGTCTCTAGAACGCCACATACATACAAACATAAACTGAAAAACACATTACCATCCTTCGGTAGTCGGGTAAAAATAGTGTCATTGTCTATGGATACGCGCGCTGCGCAATGAGAATCTAAATTGCCCGCCATACCACACTTTTTTCCGTTTCCACTTTTGTTTCATTTCAACTGTATAAGTGAAGATAAAATAGTGTATGCAACGGCATATAATTAGTTATTAAAACACTCGTGTAATACTATTATCACACGATGTGAACACTCGTGTTTTAATAACCCTATTACAATTTGACCGTTGCATAGACTACTATTATGTGTCTATGCAACCACACCTACCTACAGATTTATATGGTAGGGTATTGACCTAGGTCATCTTTGTCATAGTTAAATATCAAACAGGATCCATTACTGGGCACATCACCAAAGATTAGCTGTAAGTTACTCATAAGAACCAATTTACTCAAATAACCATTTTTGATTGATGAGGTTCTGTTCATAGTGCTAGATTATTTGCTAACCTGTCAACAAGTCAGTGACCCTGAAATAATGATGTGTCATTGAAAAGTAAATCTGTTTTAGTATTTTAGGCCTTTTAGTCATTATTGGAATGTTGTCCTGTGATTCAGAGGTTGACATAGTTTTTGCGTGTTTTTACAGCTTTTGCGATGAGTTATTGCAAAAATATAAATGCATGTGGGAGGCATTTGCCTGGTTAATCATATTTCAAATATAAAGAAATTTGTTCCGTGCAAAGGAAAATCAAGGAATGCAACTTAAGAAAACAGTGCGAGAAGAAAGTTGAACGAATTCAGTCTTGTCAGTAATGTCCATATTGCAAATGCCATTCGTAAATTTTTCACAGTCGTTACGGAAAGCTAGAACAAAGTTTCCTTGAAATAGTTTCGAGCAACATCCAGCTACTCTTGTCCTTGTTGTAACTGACGGTGACTTGTTTACTTCAATGTTTGAACCAGTGTCGAACCAGAATATTATTGTATTTTTGGTGTGACCCTCAAAATTGAATTAAGCATATTGAGCAACAACTCCAACAATAATTAATCTACCTACTTATGTTATCTATATTTAATATTCACACACAAGTGAATTATTGTATTCTTTTGGGGGATGAAGATTTCTCAAACCTCAAGTATGATCGCCAGTCTTGTGATACCTAGTTGCTGTATTGTGGAGTTCAGGTATATGATCGCATCGTGTTAAATACTGGTTTAATTGGAAGACGAAAATTAACCCAGTACCATCAAGATAAAGAGTAGGTACCTATACCCTATTCCAGGTCATGTCTACCTTTATGTTTCAAATAACCAAACCCTTTCAGCCATTAGACGTGGTTTATAATCAAACTAGCTGCCACCCGCGGCTTTATTCTGATTTATAAACTATATTTCTGTAAAATTTCATCAAAAGCCGTTCAGTAGTTTTTGCGTGAAACAGTAACAAACATCCATCCATCCTCACAAACTTTCACATATATTATAGTACCTAGTAGGATATGCAAACGTACAGACTTTCTCATTTATAATATTAGCAGGATCATATACCACAAACTTTTGCATATCATTCAGGTACATTGTCACCCACCATTACACTGCCTGCCAAATGAACGGGTAGAGTGACACGTCACATCGGCCATTATTGTCACAGTCGGCCTGTTATATGGCAGTTATTACAGTCATAAACGCACTAGTGATCTATGAAGGGTCACACCGAGTTGATGGCGGTGCCAAAATATTGGAGACTATGTTTAATGTTGTGTATGTGTAATTGTCAGGCTATTAACGCTTTGGAGTTATGGCTCGGTGGATTTGTAAGAGGCCATGGCACAGACTTAAATCTAACTATTTATTTATTTATTTATTTATTTATTGCATTCATGTCGTTTACAAGGTGTTGTTATAAAATATAAGTATCGTACATGAACCCTGCGAGGGCACCGCAACATTTTGTATACTTATCTTAATATTAATTGCATGCAATATTATTTAGAAATATATCATTGTTACATTATCAAATTATATAAAATTATTAAGAAAAATACATTGTTACATTATCAGTTTATATTATATAATGTCAAAATTTCATTATTAATTAATTAAATATTGGATGTCATTTATTTGATTTCTACATTATTACATTGCGTCTTCATCTGATAATTTATATACACAATAGGTACGTACGAGTATAGTGTTAATTTGTTAAGAATTCATTTAGGCTATAATAACATTTCTGTATTAGGTGCATTTTAAGTGCATTTACAAATTTATTATCAAATTCTATGTCTTTTATGTCATTGGGCAGTTTATTATAAATTTTTATGCACATTACTAGAGGTCCTGAGTGAAACATAGCTAGTTTGGAACTCGGCAAAGCTAATTCATTTTTGACTCTTATGGAGCGTTGCAGCGGCCTTTGATTCTTAGCTACAGGGAATAGTGACGCGTGTTTTCTAACAAACTTGCTTACTTCCAAAATGTAAATGCCTGTTACAGTTAGCATTTTATATTTAATGAAATATGGTTTACAGCTCTGCATTTGGTCAATATTTGCGAGAATTCTCACGCATCTTTTTTGTAAGATGAATAGTTTTTCTACTTCAACACAATTTCCCCACACTATAATACCATAAGTTAAACACGAGTAGGCGTAGGCATAATATGCTATCATCGCTGTTTTGAAATTAGTTGATCTTTTCAGCTCATTTAAGGCATACGCGAAACTTGCAAGTTTGTTTGACACGACATTAATATGTGCCTTCCAATTTAAATTAGTGTCAACAGTCAGACCCAAGAGTTTAAATTCATCAACACATTGGAGCGGTATGTTATTGTATGAGTAATTTATAATTAATGGACGTTTTTGATAAGGTCTGTATTGCATAAGTTTTGTCTTCGAGAAATTTATTTCCAAATTGTGATCCCTTAGCCAATTCACTATTTTTGTTAGTATATCGTCCAATATTGAATTTATTTTGCTACCGTCGTCACATGGAAACACTATCGAGATGTCGTCAGCAAAGAGGACACTCTGTACTTTTATTTCACTTGGCAAGTCATTTATATATATAAGGAATAGAATGCACCCTAAGACACTGCCTTGAGGTATAGACATTGTTACGTGCTCCATTTTTGATCGCACGTGAGTCATTATGCCAGTGTCCGGGTGAAGATATTCCACTTCCACGTACTGTGTGCGTTTTTTGAGGTACGAGCAGAACCACTCATACGCGATACCTCTCACACCTATTTGGTACAACTTATTTAGTAGAACTTTATATGATACTCGATCGTAGGCTTTACTCATGTCTAGCAGTAGCCCTACTGCATATTTCCTATTATTTAATATTTTTAATGCTTCATGTACGTAATTAAATACTGCTAACGTCGTTGACTTATTTTTCCTAAATCCATTTTGACTGGTGTTAAAAATCTTGTACTTCTCACAAAAATTATTTAGCCGCTTAGACATTGCAGTTTCAAATATTTTTGAGAATGTAGATAATAAAGCAATAGGGCGATAATTTCCTGCATCAGTTTTCTTGCCTTTTTTATATATAGGTTTTACTATAGATATTTTTAGTAAATCTGGGACAACACCCTCCATGAATGACTGATTTATGAGAAACGTTAAAGGCATCATTAATTCGTCCATACATGATTTAACTAGCGATGGTGGTATTTCATCGTGACCAAAACTTTGCTTGTTTTTTAAGTGTTTAATTATAAATTTTATTTCATTTAGATCAACTGGTTGCAAATATATAGAGTTTTCGCTAGGAGTAACAACATGTCGACCGGGTGGGTTCTCGTTAGACCTCGTGGCGTTAGTTTTCCCTACCGAAACAAAGTAGTTATTAAAGGCATTTGCGACCGACCTCGGGTCTTCAACAAGTGATTTGTTTATAACAAGTTTTATACTTTCTCTAGTTTTTTTAGTCAGTTTGTTAGTACGACTTTTTATGATGTGCCACATTGATTTTGTTTTATTACTAGATTTTTCCATTAGGTTTATATAATTTACTTTTTTAGAAGTGGTAACTGTCCTTTTGAGGATTTTCTCGTATTTTTTGTAATATCTTCGTAGTATATCGTTATTTGTAGTATTTATTAATATTTTTAGTTCACGCTTATGTTTACAGGCTATTTTTAAGCCGGTAGTTAGCCATGATTTAGTTTTCTTGTTTTTAATCTTAATTAGCTTTTTTGGTATACATAAATTCAATAGTTTTTGTATAGTGTTATGGAAAGATACGTAATTTTCATTTATATTTTTGTCATTTTTAAGGATTTGGTTCCAATCTACTTTACAGAGTTCTGATTTGAATAGTGATATATTATGGGAATTATACAGTCTCTTTTTCGTATAACGTAGTTTTGTTCGTTCAGTTTGTATGTTGTTATTTGATAGAGTAGTTAAGACTCCTTTGTGATCTGAGAGTCCCAGTTCTTTGACATTTATCTTAATCTGATTATTATCAAAGTTGGTGAATAGAAGATCTATACACGTTGAACTGGTAGCAGTTACTCGTGTAGGTTCAGTTACTCGTTGGCGGAAGTTGTATCTATTCATTAAATTCAGTAAGGTATGTGAGATTGTTGTCTTTTCAAAAACATTTATGTTAAAATCTCCACCAATTATTATTTGTTTCATACTGTCTTTTAAGTTAATTTTTTGCAGTAGTTTTTCTAGACAACCAAAGAATGTTTCGGTTTGTCTATTACACTGTGGCCAATATATTACTATTAATAATGTGTTTGATTGAGGTATATCCACTGCACAAGTTTCGAATACATATTCAACTGTCAAGTCCCTAACATCTTGTCTTTCATTAAAATTTAGATAGTCTTTAAGGAATATACATACGCCTCCGCCCACGTATTGGTTGCGGCAGAAAGCGGTAGCCAGGTTATAACCCTCAATTTGTAGTAAATCTTTTTTTGTTTCTGATATCCATGTTTCTGACAAACAAAATGCTTCTATATCGTGACTGTCATATTTTAATGATTCTATTAAATGTCGTTTGGTTTTGATACTTTGTATATTTTGATAAAGAATATTAATTTTATTAACGAAATGTCATATTACTATTGTCAATAACTTCATCGGCGTCATTAGAATTTGTCATCAGTATAGGGTCATTTTGGGTCATTTGATAGTTAGGGTCAGCTAATGGATAGGTCAATATATCTTCGATGTTACTATTCGTTGAGGATTGTATAGAGATCATCACGTCTTTTATATTCTTAAATATTATTATTTTAATATTATTATAATTATACTAGATGACGCGATTGTATGTACTTCGCGTGCCAAAAAACGGAGTAACGTTACGATCAATGATTGTAATCTGAGCTTTTCATTTAGCATTATCGGCATACAAATCCACCGAAATCTAGAAAAATGCCCTTTTTATGCCATATTGAGCTGTAAATAATGTATATAAAAAGTTGGCCGGGGCATTAGAAATGTTTTCTTTCATTGGTAAGTAAATTTGTTTTTGAATTGTTTGTGAAAAAGTGACACGCTTGTTTTTCATACAGATGGAAGGACTTGCGTTATCTAGTTAGATTTATGTCTGTGGACCATGGTCTATTTACACGCCAAGTTTAATTCAAATCGATTCCGATGTCGTGGCGTGATTGATAAAGAAAATTTTAAACATACGGACATTCACGTCTATACCTTATATTAGTAGGGTAGGATATTAGGATCGAAGACCAATAAAATTACCGGAGGCCATTATTATCACAGTTGGACAGTTATTATTATAGTCATAAAAGCAACAGTGATCTATGAAGAATCACAGCGCCAATATATTGGACACTATGTGTAATGGTGAATAATTGCCAGGCTATTAAATCTTTTGAGTTATGGTTTTGAGGAATTGTGCCAATTAGGGCTTTTTAATATGATTTATTTGTCTGTAAATTTCCTGTTTTGTAGGGACATTTATGAACCATGTTTCATTATTGTGTGTACACGGTAATACACTTCTATGCGGAGTTTTAATTCATCACACTCAATCCCTTTGTCAAATTAAGAGATAATTTCACCAACCTCTATCGCCAACATGTCAACCAATTTGAAGGTTGTCATTGAAGTATAGTGATAAGCTATATGCGCTTTTATGTCACAAAGTTACAGGGATTATAGTTTTATTCAAAAAATCTGAATAGCAAAATTCTCTTAAGAAAATTTGCCTAATAGATTCGGAGAGAGTTCAGAGATTTTATAAAGATATACGTTATGTTTCTGTTGTATTCGGATTATTATGCCATGTATTTATTATACATACATACTTTTACAATTTAAATATTATTCTATAAAATAGTAGCCCACCGGTATCGGGAATAGAGTCCAAGCTGCCGGTGACCAGGGCTCTTGAAAGAGGAACCTCATGACTATACGCACCGTGTCCAGAAGTACCGCTTCCTAGATCATGCCCCTGAACCAGCTGCCAACGAGAGCCTCCTCAGATGTTCGTCGAGGCTCTTGGCTATTATGCCATTGGCCGTCACGACTATCGGCACAATGACTGCTGCATCCCATATGTCGACAACCTCGCGATCGCGCCAGATCAAGATACTTACTTTTCTTATCCTCTCACGAATTATTTCCTTTATTCAACTTACGTACATACTTTTTAAATTTTAAATTTTAGCTTATAAAAAAAAACAAAAAAAAAACTTTATTAATACTTATTTTCATGTAAAAGTTATGCATGTATTAGTCACTCTCTGTCAAAGTTACATGTTTTTCGCAGTTCTACAATAGATACTACCCACTTACAAAATTCCTACAAAGTCCTGTTTATAACACATTAAAAACCTCCTCTTTATTCGTTTACAAGAGACCCATCACGCTGGTTACTCATCCATCAACGTACGTCAAACTGAGACCAAATTGAGTCCAGAAGCTATTTAATGGGAGTGCATTAATATAGATACGCTTATAGTAGCTATAAGCTTAATATAAACAAAGATAAACTCAAGTTTGTTCCTAAGAGGAAAGGTAGAAAGTACGGATCACCGCCTTTTAAGGACAAGCGTCTCGCAGCTTCTCAAAAAAATTAATAAATTGTTCACACTACCATATTGAACTGCGCAAAGCAGTGGAGGGTAACATCGGTAAATAAACGGCATGTCTTAGAAATCTAAAAACATTTGGCATTTACCAATATGCACTGGGCCAGCATGTTGGTTTTACTATTGCAGAGAGGAGTCTTGTTTCCCAGAAGTGGAATCGATATGGGCTGAATATGCTTATAGGTTTATACCATTATACCAATATTATAAAGAGGAAAGATTTTTTTGTTTGTTTGTTTGTTTGTACCGAATAGGCTCCGAAACTACTGGACCGATTTCCAAAATTCTTTCACCCTTGGGAAGCTACACTATGCCCGGGTAACATAGGCTACTTTTTATCTGTGTATTCCCACGGGAACGGGAACTACGCGGGTGAAACCGCGAGGCGTCCGCTAGTAGGTTATATTATAGGTATATCCTGACCTAAGCAGATAAAACCGGCCTGCGCTCATACACAAAATAGCTATTAATCCAGCCAGTATGGTTAAAAATTAAATGATTAAACGATTTAACGATTTAATGGTGTAACGATTTAATGATTAAATGATTATTTACAAAAAATCTTAAATGATTTATTCCTTTTTAGGAATGTGATATTATTAACCATACTGACACTCAATATTCCACAGCACAATGTACAGTAGAATAACATTAGAAATAGTACCAGTATCGGTGATAAAACTCTATGCCCAATTTCAGATTCGATAATTAAAAGTTGAGATCTTGTGTTTTAACATTAAAGTAGACTTCAACAAGTTCTTCATATCAAATTCACAATTTAGAATCTGCGGGCGTATCGGCTACAACAACAACCCGCAACGCCAACAATAACAATAAAAGATAATGTCATATGTCGATGTGCTAATGAGATTTGTCATCTCGACACGTCGTCTCTCACGTGATTGAAATTAAAATAAGAAATTTAGTTATTTGTCAAAATTATTAAGAGTTGTAATAGTCTTATACTGAGATAGAATTGTAGAGTTAGTACTTTGCTTTCTCGTCTAAAGTGAGCTCAATACCTTATTCTAAATGCCCACAAAACCACACAACCAAGTCCCAAGACGTTGGTAAAACAACGATTAAAACATGCATAAAACATGAACAAATGTAAAACATTGTCGTTGCTAATTACAACACCTTTGAGCCAAAATAATTACTCCGTTTAATTTTTAAACAGCCATGAGAAATATCATCATATATAATAATAATATACATAATGGGGACCGCGAACCTGAAGACGTTGCGTTGGAAGGCCTCCCACCAGGTGGACCGATGACCCGGTGAAGGTTGTGGGGATACGCTGGATGTGAGACGCACGGGACCGGCCAATGTGGCGACGCTTGGGGGAGGCCTATGTCTAGCAGTGAACGTCTTTCAGCTGATATGATGATAATAATAATAATAGTTCCAGCCAGTGTTTGTTCCACTGCAGCGCAAAGTCCTCTTCTCATACAGAGACTGGCACAAGCATTGAGCACCACGCTTTCTCTATTCTGGTTGGCGATTTCAAACTTATATCCCGGTTTCCTCACAATGTTTTCCTTCACCGTTATCAGCGATATCAAAAATAAAACATAGAAAGTAAATATGAATTAAAAAGTCACATTGGTACCTACAGTATTTTTTTTTAATAGTATATAGGCTTGCGCTTGACCACTATCTCACCTGATAGTAAGTGATAATGTGGTCGAAGATGTAGCACGCTTGCCTAGAAGTAACCTATTCACTCTTGACTTAAATACCCCGAGATTGTAGCTATCGGGAAACACAGACTCCGGCAGGGAATGCCAGTCCTTAGCTATACGCATAATGAAAGTATTTCCAAAACCGTTTAGTGCGTATTGGTGGGATGTCCACCATGTATCGATGCCGCATCGCCGTACGTCTTGTAGTCCGATGATGAAACGGGCTTGGCGGAATTAGATCAGTCAAGGGTCAAAAGTGCAGTCATACTCTTCCAAAACTCAAATGGCTAGTTTTTGTAGAATAAGTTAAATTATCCACAACTGATTTAATATATTGTATAGAAATTAAAGTATATATTATATCTACTTATCGTGAAAACTTGAAATACGTCTGCCTAAAAAAAATTGCTTCTGCTTTGTTGGTAGAATGTGACTGCACTTTTGACCCTAAAATGTACATGCCCTGATTTGAACCTACGACCTCAAGCACAAGAGGCGATGTGCGACCACAACTTGTCATCATATTTTACGAGAAATTTAAAGCAAGCCTTTTGATATACCCCAAGTGCGTTAATGGTGACAAAATGATCTTAAAATTTGAATTTCAAACGATCCCGATCTCGGCGCGCAAATAATTCAACGATCGGGTCGTTATTACAAACTGGAATTAAAACACAATGAATAAATTAAAGATCTTACCGAGATGCCATTAATCTTGTTTATGTAAATACATAAACAAGACATACATAATGTTTTACATTGCTTGGAAATTAAGTAAACGGTTTTAAATCAGGTCAAAAGAGTAAGGGATGTCTGGAAGCAGGAAATTCCTTGGACGTGGACGCACATAAGTAATCATGGAGAATGGTAGAATAGAATTGATAGCTCGGAATAGATATTTTGTCTAGCTGTTGGTGATTCCAGACTGGATGAAATGAATTTATATACTTAATCAAATTCGTCTTCACATCACATCATCAGCCTATTAATTTTCCCACTGCTTGGACACAGGCCTCCTCTCTGTGAGAAGGGATGGGCCGTAATCTACCACGCGGGCCCAATGCGTGTTGGTGGATGTCACATGTCTTCGAATTTTTGTTTCTAGGACATGCCGTTTTCTTACGATGTTTTCCTTCACCGTTTCTGAGAGCAGTGGTGATGAAATAAACAAAAGCGCCTGCTTGAGTCGTAAGTCGGGACCGTAACCACCGGGCCACCATTGCTCTCACTGCTGCATCTATAATATTAGTTAGGATTTATTTACAGACAATTTTTTTTTTTTGTTAATGAACCAGAAACAGTTGACAATAGAATGCCTACAACATCTCTCTCTATTCAACTCAAAATCACAAAAATCTCAAATTCCAAAATCAAAATTAATCCAGTAAAAATAATCAAATTAAGAAACTGGCTAGAGAATCGAGTTCAAGGCCTGTAGTTCCGCACAGCTTATAGCTACTAAACCAATGAAGCAATTCTAATAACAAGAATAGATTTCTTACCCAAACGTTGGCAGAGGTTCGTTAAATCACATTTAACGATTTAGTGCGTGACTGTACTGTACTGTAGTAGCAGGGTTGGTTGAAATTAAATTTTGATAAAGATTGCAAAAATCTAAAAAAAAACTATCAAGGACAGCAAACACAAAGTAACAAGGTTTTTTAATAAAAATATAATAAATCTTTTGTATGTTTAGCATGCAAAATGTAAAATATACAAAATAAACCTTTTCTATTATTTAACAATTTTTCGAAAGTTTCAGATTTTAATAAAGAAAATAACGAGGGTCAACATAGTCGATTAATACGACAGTGTAAGAAGTTTTATTTATTGAAACATGGTTTGAATAAAAATAAAAAGACACGAAAAAAAAAAATATATATTAATAAAAAATAAGTTTTATAAAAAAAATAACACATTTCGCTCATCCCTGATCAGTAGGTACGTAGTCTGTCGGTACATCTCGTCGTGGCCTTTTGCCAAAGTCCCGAAATGATTCCTTCACAATAACACATTATATCTGTGCACTGTCTATTGTACGCGATTGTACCTAGTTGTATTAGTTGTACAGGAATGTACTTGCGTATTCAACTTTTTGGAAAAGTGTCAAATGGTTGTAATGTCGTAGTTTTGAAGCGAGCATTGTATTTATTTAACTACGATATTTTGTAATAAAGTGGGCAGCTACTGTCTTCTAATTATAAAAGAAATAGGTGTCAACCGAGTTGGAGGAGTGTTAAGTTACTCAGGTCGCATTAACTTTATTCGAAAATTGCAGTAAGTTGCAGTAAGTTGAAGTTTTAATACTCCATAACTGATAACTTTAGTTTGCCAGACGCGTCCTGGACAGTTGAGCCCCCAAACTTACTTATTTAAAAAGCTTCGGAGCATTGAAGAAAATACGATACATATAAAATATCTACCAACATATTTTCAATCAATTCGTTTTCTTACTGAGCACAATGTGCTCTTAAGCGTCCCATATACAGGTCACGGATAAAGAAAGAGAGTTACCACGGCCCTGGCACAAGCAACTGAAGGAACACGGGTGTGTTTTAGTCAGTAAAAGTCTGACACGCCCTCCCGATTCAATCAGAGCGGAACAAGTCATTGAATGATTTCCCACCATAAAAAAAAGCGTCCCATACACCTACAATATTATTTTGCTACATTCATCATCATCAGCATTTCAATGTTGCCACTGCTGGGACAAGTCTCCTCTCTGTGAGAGAGGGAAGGGGCCGTAATCCACCACACGGGTGCAGTGCGGATTGGTGGATGCCAACATGTCTTCTAATTTTTTGTTCAAGGACATGCCGGTTTCCTCACGATGTTTTCCTTCACCGTTTTGAGAACAGTGGTGATGAAATAATTTACACAAAGAAAAGCGCCTGCCTGTGTTTGAACCCACGATCTACAACCTGTAAGTCACGGCCGATACCACTGGACCACCACTGCTCAATGCACTGCAATTGTAATAAGCAAAACAATTGAACGTCTAGGTGCAGTATTGAAAGATCGAATACAATATTGAGGAAGCTTAAATCAATATAGCTGTGGGTATATGGAACCCCTTACACACACACCTATACATAAATCAAACCACATTCCATCCATCGCCCCCACATTTTACCAAAAATGCGTCTCCCATAACAATTTTCGGCGTCAGCAGAAAGCGACTCCATAGGTACTATACATTACTCTGCTCCGAATCGTAAACTAAGTTACCCTTTTGCTCCGGGATTGCGATATTCAATCCTGGGACCTTGCTATCATGTTTTATCTGAAACGGGGGAGCGATCAAAACAAATGTTATATGAAATATTGCTGCCGAATATTGGGGAAGTGTCTTTAGTAAAAGAATTTGCTGTGTACTTAGTATGTGTGCGCAGTACTCATAATCGACGTGTATGTATGACTAGATGTATGAATGTGAGTGAAGCAATAGAGGAATGTAAGGATCGTAGCAGGTGGCGTTCTGTAGTTTCAGCCTACCCCCATGGGAAAAAGGCGTGAGATGTTAGTATGTGGCAGAAAAATACTGTAGGTATACTCGTAAGTCGAAAATAATGCCATGGGAACGTAATATCGAAATATAAGTAGCTTATGTCCAGGTCTAGGCCATGGTTTACCCGAGGTCCAGAGGAGATTATCGTTTTTGGATTCTGTATAGAAAAGTATATTGTTCAAATGATTCCTAAGAAATTGTAGACAGTTTATTATTTCAACCAGCAGCTTAAAAGTGTAAGTGAATTCAGCAAGGCAAAGGGTTTGGCCTCATGAAAGAGTATGACAAATATTAATTTAATAATTTAAAAAAAATTGGACTCTTTAGAAAAGAGTATCTTCACCAATGAACGCGTTTAATAATTTAGACGGACAGGACCAATAAATGTGGCGGCTCTTGGCGGAGGCCTATCCAGCAGTAGACGTCTATTTTTATTTGTGATGTGTTTGCTCTTGACTCTAGTCTAGATGACAGAGTCAGAGTCGACGATGGAGTGAGCTTACCCAGAAGAAGTCTGTTCACTCTAACTAACAAACTAACTATAACTTACGGAAGAATAAGTCTTTCGGCTAAAAAGATGATGATGAATAAAGAGCTGAAAATTGACCCGGGATGTGCAAAGCAAAGACCTTGTCTTAAACACACTTCTTAGATACGACGGCTGTGCATTGGACCTGGGTTCAATCCTTAATCCAAATACTTTATGAATCTTAGTATAGTTCTCGCCAAACTACTTGGCCGCCCTGCAGTTGGCTACAATGACTGCGCAGTAGTTAATCTCATACAAAAACACCACCATTTCGTGCCTTGCGCATCCGGTAAACCAACTTCAGGTCGGCCCAGAAGTATAGCATACTGGGGTCTGGATTTGTGGCCGGTTAATTTTGTACATAATTATATATGTCACTTACATGTAATTGGTAAAACATTGGATGTGCTATACATCCCAGTCTACTCTATATAAGCGTGTTGTTATTTATGTAAAGAAATTACTTTGTACAGTAATATGTAGACCGTATTTGGGCAAAACTTATTTCTAATTCTGGTAGGCACCTAAGATTAATCGTCTTTATCCTTTAGGAACATAAAAGTAGTTCAACTTGATATTTATTCTCTTTATTCATAAAATCCTTCATAACTACCCACGTATGACCCACTTCTACTTTTATAAGTTTAACAGCGAAATAAATTATATTTATTTCATTGTTGACTTTTATTGCTACGCAAATCATTTTATAAAATGGCGCACTTTGAATAAATTATTGATATATTTTATTGTATTAACTGTTAAACTAGGTGTTAATGTATAGTCAGCATGAAAAGTAGGTGATTATTGTAATAAAGAAAGAAGCTTTATGAAATATAGCTTTTTTAATTAGGTTCCGGTAATAATTGAACATGAAAAGGAAAATTCTGGAACCATATTCTTTTCATGTGAATGCAAAGAATACAACTAACTAACATACAACGATGCAACGGAGGTACTCCTAAACAAACTCGAGCGATTACAGAACTTGTGCATCCGCTTTATTTTCGGCCTCCGCAAGTACGACCATGTGTCGTCATTTCGGACCAGATTGAAATGGCTGGCGATTCGGCGTCGACGAGATACCCATATCCTGCACAATCCTACTTCTCCCCAATACCTTCGCGAACGGTTTGAGAACCTCTTTCCAAGGGGCAAACCTTGTCGCACGGCCACTTCGCTTCTCCTTCATACTCTGCGTCACATTTAAAGCCGTTATGATAGCTCCGTCTCTGTAACTGCAGTGCACCTCTGGAATTCTCTTTCACACTCCCTACGCGAAAGCCCTTCACTCGATGTCTTCAAGAGGAAAATTTAAGAGCATTTCCTTTTAACGCAATGTTAGTAGATATATATATACATATATTAATGACTATAGGTAATTACATTATTTTAAAATTGTACACTGGATCCTGACCTCTTTCGACATCATTCTCAGTCACTCTCTAGGGTTTGCTGTAAGAGAACTCAACATTGAGTTGAGCTCGCGTTTGTACATCTACTTTATTATCACATTGTATTGAATATAGTTTTTATACGCTTGACGAGGTCGGTCCGTGGATGGGTGACCATTTCAACATACCGAGTTTCCTGCCTCGGAAAGCACGTTAAGCCGTTGGTCCCGGCTGTCATTTGAAGATCTTTGACAGTCGTTACGAGTAGTCAGAAGCTTGAGATCTGACACCAGTCTAGCCAAAGGGTACCGCTGTTACCCAGTTACTGGGTTGTGGAGGTCAGATAGGCAGTCACTTCATGTAAAACACTGGTACTCAGCTGAATCCGGTTAGACTGGAAGCCAACCCCAACATAGTTGGGAAAAGGCTAGGCAGATGATGATGATTGAATATTGTTTTTGGTGTACAATTAAGAATTAAGATACAATTTACCTAGTAATAAGAAGTAAAAGCTTCAAAATCTACACAAAACTTATTTATTGGTCCTCCAAGTTTATTTATTTTAGTAAAAAACTAATTTGCTCCAACCATCGAAGTAATTTATTCGACTTGTGAATTTTATTTGATAGAAGGATTATTCTGCAATGGAAACTAAGTGTATATCGAATAATCGGATTAATCGGATATAGGATCAACTATTAAAATTAATATATACGACCAGAGATTAAATCGGAACCCAATTTGATGGTTTTATTTATATTTGTTCGGCACGCATTCATCTGTGTAATTCAAAGTTGATTACTTAGTTTCATGGAGGCATGGACATATCTATTTGTCGTATTTTTGTAATATCTTTGTATACAAATATCGTTATTTGTACACGTGGATATTACGTTTGTGTGACCGTAGTTTACCAATGAAAATAACAGAGTCGATGTGTAAGCAAATAAAACTTATTTATTTCTGTTTTAGGGTTCATCAACTACAACACATGAGTTCTTTAAAAGAACCCATAGAAAAAACAGTTTGTTTCAATTGCTCTGATTTTCCAGGAAGCATTTTGCATATTTTATTTCGAAAAACCTTTTTAAACAAATAAGTCAAATCAGTTCAGCCGTTCAAGTGATGCACTTGTCTACGAACATATTAGATATTTACTGTGCTAATGCACGTTTACTAAAAAATAACTGGCCAAGTGCGAGTCGGACTCGTGCACGACGGGTTCCGTACCATTATGGAAATAACGGCAAAAAAATCATGTTTGTTGTATGGGAGCCCCACTTAAATATTTATTTTATTCTGTTTTTCGGCAACAGAAATACATCATCTGTGAAAATTTCAACTGTCTAGCTATTAAAGTTCATGAGATACAGCCTGGTGACAGATGGACAGACATACAGATAGACGGTTCGTGGAGTCTTAGTAATAGGGTCCAGTTTTTACCCTTTGGGTACGGAACCCTAAAAACCACTTTATATACTCTACAAGATTACACATTGCACGAGAATCGACAGCCAAAATCTAACCAAAAATAACAAAAATCCTAAAACAAACAAAAGATGGCGGCGCCCGGATCATATTATGCAGACACTCTGTGGCAAAACTATCTCGCGGAACAGAATTTGCCTTTCAAGCCAGCAAGATTTTTCCGCAAGGCATGACATTATTTCATACAAGTTACTGCTCCCGGTCTATCCTCTACAAACAAGCCAACGTGCTCCAACGAGGGGTATTTCCTTGCAGCATCATAGCTATATTTTATCAGCATTATCTTTTAAAAGCTGAGAGAAAAAGTGTTGTGAATCGCCCGGTTGTCCGTTGCTGTATAAAATAGTGCTGCGCTCTCGTACTCGATTTATGTGGACGGTCTCGTATCTATTTTTACGTTCTTTTTCTCGCGAAAAAATAGTTTATTATGACGTGCAAGCTTTCCATTCGGTTTCGTCTGTTCGTTTGGAGCTGTGATAACGTTTAGCTCTGTAAGCGGGGACGGGGTTAACGGACCTTCCTTGGATTGTTGCCTAATGTTCTCTTGATGAGCGACGTTTGTTTTCGGTTATCGATTTGGAGAAGCTTTTTTGTTATGTTAAACTAATGCATAGTATAGTTATGAATAACAATTGTATAGCTAAAAAATTCTTAGTTTACAAACCATAAAAAACCTATGTAATACCCACGTAAAGTTTAAATAAATAAACGAATATATAATCGTACGTAAATTTGTGCTGTTAATGTTGCTACAAAATCAATAATTGGAACTCAAGATTAGAGAAAGATGACCTTGAAGACAATGCACAAATCTAGGGACCTGCCATGCCGTTTTCTCTTTACCACCTTTGGTTGACTGGTATATCTTGTAGCATCATCGTATCAGCCGAAAGACGTCCACTGCTGGACATAGGCCTCCCTCAAGCGTCAGCACATTAATTAGTCCCGTGCGTCTCGCATCCAGCAGATCCCCGCAACCTTCACCAGGTCATCAGTCCATCTGGTGGAAGGCCTCCAAAAGCAACTTCTTCTGGTTTGCGGTCGCCATTCCAGAACCTTTCTGCCCCATCGGCCATCCGTTCTGCGAGCAATGTGCCCTGCCCAGTGCCACTCAAGTTTGGCAATTCTTCGGGCTATGTCGGTAACCCTGGTTCTCTTGCGGATCTCTACATTTTTTGATTCGATCACCCAAGGAAACTCCGAGTATAGCCCTCTCCATTGCCCTCTCCATTGCCCTCTGGGTGACTGTAAGCATTCTGATGAGGCCTATTGTGAGCGACCACGTCTCAGAGCCATATGTCATCACTGGCAACACACACTGGTCATATCTTGAATACCTTAAAATGTATTACCAGGAAATGCCTAAGGCATTCCTAATTTTTAGACAAATAAATAAGAATAGTTATAGACCCACAGACAGTGGGAACATTCTCTCTTAATAGTCTTTACGATACGGCAATACTCCTTCCATTCCCCGCCAACTCTATCAAAGAATAAAATCAAGCAATAATAAACCTTAATAGCATCGCAAACGTCCGATATAGTAGTTCCGGCTGATCCAGCCGATCCATGGAGCCGGATAACCGGATAGCCGGACAAACAGTTACGATGTGAGAACGGTTCATATTACTACGTCTAAATGTTATTGCAGTTGCCGGATCCGATTGTCCGGGTAAGGTATCCGTCTTGATTTGTAATCTGAGAAGGCGGTTAACGGCCAGTGTTGCATGGGTAAATGTTTTAGATTTGGAATTTATGTTTTGAGTTTAACTAAAATGCGTGTTAGAGGCCAGTATTTTTGGGAAAACTTTGGTTTTTGGGATTCTCTTTTTAAAAGTGGTTTGTTTTATTGGGTAGAGGCAGTTGCGTAGATTTTTTCAATCAACTGCAATGACTAGAGGGTCTATATTGTGATTTTTAATTTTGTAGACTAGATTGACAGTTGTCAATGACCAGTTTTTTTTAATGTTGCAAGCGCGGAGCATAGCGTTGTGGGTAAGGCTCAATCATAAGATAGATATATAGAGATAATCATTTTATTGTTGATAGGCTCGCGCTTGACCACTATCTAATTGATGGTATATTTAAATATAACAGTATTAATACACATAGTACAAAAACTATTATTGTAATAAATAAGAAGAAATCAACAATAAAATAAATGCGATCGATAGAATGAAGTCTGACATAAATGAGTAGAAATCAAATAAGGGCCGATAGTTTCTTAAAAAACTTTTTTTTTGCCGTGTAATTGTTCCATATTCGATCATCTTTTTATCACTCAGGATACGACACTATTTTTATGTAACGATGAAGTGGTAACTCTCCAAATGTCAATTTAGTCTAGACATTAGCCACAAATAATAAAAAAAAAAATCTAGGAAAAAGAAATCGTTTAATGGATCTGAACGGAAGGATGTAGTAGTGACGCTGTAGTTTTCTTTCAGTGAATGAATTTTCGTGAAAGAATCAGAACTACGAGAGATTATTTTCAAAGAAACAAATAATTGACCTCTTCATTATTATTAAAAGGTCAAAGCTAATTATTATATAAGTTAAGCTTTATTAGTGGATTAATACCTACTTTAAAAAGTCTCAAATTAATTACTTTAAACTAACTGAAAAACGATAACCCTTAAACCCAATTCTTAATTCCAAACCCGAGAGATTTCATGAAATTTCACCCCGTACCTTTCTAATTGTTGCCCGGAATTAATTTAACCGTTTAGATTTGAACGTAAAAGAGATAAAATAACTATGAAATAAGGTCCGAGGGCCCTTTGAATATACCGACGATATAACTAAAGTTATTTAAGCCTATATTCCAAGCCCCGTCCTCCACAACTCGACTTCAACTCGAATCATCAAATGTACAGCTATAGCTAATGAGGGCTACCGTTTTGATGCCCACCAGTTGGCACCACTAGCGAGTAAGGTTTTTAAATATAGCTGTTAAACGTTGTTATTACGCGCTCCGGCACACTTAAGCAAAGTTAAAATTATATCTAATACCGTAGAAGTGCGATTGAATATAACATCGAGTATGCCGCAGTTTTGGGCAGCCCCTTATTTTTATAACATTTTCCGAAACATAAAGCTCTATTAAAGCAGTGGTTGGTAAAACCCGTACCTACCTTGATCTGCCATATTTTTATTTACAACAATAAAAAGTAGTATCTAAACAAACTCGCGATAAAAGCCAACTTTGTGACATTTTGAAGAAGATTTTTGTGTCTGGCTGGAGGCTTTATAGCTTAGTCTCCACAGGATCACCCGGTTAAGCAGTAGACGATCATTCTGATTGAACTACGAGACGCCACACAAAAAAAAAAAACATTTTGAAGACCTCACTCTACACCAGCGCCCCTAGCGGAAAATTCAAACGCGATAGCCTCATTGCGCGGCGTTACTTATTATTTTTAAATATCGCTGAATATGCTGAGATAGGAGCCATTTTGTGCTCGCTCGTGGGGTTCTTTTTTAAATTATTGCTTATATTATTTTTTCTTTTGTCTGTATCTCCTGTCCTGTGCGAGTCAAAAATATATATTTTTCTTTATTCATATTCTATAATGTAGACAAAACAAACATATACAAATACAGAAGGACAACTTATGTACAAATGCGAGCTTAACCCATAATTGGGTTCTCTGACAGCAAACCTCAGTATTATAGAGAGATTTACACAATTAGGACAGTGAACAATAAAAAAAACATAAAAACAATTGAAAATTTCAATTCTAACTAACTTAAATTTTTGTCATAATTTGACAATATAGACGTATTTTTCATTATAATGGCGACCATATCGAGTGGAGCTCCGTCGAAGTGACTCGGAAATGAGCCTTAGGACAGTTAAAAAGTTAATTTCGGACATAAACCTTCAGATTATTGTAGCATTAAATCGAAGATTATGGTGCTAGAATTTAGTGCGTTTTCATAGTGTAAGCTTCTATTGCCATAGTCGTAAATGGTAGATTTATATTTGATCAACATTTGGTGCTGTTTATGAAATTGGCTCTAGGATGTAGCTTAACATCATCATCTGCCTAGCCTTTTCCCAATTATGTTGGGATCGGCTTCCAGTCTTACCGGATTTAGCTGAGTACCAGTGTTTTACATGGAGCGACTGCCTATCTGACCTCCACAACCCAGTAACTGGGTAACACGATACCCCTTGGCAAGACTGAAGTCAGAACTCAGGCTTCTGACTACCCGTAACGACTGTCAAAGATCTTTAAATGACAGCCGGGACCAACGGCTTAACGTGCTTTCCGAGGCACGGAGAAACTCGGTATGTTGAAAATGGTCACCCATCCACGGACCGACCTCGTCAAGCGCTGCTTAACCTTGAAGATCGACCCGTGCGGCTGTTATTATTTAGCCACAAGCTCCTCTCTAGGATGTAGCATATACCAAACACAATTTGAGGACTAGGATAAATAACCACTGTTGAGTGTGACTAAAACAAAGAGATATGAAAATTTAATTGTGTTAAGTAGGTACTATTTATTTATTAATACTTCATGCAAAATAAAAAATCATAGGTGGACTTAATGTCTGAGGCATTCTCTACCAGTCCATCAAGGGCGGTGGAGAGATAGCAAGGCAGGTACATTAAAAAAAAAATTATAAACGTAAAACAAAAATATATAGTTAAAATCAATATACTTTAATAAATACTATATATAAAATAACATTTATATATTCTATCTGTTTGGTAATTTGGATTTAAATGATCGAACATGATAACACGAAAATTCTAAAGTATTTCTGGGTTTTAAGAACAATCTATATCAAATATTTATTATTAGGTAGAAGAAAATTAGTAGGCTGTCGAATTCTTTGATGCCCTTCGTCAAATAAGAGACACCATATAGGTGAATTTTTTTCTTATCTATAATAATATAAAGGAAAAAAAAAGAAAAAAGAAAGATTTGTATTTTTGTATGTAACGAATAAACTTAAAAACTACTGGACCGATTTCAAAAATTCTTTCACCTTTGGGAAGCAACACTATCCCTGGGACACATAAGCTACTTTTTCATACCACTTGCTCAAAAAAGTGACATTCTATGCCACAAAAAGCGAACATAACAATAGTCATTTTTAATCTGTTAAAAACAGGGAAAGAAAATTGTACTGAATTTCATTCATCCTCTAGGGGGAGAATGTGATTTAAATTTGGAATACTTACCGAAATTTATACTGAACTACATCTGTGTTTACACCATTGAGTTTGTATATAAAGCATTATACATCTTTTTGAAAAAGGAATACTCATTTATTATGCAGTTATGATTATTAAATAAAATTACGAAAACCGACGAGGCCGTATGAGCTTGATGCCTTTGCTTTTCCGACAAAAAAATATTAGTCTAGGAATTTGCCGCGTTTTTGTTTTCTTCAAATACATAAACGTTAAGTTTATATTGTGCTAATTTTTTCGCAAATGGTACGAAAAGTAGAGTATTTGCCTCGGTGATAAAGCTGTCTTTGTCTTGGGTGAACTTAAATCCCTCGCTACACTCAGGACTCGTCTTAAATCCCTCGCTTCGCTCGTGATTTAAGTTTTTAACACCCTCGCTACGCTCGGGAGTAAACCTTGAGTCCTTCGTTACGCTCGCGATTTAAATCGTCACCCGCGACAGAAGACACTACTTTATCCCCTTGGTTAATAATCTACTATTTATCTCTGTATTCCTACTGGAACATGAACTACGCGGGTGAAACCGCGAGGCGTCCGCTAGTTTAATATAATCCAAGTACTTCCTTTATAGTTCCTTGACCAATTTCCTTTATTTTTCTTACTTTCAGCTTTAACCTTGCAATCTCTCGTATAATTAATATTGGTTTTCCCATCAATCAATAAATCTTCAAACTCAAACAATAAAGATGAAAAATAACAAACTGAAATTCGAGCAGATAAATGAAGTTCTGGTCTATTGTTGGGTATTACAGACTCACATGAAAGTGTATGTTTGTTTATTGCGCCAATCATTAAATTCGCTTTGATTACCATTAGCTTCATCGATCGAAGCAAATCGAATACTTACTGCTACTTACTTGCATATACGTATACAATTTTTTTGTAGTTTAACGTCATACCATAGTTATACCATATACCAAAGTTGCCTGTATGACGTTAAAAGTTATTGAAACTGTCACCCGCACCATGCTACAGCGCAAAGAGTATAGGTATTTTTTTTTTAATTCTATTTTTTGTTTATGCAAGTGTTAACTGATTCCAAAATTAAATGAAGGTGTGTGTATCTACAGTTTGCAATGGCATTGAAGTTGTTTTGTAATGAATTAATATGCCAATGCCTTTTGTATCGACTGAAAATAACATATCTACACATACATCTTCCACAGAAACACAAAATGAGTCTTTTTCCAGCATAAAAATAGCCTTGAAGACTCAACGATAGTTTAATTTTACATCATTGGTTAACTAATTTTCGTAATTCGATTAGTAGGTACTTTCATCAAAGTTTATTCATCATCATCATATCAGCCGATAGACGTCCACTGCTGGACATAGGCCTCCCCCAAGCGTCACCACATTGATCGGCCCCGTGCGTCTCGCATCCAGGGGATCCCTGCAACCTTCACCAGCAAAGTTTATTATTACGTATATATTACTAACAAATACCAATATATTGATAAATCTGATTATTTCATTGAAATACCCTCAGTTTTCCTATTACAACCAACTTGATTTTGCGGTTTGGTACGGAACCCTTAATGTGCGAAGTCCGACACGCACTTTGCCGGTTTTTATAATACTAATTTCGATAATAATTGTCTTCGAAATATTCCGTCAGTGCAAAAGAATAAAGATGTAATGTGTGTAAAATGTAGGTACCTCCATTGGAGGGAAACACCATTTTAAATTCAATCTTCTATAATTATCTGCTAGCCTGAATGAGATTAATACATAATTACTGACATAATTTAATACATACAGATCACAAAGACACACCCATAGACACAGAGCAGATTTATACCAATCAAATAAAAGTTACTTAAAAAGTTTTATATCAGTAATAGATAAACTATTAACACATAAAACTGTATTAAACAATTCGTGTAACTAATGTATTTATCAGCAGCATAACTAGTTAAATATGTACTAAATATTTTACGACCCGCGTAATTCCTGTTAACGTTTGTTATCTTAGCGTATGCCAAATTTTCGAGTTATTTGTTGCGCATAGTTATTTGGCCATAAACATAAATAATTTCTTATTTGTAATATTTTTGCCAAACATTAATACCAATAATAACAGCCGCACGGGTCGATCTTCAAGGTTAAGCAATGCTTGACGAGGTCGGTCCGTGGATGGGTGACCATTTCAACATACTGAGTCCTCCGTGCTTCGGAAAGCCCGTTAAGCCGTTGGTCCCGGCTGTCATTTGAAGATCTTTGACAGTCGTTACGGGTAGTCAGAAGCCTGAGATCTGACACCAGTCTTACCAAAAGGTATCGTGTTACCCAGTTACTGAGTTGTGGAGATCAGATAGGCAGTCGCTCCATGTTAAACACTGGTACTCAGCTGAATCCGGTAAGGCTGGAAGCCGACCCCAACAACAATTGGGAAAAAGGCTAGGCAGATGATTAAATTGTAATGTAGGCTTTCTTTCAAAACAAAAGCAAGGCAATTATTTGTTCAACCCTTATAGGGTCAATCGTGAGTCTCTTTGTTCGTCTATCACGGCCAATTTGCTCCAAAACCACTGGACCGATTCAGTTGCAATACATATTAACTTAAGTGACCCAAACACGGACACGTAACATAAAAAAAATCATCGGTCACTTTTGGGGACACAGAAAATGACAGTAATTTTATTTAAATATTTTGCAATTTTCAAGATTCCTCCATATCAGATAATATTACTCTACTACAGATGATCAAGTCATTCCCTTCTTGAAATAGAAATCGCATATCCTAAGCTCCTCGTAGTTGAGTGAAAATACAAGCTCAATCAAATAAAAATAAAATAATATATAATGTAAAAGCGGCTATGAGAATCTCATAGCCGCTTTTACAATTTTAATGTGTTTTAAATGTAACTTTTATTTTACTATAAAACGTCGAAACCAATAGTCCATTACTGTTTTATTTTATGGCCCCCGTATTGGCTTCAGTACTTAGTAGATAAATACAGTAAAAGAAATGCATTGACGACTAACCTTTGATACTGGCGTGTGCCGGGTACCTAAAAAAAATTGGTATTGCATTTATGGAGCCGGAAGTAGATAGTAAATTGTTATAGATAGTCTTAAACAATTAAACTGCAGCCCTACATTTATACACAATTCTAAAAATCCAAATCTGAATCCCAATCTCTAATCTCCAAAACAATGATTACAAAACAAACTTTATTCACATTCCAAAAAAATTTCCGATTGTGTTTAGGATTAACAGAAAGTTATACGTGACGGATGTTAAGATGTTTTCACAAAATGGGGTCTTGTTTTGGAAGTAGTGGAAATAATGCTGAGAGAATGCGACCGTCTTATCTTATACACAATTCTACAAATCTAAATCTAATCTCCTGACCAATTATTACAAAATAAACTTTATTCATAGTCTACAAAATTGTCCAACTGTGTTTAGGATTAACAGCATGTTATACGTGACGGATGTTAAGATGTTTTCACAAAATTGCGTCTTGTTTTGAAAGTAGTGGAAATAACGCTGAGAGAATGCGAACGTTTTACACGTTGAACGTTCTAATACACAATTCTACAAATCTAATCTCCTAACCAATTATTACAAAACAAACTTTATTCACAGTCCACAAAATTGTCCAATTGTGTTTACGATTTACACAAGTTATACGCAACAGATGTTGAGTTATACATATTTTTCACAAAATGGCGTCTTGTTTTGGAAGTAGTGGAAACAATGCTGAGAGAATGCGACCGTTTTTAGTTTAGCTTATGTGTTCGCCCTTTTCAAAGAAAACCTAATAAAGGTTAGGTTTTTTACAAGCTTTTATTTAACTTGCAGTCTTTTATTTAACTTGCAGTGTATATAAGTATGTATGTATATGTAATCGGGTCAAATCTTGCAACTGAATTTTATAGCAGTTATCCTCCATCGATTAAGATCAAATTTTGCATACACGTTTAGTTTGGATGACAATGCATGGTAAGCTAAGTGTCGTCATTTTAAATCCAATATGGCGGACGGCCCAAGATGGTGGGCTAGTTATTTTTTGTTTAGTGCCATGATATGGGTATTAAATGAAAGGCTTTGATGAGAAGAATACGAAAAAAGCTTGTTTAAGAAAAGATTTTTAATTAATAACTAGCTGTGCCCGCGACTTCGTTCGCGTGGTTGTCGAGAGCAAAACAACGTCGTTTAGATAAGAGTATATCACCTTTTTGATGATTTAGATAAGAGTCCTGACTTTGGTATAGTTGATTACGTTAATGCTTCTCTATATACTATGTTAGCGGTGGAATTACCCGGAGCATATACAAAAAGGTTGTTTGGGTTGCTAACACGTGATAGAGAAACATAGAGTTGGCCGTGTGAAAAACAATCAAAAGTAAGGTCTACACCCGCAACGGATAACGTCTGGCCTTGGGCTTTATTAATAGTCATAGCGTAACAGAGGCTTACAGGAAATTGCACACGTTTGAAAGTAAACGGAAAATTATTGGGGATAATGGGTATCCTGGGAATGAAAACAACATCACCGGAGCCGCAACCTGTTAAGATTTCGGCTTCGATGACATTTCGTTGGAGATTTGTTACTCTCAACCGAGTTCCATTGCATAGTTTTGGTGGGCTTAAATTTCTGAGTAGAATGATTGGTACTCCGACTTTTAAATAAATTTTGTGTGCTGGAAGACCTGGTGTATTTAGAGAGTCTAAAAACTCTACTGGATAGTGGGTGGCATCTCCTTCTTCTAAAACCGTGTTAATAGATAAATATTCCCTACTTTCTCCAGAAACATGTACCAATATTTGAGAATTTATTGCTGCTGCTTGGTCGTTGCGAGGTGCCAAAATAGCTCGTTGGCATAGCCAAGCAGCGTCATGGTTCGAGATCTCTGATGGATCTCCGTATACAGAGGAAATGAGTTCCTGCTGTGAGGCAACAGAAGAACACAGGCTTTCGACTAAAGTTACTTTACCTCCTTCTTGAGTCGGGTATGTGCCGTTACCAATTTGAAGTAGTAAATTTGAGAAAACCTGCGCGTTTGCGTCACCTCCCAAATATGCTCGCATATTAAAGCTCAAATTAGTTAATATGACACTACGCCATAAAATAGAGCTCTTTAAACAGGCACCTATTTCATCGGCCCTCGTTCCTCTGGGTATTATAGGGAGTGTCTGCCTGAAGTCTCCACAGAATAGCACCGTTAAGCCTCCCATCGGTCGGTCATTTTGTCTTATATCTCGCAACGTTCTATCTACAGCTTCCACAGCTTTACGATTTGCCATCGTACACTCGTCCCAAACGATAAGGGCGCAATCGCGTAAAACCCTTGCTTTATCACTATTGCGAGACACGTTGCAAACAGGGTTTTCTGTGCGGTCCAAGTCGATTGGTATTTTAAATGTTGTATGTGCAGTTTTTCCTCCTGGTAATAAAGTGGCAGCTATTCCTGAGGAAGCGACGGCAAGGGCAATTTTGTTTTGGCTCCTTATTTGAGCCAAGATAACTTTAGTGAGGAAAGTTTTACCTGTTCCACCAGGTGCATCTAAAAACAGCATTTCTCCTAATGAATGTTCTACACTACAGCATACTCTATCAAAGATTTGACGTTGTTCTGACGTCAAATTTGAACAGCCATTTCGCAATATTTCTGCTAACTCTTCGGGGTTGTAATTTATTTCAGATGTATACTCCCTATTAATTCGTTCCCCACCAACTGTCGGTGTCGGCAAGCCGTATTGACTGAGGGGGTTCCCTCCTATACTTGTAACTATATCTTGTATAGCCAGCAAAGCCCTATTATGGCAGCTTTCACGTACTTGGTCAGAAGTTTCACTATTTATATTTTGCTGTCTCAAAAAATCTTCGGCAAACGCGTCTTTATATTTTTGCCACAACTGCCCAGCGTCCGATAGGCCACAAAATGTCAACAAAATGGCAAATAAATGGCGCAAACGATGTGGACTATCACTGACGCATGCTTCGGCTAAAGCATCATCCCAATGCTGATCGCCATCTAATAAATGCCGTGCGCGGCAAGCAGCTTGAAATGTGGGATATTCTATATCGTCCACTTTGCGGAGCTCAGCAAAAGAAGTAGGTCCTCGCACTGTGTGAAGAAGAAGGCGTAAATAATAACACTCTGCATTATTTGGGTGCACCGTGTATACTCTTCCAATCACGTGTTCTTTAAAAATGCCGGACTCGCCTTCTACAGCAGTTCCACGTCTCCTGCGATTAAAAACACCTTGCTGCTTGTTATAAGTATAATAATGTGGCACTTCATTGTACAACAGAGACTTAGCGAAATTGTCTCTTTCGCAAAGGCGAAAGAATGCGAGCAAGGTGGTTTGTCTTGGGTTGTTCATTCTTTCTGCCACATTTTCTGGCTGAAAGTAAACTCGCTGCCCGCCTTCCAGGTGCACGTCAAGATGGATGACTGGCGGATACCTTTCATGAATAGGGAAACTCAAAATGCGCCAAACAGCCTCCGAAGAGCTTATGTATCGGCCAGATTGATACCTTGTCACTTCATCAAATTGGTTGTTATTTCTTAGTGCTATCATGGCTTGATCACTACCTTTATTAACATATTTACATATATATTTTATAGATTCGACGCTATTACAAATTTCAACATTAATGTGTGCTTGAAAAGCGTTTGACAAAACTGGAGAATACGGTACCACCCAACTATTATTTAGAATTATTTCTTGTCCACGGAATCTGACAGTAGCTGTGAAACCACCTTGTGACGGTGATCTTCGCCGGTATTGCGGATACCCATTTTCCCCAGCCATAGTTAGTTCTTTCAGTGCTCTGGGGTATTTTTTTGAGCATTGACCATCTTTCATGCACGGTGATTCCCTGTTTAAGAGGCCACATGGCCCGTGAACCATATGTGTTTTTACTATGTCATGCAAAATCGGATCTGCATTATAGTCCGGAAATTCTGCACTTATGACACTGTCTATAGCATCGGGACGAATTTTTTCTTCCAGCCACAGAAGAATGTGCGCGTGGGGTAAACCACGCTTTTGCCACTCGACGCTATACATAAAACAAAGAGTTGAACCGAAAACTTTCTCCTTTGTAAGTAGATTAATCAAGACTTTGAGTTTTAAATGAAAAATCCTAGCAATAATGTCATGTCTGTCGTATGACGCCTGTCCTGTGAGAAGTGCCTGGCAAATCTCCGTCCACTTTGGATTTGTTGTAAATGTTATAAAAAGGTCCGGCCGGCCGTATTTACGGACGTAACAAAAAGCATCTTGCGTTCGTTCGTGCATATACCGCGGACCGCCTGTGAAACTGGATGGCAAAATAACCAATCGACCCAAGTTTTCGACGTTATTATCTGATTGCATGGCGTCCCGCAAGTGCACGTATTCTTCAGCGCGTAACCGTCGCTGGTTAGTGCGAATATACACTAAACGTTCAGTTTCTATTTTTGCGTACATGTCCACAATAAATTGGCTGAACAAACCACGAAATCGTTGCAAATATACGAAACTGTTTTGCCTTATTTGTAAAAGGTAGGAATAGTATTGTTGAGCAGATATTTTTTTTTGATAATTAGTGACTCTCGTAGTAGGGTTCACTTGGTACAGCCCAAAATTGTACCCATCTTCACCATGACAATAGATTAGTGGATATTGCAGGGCGTCGTAAGCTCGGTGGGTTTCCAAAATGCGTTGAAGGCGATCGTCGCGTGTACGCAACACGATATCACGTCTCTCACACTCCTGGTCGACTAAAACAACTGCAACTTCATCTGCGACGGGTGCATTGTGTCTTCCACGGTGTTCACCCACAGGACGTCTATCGGCACTTATAACAATTTTGAAATCATTGCTGCCTTGTGGAATTGACTCCAATGCAGCTTTGAATTCACGAACGTACTGGTTAACGCGATGCAGCAATTCTTGAAGTTGACCCAAAAGCTCAGCATTGAGCTGGGGAAAATTGTGATTTCTAACATTGAGCTGTTGCGTGTAATCGGATACAAAATAAATTTGGAGAAATTTGGGTTCATTTTCTGGCAGCAAAGATCCAATAAGGTGATAAACTTGACCTTGTACTTTGAAGGTTGGCATGAACGGTCCTTCCGTTATTTGTTTTGCCCCAAAGGAAGTCATTTGGAAAGCACTGTTATATAAACGAATATTATCCAAAAAACGGTTCGACTGGGGATGATCGCCATTCAGGAGACTTATAAGTAAGTGTGGTGGATCTTGGAAATTTGGAAGAACAATTTTTCCATTTGAGCAGCACATTCCATCTGTCTCTTTCCTCCATTTCAAAGCATGACAAAAATTACAAATTTCTCTCATGTCACCCACGAAAGTAAAGCCAGCATAATTAATTCTAGACGAATATGTGAACCCTGATTTTTCCCTATTGTCCCAAGGTAATAAAATATTTGCATCGTCATTTTCCATGGACTCATCAGCTCCGCTATTTGTTTCTCTATTCATATGGTATCGAGCTCGTTCTATTTCTAGGCGAGATTGACGTTGTTCTGCTGTTTCTGCTCGTCTTAGTTCATCTATTCTTTCCCTTTCAGATGCAAGATAACTTTCATTGTTTCTTTGTACACCTACATAGTTATGTCTAGCTATTTCTAATCGTTCTTCTCTTTGGGAGAGAGATTCAGACTCGCGCGAGAGAGCGTGTCGCTCTCGGTCAGATGACAGACGTGCTTGGCGTTCCTCGATACTCTCTTGAGAACGCAAAGTCGCGGTCCGAGTTCTTTGCGAACTTAAGCGCGACTCCCTTTCTGTGAAAGTCTCTGACTCGCGTGAGAGAGACTGGCGCTCCCGATCAGCAGACAGCCGAACTTCGCGTTCCTGGATATTCTCTTGAGAACGCAAAGTCGCGGTCCGAGTTCTTTGCGAACTTAAGCGCGACTCCCTTTCTGTGAATGTCTCTGACTCACGTGAGAGAGAGTGGCGCTCCCGATCAGCAGACAGCCGAACTTCGCGTTCCTGGATATTCTCTTGAGAACGCAAAGTCGCGGTCCGAGTTCTTTGCGAACTTAAGCGCGACTCCCTTTCTGTGAATGTCTCTGACTCACGTGAGAGAGAGTGGCGCTCCCGATCAGCAGACAGCCGGTCTTCGCGTTCCTGGATACTCTCTTGAGACCGCAAAGTCGCGGTCCGTGTTCTTTGTGAACTTAAACGTGACTCCCTTTCGGTGAACGTTTCCGATTCACGTGAAAGAGCGATGTGCTCTCGGTTAGCAGATAACCGTGCTTCACGATCTTCTTCCGATTCCTGAGACCTACAAAGTCTCATCCTTTTCGCATTTCGGCTACGCAGCGAAAGGTTAGTTTTTTTTCTTTGAGGCATTTTCAAGGAAAATTAAAGCAATAAACAAAACTAACAACACTTATGACTGAATAGCCTACAAACTTAAAAGAACGGTGCGTCGAACAGTCTAGTGTGACAACGTATCGTCTGTTCGTGGTCGTGACTCAACGAATTGGCAACACTAACTTACTGTATAACGATTGGCACTATTGGATTCAAACTACGAAGTAAATCAAATACAATCTTAACTTCGTACTTCAAACCAATGACCAAAGTTGACCAAACGAAACCAATAAGATAAGCAAATACTTTTTTTTCGACCAATTTAGAAAATCGATAAACCAAGCAACCAAAGAACTTTTACGACACACGCAAGAACTTTTAAGACACCTAACGAAACCCAATTTGCCTAGTAAACACGGTGGACGTCATCCTCGCGCGGAAAATCTTAACACCGCGATTCAGAAAATGACGTCATTTGCACAACGCCATCTATCGGATTTAGATTTCAACTATCAACATTAGTTCTATTTTTAGTCTTAAGATGTCGTTGCAAGTACTATACTTAATTGCGTAACGTAATATTTTACTTCTTGAACTCACTAAATTAATCATATCTTTTGATAGAGTGAACCGATTTCGATGAAACAAAAACTAAGTTAAACCTCAAGTTGCGTATAATTTTTGTATATAAACATTGTCAGCATTGAATTCGTAGATTTTACGTGATGTGCGCACAAACAAACAGACAAACAGACAAACAGACAAACAGACAAAAATTTCAAAAATGATGGAAATGGGTTCTGTTACTTATCTTTTCACACGCTGGCTATTTTTTGTTTCAATTTCTTCAATGTACAAAAATGACTTTTCTACAGATTTATTATATGTATAGATATAGATTGTATGCCTTTGCCAGTCTGTTTCTTTTTATTTTAAACATTTGTAGTATTTTAGAGTAGAGTTTTTTTATATTATATGCTACTCATTCCTACTGCATTTTTATCAAAAATCCCGTTATATAATCATAATTTCTAAAATATTTTTCTTTGTTTACAGAATGGCGTCCAAAGGAGAATCTGTGAAAACAGAAGTCAAAGTGAGTATTCTAATATTTAATTTCATAAACCTACTTTTAAATCATGTTAAAAATATGGAACTAGAAATACTTAATACGTACTTATGTATAACAGACAGTGTATATTAGCAAGACGCCCGCAGACAGACGCTTTACGACAACGATTTGACAGCGCGTTTTGATAAAAATTGTAAAGCTTCGATTTTAAGTACTACATAGTTTAGTATTACAATAAGTTCCTTTATTCAAGTTTATCCCAAAGAAAAATGCTTTTATAAACCATGCAAATTAGGTACTTAAGAAGTACATTGCAAACTTTTCTACTTAAATTCGACCATTAATTGACTTTTTCATCTAAGGAAGGAGGAAATTCAAGGAATTTAGTAGAAACCTCAACAATATACATAAAGTGAGGAAAAATCGGTTGTTTATGATTCTGTACTAGAAAACCGGTGAAAGTCAATGGTGTGGAAACTAGTGGAATATTTTGAAGGAAGTCGATATGTGAAGGTACGAAAGTTTTTGGTGGATTTTCTTGTTACGAAGTTTGTTGGGTGCATTTTGATGAATTGGATGGTTAGAAGACCAGGCACAATTTTTTTTGTTGACTTATATTTGTAATTTGCTAAAAACAAAATTACTAAATGAGAATTTGCTATAACATGAAAGTTATGACAAATAAAGGGATAGAGAAAATACACTTTTATGTCACTGGATAAACCCGATTTTAGGGATAACTAGAGGAACCTAGCTGAACGGATTAATCCTATTTTTAAAACGCACACACTAGGGTAAGTTATAGTCTGATCTGATACTAGAAATTTAAAAGTTAACTGAAAAAATATTAGAGTAGTCTATTATACAATAAAGCACACATTACAGAGATCATTCACATAGACTGTCTTCGCCGGAACGCAGCTCTTTCACTTTATTCATGAACGCACCCTACGTTGGCATCATTCGCTGCAACTTCACGGCGGACTTCACTTCACTTGACATTGAAGTCGTCACAATCTAAGAAGTCCGTTGACGTTTCTCATTTTACATGCCGCGAAAACTTTCTACGTAAGTAAATTGAAAATCAAATTCATAATCCTAATAAATTATTTATTTATTTATTAAAACTTTATGCATAAGTACAAAGGCGGACTGGCGCAAACAGGTAACGTGGTTTATAAAAGGTGGTTTATAACGTGGTTTTATATAACATGGTTTATAAAAGCATTTTTCTTTAGCCTTAGGCATTTTCTACCAGTCGACCTTAGGGTGGTGCAGAGATAAAACAAAGCAGGTGCAACTAAATGATAGGATGAATAGAGAAAAATACGTAAAAAAAAGGAATAATAAATATATACTTAGATACATACATACATATAAACGATGTTATAGATAATCCGAAACAAACAAATCAATTTTGTGATGATTCTGCAAACTTCTTGCGAATGTGCTCACATGCCTTCAATTTGAAAGAAAGCCGACTGGTTTCCATCCTGATGTTCTGAGGGAGCGCATTCCAAAGGGAGATTGCCTGGACAAAGAAGGACGAGTGGATAAACCCAGAGCGGTGAGAGGGACATTGTAGAAGACGGTTATTGGTGGAGCGAAGATTCTTACTGTGAGCAGAGCAAAGGAATTGAATGTGAGAAAACAGATAAGAAGGAGAAGTGGGTTTATCAATAAAAGAAAACAGGGTAGAATAGAATAGAATATACTTTATTGTACACCAAAACATGAAGTTACACATCTCTTTTACAATAATACTTATTTCTACGGGTACAAAGGCGGCCTTATCGCTGACAGCGATATCTACCAGACAACCTTTGGATGGACCTAAATAACAAGGTAGTCAAAGCCCTCAGCGCTCTTCGCTGACGAATGGGTAACCATTTTAAAAGGGATCGATGTGGGGATACATGCTCGTACTTCCGGAGGTTAAAGACAAATCGAATGCAGTTATTTAGAAGGCGGTCAAGTTTATTGAGTAGATCTGCATTCAGGTCATAGTAGCACGCATCACCATAGTCAATTATGGGAAAGGTTAGGGACTGTACAAGCATAGCCTGTATGTGAGCTGGGAGAAGATTTTTTAATCGATACAGCGAACGCAACGTTCCGGTAACCTTTCGGCTGACACTCGTTACCTGTTTGCGCCAGTCAAGGCAAGTGTCGACGAACAGACCAAGAACCTTAACCTCGGAGCTAAACGGAGTTGGTACGTTGTCGAAGATTATGGGTAACAGTTAAGCCATCAAGCTGTCTCAAGCTATGGGGACTCCCAAGTATGATAGCCTGACACTTTGCAGGATTAACCGCCACACCGAATCGGTCGGACCAGCCTTTAATCGTAATTAAATCCCGGTTTAACCCTCCGATCGCATCCGATAAGTTGTCAACGCCTGACTGACAGTAGAGCTGTAAATCGTCAGCGTAATGATGATACGCACACTGAAGCTCGGTGGTTATAAGATTAATGAAAATGGAAAACAAAAGAGGAGATAAAATACCACCTTGAGGGACGCCAGCTGCAAGGTCACACCACTCTGAAGAAGAGTCTCCAGCATGAACTGACTGCTGGCGCCCCCGAAGATAAGAGGAAAACCATTCCAGTACCTCGTGAGAGACCATAAGATAAGAAAGGATAGACAACTATTAATTACATACTACTATAACAACAAATATCATTCGCAAGCATCTAGTTAATTATTATTAAGTATTTTTAGAGCTGTCAAACCGTCGCAACGCCATCTTGTTTTGTCGCGACACGATATATTTTCTTCATATTGTAGTGTTAATATGATCATTATATTCATCGAGGTCGAACTTTCGTTGTATCGCCCACGTAGACCTGAGGCATGTTCCTTAATTCCATAATATTAAAGGTAGTGTATTAAATACTGAGCAAGCCATATTGGCATCTAAATAATTCCTCCATCACGGATCCATACCTACTCATAAATTATTAAAGACATATTCAGGAGCAGACGACAGGTGTATCGTATACAGGATTGAGGACCCCTGGGGCAAGGAAAAATGCCGGATTAAACATTATTACAATATAATGTATATGGTATAATACATATTAAAAGCAAATGGTAAAACTATTGGATCATAATCAGTCGAAAAATATTTGGTTGTTATTGGTAGGATACAGTCAAGATGTCCCTCAAGTTAAAGGGGAAAATTTACAAGTCCGTGATTAGACCTGTCGTACTGTATGGATCAGAATGTTGGGCTGTGAAAAAGATGGATGAAAAGAGATTGCATGTAGCAGAGATGAGAATGTTGAGATGGATGTGCGGAGTGACGAGAATGTATAAAGTGAGAAATGAGTATATTAGAGGAAGTTTGAAAGTGGCGCCAGTGACAGAAAAGTTGAAAGGAAATCGTTTGTCCTGGTATGGTCATGTGATGAGGAGGGATGAAACGTATGTTACTAAAAGAGTTATGAATATAGATGTGGATGGATGGAGAGGGAGTGGACGGCCCAAGAAAAGATGGATGGACTGTGTGAGGAGTGATATGAAAGAAAAGGGCATCAGTGATGGAGTGACGGGGGACAGGATGTTATGGAAGAAGAAAACATGTTGCGCCGACCCTAAGTAACATGGGACAAGGGCAGGAAGATGATGATATTGGTAGGATTCAGAGAGACGGGATGACGTTGTGTTTTACATGAAGTTCAATATTTTTTGCGGAAAACTACACCCATTTGGGCCTGTAAAACATTTTTTAACTTTAGGTATATCACAATCTCAGGTATTTTGAAAGAATTGATGCTTGGCAACGTAGATATCAAAGATCAAATATTTGGAGGTATGTGGAACAGGGTGTAAAGTCCCACAAACCTCCATACATAAGGGAGGATCCTCCGACCAGACGGGTGTTGTGTCTGGTCCGGGCAATTGCCCAACGGTTATTGTCGATCTGCGGTATGTGTTTGCTTGCGCGATGCAGGAATTATGTGACGTCATGTCATTGGTTCGTAGGTGTCGGCGTAGATGCCACTACAATCACCATGAATTTTGTTGAAATCTATTGATATTGATTGCCTGAACTATGCAATTGCAGTGCGGTGCTAACATAAATTTGCCATTGAATAATGGATCAAACGATAGCTAACTTCGCTAAAATTCGTTATTGCATCAAACACTTAAAAAATATACGTAATAAAAAATCTTAAAATGTCTAAATTTTAAACCTATGGACGTATTTCTATCACAAGTTTGTGACAGGTTACTGGCTCATTGGCAATGTACTCTGTCAAGATTCCAATTTTTACTACTTGCGTAAGTAAAACGTAAAATAACTAGTCTATACGTATATTAAAATATAATGTTATGTATATGCTTTGTTTATATAACACTGTGGATTTTAATTTGTTTATACCATTAAATCCACAGGGGGATATACATTTTAGAAAGGGGTCTAAAAAGCTTATTTTATTCACTGAAAACAGTGGATGAAACGCACTTTTAATCACTATTTTGGTGTTTGAATTTAGAACACACCAATATATTCAAACTCTATCTCAATGCTATACAACCTCCTTGCGCAAAAAATACTTGATACAATATCCTTGTGCAATTAATACTCGACACACAAACTCCTTGTGCTTTTCGCTTTAATATTTTTTTCTCGTTTTCATGGTATATAAAGTATAATAAGCAAATCTTGAATAAAACGGATTTATATCGAGGGCCATGAATCACTCGCGTCAAGATTATAACAGTTCAATCACTCGCTATGCTCGTGATTCAGTTGTTAGAATCCTTAACTTTCTCGTTATTCATCTATGGCCCTCGCTTCAAATCCGTCCTTAATTCACTAGTTGCATAATATACTATTATTTATTAGGTCGACAGAGTGACTTTCGGGTGAAAGCCCTCATGAAGATCATTCACTACAGGACCAAATAAAAAAAAATGCTTTTCATTTTATATTTTTTGTTCATATAATTATTATCAAAATTTAGACACTGTTTTTTTACACGATTTAAGCTTTGATCCGATAGTACTTAAAAGTTGTTTTTAGCTTTATCCCCATCCTATGTGATTCACATCGTCACATAGTAGTACAAGAATCCCTTAAATAAACAAATATAAAAAATAACTATGTATACCCCTGAATATTTCCAATGAATTAATGTCCCTCTTTATTCTAATATTTTAACAAATAATATCTGCGAAGTTTCCTCAAATAAATATAAATGATCGAATCTATATTGTAAAACACTTCACTGAGGTAGGTATACTGGTATATCATGTACTGATTTATTTTGATAGAAAAGCAATTGAGTTGGCCATTAAATGTTAAAAGCTTACACAACATACGATTACAGAGACCAAAAAAAACAGATGTCTTATCTTTAAACTTATAATAAAAATATTCTATCAACGCTTCTACATAGGTTCCTTGGAACAAGCGATTAATCAAAACATAAAGTTTCAACTTTCTTAATAACGAAATATTTTCTTTTCATCAAACAGAAGAAGGCTGACACACTTTTTATTCAGCACAATTTATTTAGGTCAATAAAAATTGTTTGAAAATTGTTTTATAGTCTTGAAATTAGGTCATTGTCATTATGAACCAGTAAAGCTGTTAGTTTTCAACTTTTGTCTAAAATTTTGTACTAAATTATATTTAGTGCTATTTTACGAAATTTAATTCTTTATTATTAACTGCTGTCTTTTAAACGACAAAGGATTCATTATTTTGTCTAATGTTCGCAGGCGCTGCTTCTAAGCTCGAGGTCCCGGGGTCGGGTAGTAGCCCGGCGTCTGGGTTCCGCCCATGGATTGATGGATGCCCATTTGATGGTGGCTCGCTCCTTATAAGATAAAATTTAAATATGCCTGGCAAAATGAGGGTTTACTATGGGGCACACCTCTATCTCACTCTTCAGGGAATCAAGAGAGCATAAGGTTCTCAAAAAGGAAACTAAAGTAGTAGATTATTGTTACAATTATGGCATGCCAGTATTTGCCTCTGAGAGCTGTGTTTTAATTACATACATCACTATTTTGATTCACCAGTAAACAATAATAGTTTTAATTTAATTTGTTATCATTCACAACGCCTATTGTATTACGAAATAATAACAATGACCGGATTATGACATATTGAATTTCATAGTGACATAATCTTTGCGACAACAAAGAAACAACACGACAGCATACACTGAAAATGTAAATCCGCGACCTTGGATTAGCAAAAGTCACAGGACATTATTCTTCATTAGACCCTATGACTTCTCCAAGCTCAACTTAACGGCATACCACTTAAAGCCAAGAACTTTATTCCCGACACGAAAGCCTTTGGATTTATAGCTCTTTTATTTGACAACTCTTTAAAGACACTCAAATTGACTTTGTTTATATAGACACACAGTCGAGCGTGTCGAAACGACAGATGCAACCAGCTATTAGTGCCAACCCCTGATTTATGACTACTCATTAAAAGAAATTCCACAAACAAAATTCTATAAGCTAAATTAAAACATTGATATGCTTTTTCGATGCACTAGGCAACTGTGGGTGCGTGAAATTTCAAGAAGCGCATCGAAACGAAATATTGTAAATATCTAATAGGTCCGATATTCTGAATGTGTGAATACCATTCGATTCAGTAGCAAATGTAAGCAATGTCGAACCAGAAAGTTTTGGTTTGCAGCCAACATTAATAGCGGGTTGATATTTGGAGGAGCAGCCGCTGTCGGCTGTAAATCTCGGGATAAAGCTGCATTTATATAAATATTTTACTTTCAACATCAAAACTATGCTCCGTCCCTAAGAGAGACACGAGAAAAATGTTACAAGTTTATTATAAAGCAAATTCAACGACCGCCTTGAGTCCTTGTAAAGATCAAGTACACTGGAATCCAGATATATAAAATTAACGCTTTATTTTAAACTTTTCCGAAATGCGGAAAACATAAATAGAAAAATAGGACAATGTCATATAAGAGCGCTATCCGCAAAGGTGGATGAACTACGCGATGAAATATAAAGCGGTGATAATTCGGACGCGAACCACGTCAGTGATCGGTCGTGATGCAATCGTAATGGTGCAAGTAAGATGGACGGTGGCTGCATCGGATGAATGGAGGCGTAGGATCGCAATAAATAATAATCGCGAAACTGTCGGAAGTATTATGGATGTTGTTTTGACAATTTGCTTAAGACAAATTGTAGACGAGCCGCCCGATATTGGGGTCGGTACCAAAATACATGGCGGCGGCTGAGCGCGCCAGTAGGCGGCAGGCGGCGTCCGCGCCGACCGCGCGCACACCGGACGACTCCCATGTACCGGCTCATTTACTATACCCGCGCTATATTTAACCGCTGCGACCAGATTAATATCTGCATGTTCCGTCACAAAAATAAGTGATCCGTCTCCCGAAAGTTGTGATGTGAAAATTGATCTACGACTAGTGCGCTACCTTCAGTGTCAGATATAAATGTGCTTGCTGGATAAACAAATACGCTCTCAGATACGTAATTCACTGCATCGCAGGAAGTAAATACATATAACATTTTGTGGTGAACATCAGACCTCGTGAGTACCTCGTATCTATTTTCTTCTGTTTTGTCAATTTGCCAAATCGTATCCCGAGCTTTTAACGTTTTAAAAATTATGTTACATATAATATCCCATCGTAAACTTTATGATATATGCCAATGGCTTTGAAGTAACGTAAGAAAACTTATTTCAGCGATATGAATCCACCGTCAGCGCTCAGCGGCGCGATGAGCCGGGACCGCAAGCCGTTCACGTACACCCCGGGCGGGCTGGATCTCTCGGAGATCAAGTCCGAGCGGATGGCGCAACGGCTGATGAGGAATGCAATGAATCAAGGAGTCCCTGAAACGCCAGTGCATCCGGTTCACTCGCAACCAAACACATCGGCTCCAGTAGCACTTCCGAACTATAATTGTATGCCAATTCAAGTGTTCCCAACGTTCAATTTGCCAGCAAATCCTAAATCTTTACTGAGAACTAGGAGTGACCCAAGGGAAACTCCAATTCAAAAGATTATGCCCTCGACTGTAAACACTCCAAGATTTGATAATAATGATACATTTAATAACAATAATATATATACGCCAACACCAACGTACTCACAGGTAAACAATAACAGACCTGTGTCTATGTACGAGTATAACACGCCGGCTCCAGCGCCAGTAAATACTTACAGTTTACCGAGAGTGAGTTATGGCAACGATGGATTTATGGCTCCAGTACTTCCGGAAATTAGTTATGAGGCCGAGTATTTCCGTGCCCCACCGAAAGTTTATAGTGCAACTGAACAGTTACCCAAGTTGGAAATAAGTGAAGATAAAGACAAACTTCCTAGTGTAGAAACAAGTTTAGATTTGACAATCAAACCGTTAACCGAAGTGACTATTCCAAGTTTTGCTCCTGCACCCGTAGTAGCTAAGGACGTGTTTATTCCAACTATTGTTCCTGCGTCAGTAGTAGCAAAGGATGTGATTATTCCAATTATTGATCCTGCACCGGTAGTCACAAAGGATGTGTTTATTCCAACTATAACTCCTGCCCCAGTTGAACCAAAGGATGTGATCATTCCAACTATTGTTCCTACACCCGTAGTAGCAAAGGATGTTATTATTCAAACGATTGTTCCTACAGTCCAAGAAACCAAGGAAGTGGCTATTCCATCGATTACTCCTATATCCATAGAACCAAATGAAGTGACTATTCCAACGATTGCTTCTACACCCGTTGTATCAAATGAAGTGACTATTTCAACAGTATCTCCTACACCCGTTTTAAAAAAGCCTGTTGAAGACAATGCGGGGACTGAAAATGAACAGGTTCAATTAAAATTACTGTATACTTATTATGTCTTTATTTACATGTCTGTTTACGTTGTCTGTTATACATATTTACTTTACAACATTACGGAACTGTAGAGAACATATACTAACGAAATCTCATTGTGAGTTTAAATGTTTTGTTATTCGTATTTAATTATATTTATATTTTGTACATATACACACATACACATTATTTATTTATTGTTATGTTTCTAATAAATAGTACTTAACACATTTAACTTCTAAAAATAATAAACATATTATAATATATTTTCATTTCATTTTCAGAGAGAAGTCAAAGTGGTAAAGAAACAAGTTAAGAAAGAAAACAAAGTAGAGGAACAAAATGGAAATCAGAATGGAGACGCAAATGTTGAAGCTGAAATGACTGTGAAATTGCCCACAAAGAAATCGGCAGCAAAAACTGAAACTAAAGTAGAAGTGGTTAAGAAAGTTCTACCGGATGGCTCGGTCGAGGAAGTGAAAACCACAACAACAAAAACGACAATTGATGGAAGGACAGAAATTAAAACAAAAACTGAGACAACAATAATTCCTAAGGAAGTTGAATCTGAAGAGGAAGTGGAAGAAGAGGAAGAGGAAGGAGAGGTTGAAGAAGTTCAGGAGGAAGAACCTGAGACAACAACAGTGACCACAACTGTTGCCACACCTAAAGAAAATGGACAGGAAAGCAAAGTTGTCAAAACCGAAGAAAGGTCTGAATCAACGACAACAACTACCAAGAAAGTGGTCGTAGTTCAAGATTCTCCTAAAGAAGAGCAATCTGTCGAAGTAGAAGAACAACAGGAAGAAGAAGAAGACGAAGAGGAGGTTATTGAAGAAGCAGAACCAGTGACGGTAGTTTTGAAGAAACAAGTGACTCCAGAGCCACCTGTTGTTGAATCCAAACCTGTTGAAGAAGAAGAAGAGGAAGAGGAAGAAGTTGAGGAAGAACCTGAGGAAGAAGTTAAACCAGCACCAAAAGAAGTAAAGAAAGAAATAGAACCAGAAAAAGAGGAAGTTCAAGAAGAGGAAGTAGTAGAAGTGAAGAAAGAGGAAGTGAAAGCAGCTCCTCCTAAAGATGAGGAAGAGGAAGAAGAGGAGGAGGAGGATGAAGAATATGAGGAAGCTGAAGAAAAGGTAGAAACCAAAGTAGAGGTTAAAAAAGAGACTGAAGTTAAGGAAACCAAAGAAGAAGTAGAAGAGGAAGAAGAAGAGGTTGAAGAAGAAGTGAAAGAAGCTGTCTCTGAACCTGCAGAAGAGCCAAAGGAAACACCAAAAGAACCAGAAGAGAAAGTAATTAAGGTAGAAATTGTGCCACCAAAAGAAGAAAAACTCGAGCCTGCGCCTCAGGCCGAATATAACATACCCATTAGAGAACCATCGATTCCTCTTGACAAAGTCGAAGATGTTGAAATCAAGCCTATTGGAAGTTCACCAATCATTTCAAAAACTCACACAGAGAACACAGAAATCATTACAAGTACTATCGATCCAAGTGGTGGACTCAGTAGACAGACAGAATACAATAAAATCGAAAACATTGTTACAGTGAATCGTACTACAAAGATTCTAGATCATAATTACGAGAATTTGACCCAACAAGGTATTCCGACCGTAAGGACATATTTTCCGCCTCCTAGTATAGATAGAATTTCGACTTCTCCCTTGCCTGCGAGACCTTACCAGCCTGTGTATGCCCCTGAACCCACTGCTGAAAGACGTCACAGTCTGCTGTTAGACAGGCTTAGCACGGAACGTCAAATGCCTTCCGACATTTACCAATATGGCAATCAGAATAATCAAACTTTTGACCAGCAATACCCAGGTGAACCCCGGGCTGAAGTTCTTACTGTTAGTAATGTAAAGCCTAGTTCGATTACCAGCGACCAGCAGTGGTACCAAAAGACGAACCAACAGAATCTTATTTACAATAATGTTTCGTCTACCCCTACTCCTTCTGGTCAGCCTTGGGCACAACCAAAGTCCCAACCCCAGCCGCAGCAGCAATATCAGCCGCAGCCTCACTTTCAGGCTCAGCATCAGCCCCAACAGCAGTACCAGCCACCTACACAACAGTACCAGCCATCGCCTACACCACAGCCCCAATACCAGCCTTCCCCGACTCCCCAGCCACAATACCAGCCATCTCCCACTCCACAGTACCAACACTCTTTCTCAGAACCCGCCGCCGAAAGGGCACCGTCAAGTTACTCTGCATACACACCTACACCTACATGGGCATCCAACACTGACTCACAACAGAACACTACACAATCTAACCAATACTCTTCAGATAGCTACCTAAAGTCTACACAGCAGTACTCCTCAAGCTACGTCCCTCCTCCATGGGAGCAGGACACCAGCTACAGTTCTGTCAATAACACTTCACAAGTATACTACGCGCCGGCTCCACTGCCCGAAACTCAATCATACAATCCCGCTCCCGCTGCAGGCTGGAGACCACCTCCCGCGAAATTCTCCAAAAACGCTCCAATCTCCTACATACCACCCGCACCTAACCAATCCTTCGTTAGGTCCGCTTCTGTCTCTGAACCTCCCAGAACTCCTGGACGTAAGACATACTACAGCGAATATGAAAGACGTTACATTACCGTCCCGGAGTCTACTTACATCCCAACGGAGACCAAGTACCAGCCCCAACCTGACCCGTCCCCTCAGTACTACTACGACAACAATGAACCATCGGAAGAGGTCGAGCCTCAATGGCGTAGAGAGCTTAGGGAATTCACTGAGAAGACTTCCCAAACCACAACGACAACGACAACAGAGCAGACAAACACGCAGCCTCCATGGGAAGCTGAAACTAACTACCAGAAGAATCCATCCGTGCAGTACACGCCAACCCCAACTTGGAGCCAGACCTTAAGACCACGTTCATTCCGTGAGAGGAGTTTTGAATCTGAATACGTGTCGCAGGAATGGCCGAAGACTAACACTCTTGGTAGGGGCAGGCCTCTGAGTACTGCCAGCAAGTTGGAGGCGACGATTCCCGAGAGGACCCGAGGCGTGTCGGTGGACCGGTACAATCCCGTGAGCTACCACTCGCCGGTGGAACAGCCTCCGGTGCAGGCTCATACACTGACCACGCCGATCCCACACGGTGGCTACCACAACCCCAACGTACCCGCGTATCATGCTCGTGCTTCAGCTGAACCAAGGTGAGAGAGCCAACAAGTTTTCTTAATAAAAAATTCCGACTTTGTGATGAAGTCTTACAACACCGATAATAACTTTTGCTCAATGCCTTGCACCCACCGTCAAAACTGAAGTATTTTTTAGTCGAGTTGTGTACAAGAATGCCATAAAACTCGACAAAATGTTGGTCATTTATTACCAGAAAACGTTTAGCCCCATTTAAAACTCCAGATTTAGCAACAAAAGCTTCCAACATTCCTCCAAATGGTCATCATTGTTTAGCTGAAACCGAAACGTTTTCTCAAAATAACCCCGATGTTCGCTATTTTCAGAGAGCAACCGACTTCGCACCAGCCACGCGTGTATCGGGAATCCCGCGCCAGTCCCCTGCAATCCAGATCCTTCAAGTACCTGCAATGGATCACCGGCACTGAAAATTAAACCACTTAGGACTAACTTTAATTTTAAGCCTCCTTATAAATATTAATTGTACTCGAAAGGTATAAACATCGTTTGTAAGAAATGTTCTATTTATGTAAATTGAGGAATGTGATGATATCTCTAGACAACGTGGGTTTTAATCAGAGATAATGGTTATCAAAAAGTCTATGATTTCGTATGTCAATCAAATAATATTGGACTTTTTGACAATCACTCTTGTTCCTTGATGAAAATCACTTTGTTTAGAGTGATGACAACTGTAGGTAGACTAATGAAATCCTTCTAGATAATCCTAAAATTCTTTAGACCGAATTCATAGCGATTGTCGATGAAGAATGTTTGTCGTGTATAGATCGAAACGAATCGATGGCTGAGGTGCTGTAAATTTTAAGTTAGGTTCTTTTAAATCTCTATCTTGTCTGTAATTAATTTTCATTTTCAAATAATGTAAATACTGTTTGCCACGGGCCTTGTATACGTACTAAATGCATGTTTTCAAGTATTTATTTCTCTCTCATAAAATCACTTTTGAATTGAAACTGCGCGATATTGTGATAAATCTTAATGGTATTATTGAGTTTTCTAACCTAGTCAATGATGACATGAATGACGCTAGTCTTAGCTCTTTAACATAAAAAAAATACACCAATGCATTTCTGCTTCATTTTGTACGAATTAAGTACTTCAAAATTAAGTATAATAATTACAATTAGCATTTATTTATATTGTTCGAATTTTAAAAATGGCCGTGCTGTCTAATAGACCCGACATTCAAGTTTGAAAAATGAATTCGAGAATATTTTTAACCCTTTAAACGGGACAGTGATTTTTATTGTTCGTTCCACGTTTAAAAATATTTGGTTTAATCTTTTGGTTGTCGATTTTTAATTTTCATAAAACAATATTTGTAAGGATAAAAATAATTGTAATAATAGAGTGTACATATGATACATTGCGTCTTTTGTTTTAAAAGATCGTTTTATGTGCATTAGTTGGTACACGTTTTGCTTTATTAATTTACTTAGCCTAAATATTACCTTTAGCTATTTATTTAAAGCTACAGAATAACCGCATTATAAAAACAGAGGTGTGTTTAATATTCTTGTCTATTACATAACAAATAAAATAAATGCATGGTCCTTAAGTTGTAACAAAGTATTGTTTCATTTTTATGTTATTTGTGAAATCATTGTTGAGTTTTATTTAATAAAATATTCAAGTTTATTATCTGTTTACTTCATTCGTATTTAGGTCGGGGTAAAAGTCGCGCGATATGAGGTTCTAGCCATAAAGTTAGGATGTAGTTTTAAACTAAAATTGTAGTTTTATTTACTGATATAACGTGCCAGATATATTGTCCGTAAAGGAAATTTTACTGCAGATAGGTTCTGAGTTTGAATTTTGTATATGTCAGGATAATAATATTATTGAAGTGCCTCGTTGGTGTTGTGATCGCCAGCCCTACAGCTAAGTGCAAGGATCTAGATGCCATTTCCAGTTCAAGCAAAGGTTCCAGAGTTTTTCTGTCAAAAAACAGTGTCTTTTTAATTATTACCGACTAGCGGACGCCTCACGGTTTCATCCGCGTAGTTCCCGTTCCTGTGGAATACAGGGATAAAAAGTAGCCTATGTCACCCGGGGATAGTGAAGCTTTCCAACGGTGAAAGAATTTTGAAAATCTGTCAAGTAGTTTTTACGTTTATTCGTTACATACAAAATACAAAAAAACAAATCTTTCCTCTTTATAATATTTATTATTTCCTTTATTTCATTGCATTTCTTATTTTATACATTTTTAAATATTTTTATAAAACATACAAAAAAAAACATTTAAAAATATAAAAAATAGAGGCCCACCGGTATCGGGAACAGGGTCCAAGCTACCGGCGGTCAGGGCTCCAGAGAGAGAGAAACCTCCTAACAATACGAGCCGTGTCCAGCAATACTGCTTTCTGGATCAGGCCCTTGACCCAGCCACCTAACGAGAGCCTCCTAAGGTGTTGGTCGAGGCTCGTGGCTATTAAGCCATTGGCTGACACGACTATCGGTACAATAATCGCTGTGTCCACATCTATTATATATCTGTCCATATTTATTATTATTATTATATTTTATAATTATATAATATTAGCGAGAGGCTTACATGTAACTTCACAATACCTGGTGAAATATGAGCGTACTATTGAATTCCCTTTCCATAAATCCAGGCGTGGCGATGTGTTTTTAACATTAGCTATTTGTTCAAAGATTACGCCAAGCTCATAAAAAGCAAGCTTTTAAAATCTAGATGATAAAAATTTACGTTACACATGCTAGTCTGTTAAATCTTACATAATTAAAACTCAACAGCAAACATTACCTACACACTACTTAACATAAATAATTAAATAAATTCTCAGTTAATTCACTTTACGGAACCTTTTAGAATGCATGGTTGCGGTCACGTTCCAGCAAATAAGGATATACGTCTTTCACCCCTCCCTTAACTCCCTCTTAGCCCCTCTTTACCCCGTGAAACCGTAAAAATCTTTCTTTACAGCACTGGTACAGGGAAACCCTCTCTTCCTTCAACCGACTACTCCGTGTCGACGTGCATCCTCTGTACATTATGCGATTTTAAAATGCACTGATTTTCAAACGTGGTTTCAACGAAAAAGGTTTTTTTATACGTAATCTTTTTCGGTTGAAACCACTTGGCAGAATGGGGTTTAGTATTTTTTTTAATGAATCGGAATTTTATTTTGTTGGAATTCATTATTAAGTATCTAGTAATATTACGGGCTGCAATTTAAGAATAAAAGGAAACTGAATTTAAAATATGACTAGGTATTCATGGACCACAGCCTTTTATTGAAATTGTTAATGATAAATAGAGCTATATTGAATTCAAATTGTGTACAATCAACAATTAATAAAATCTGATAAAATCGTCAATCTTCACATCTGATAAAATCTATACTAAAGAAATTAAAATGTCGGTTAACTAGATGAGGTCCATTGCCCTTAGCATCAAGACCAGTTTAATTCGATTTTAGCGATGGTGATGGTCGAAATGAGGGATAAGGAATTGATCACGTGAAATTTTGGTAGTGCTAGACATGTGCATACATTATAGTAGTGCTAGACATGTGCATACATTTTAGTAGTGCACTACCAAAATGTATGCACATATCTATGTGAATCCATTTTGGTAGTGCTAGATATGTGCATACATTTTGGTAGTCCTAGACACGTGCATACATTTTGGTAGTGCTAGATATGTGCATACATTTTGGTAGTGCTAGATATGTGTATATATTTTGGTACGGTTAGTCATGTGACATTTTTCCAGCGTGGTGGATTAAGGCCATTTCCGTCTCTCACAAAGAAAAGGCCTGTATCCCAGCAGTGGAAACATTAAAAGGCTGATGATTATGATGAGTCGTTTATGTGTATAAAAAAGTTAACAAAGGTAAGAATAAAATTATTACCTTGATTTTTTCTACTCCATGTTTTATCAGAAAACCCGTTACTTTCTCCAAAACCGAAATCCATCATCATACAGTTTACGCAACAGAAAAGCAATAACGTGTCGACTACATAGCAAATAGGTATCGGCAGATATCTGGCAGTCGGCCAACACATTCATCATGCTGCAGCCGCGACCTTATCCAATTATTGCCGTGTTTGCGATAAGCATCCTTCCCACAGCGAATCTGCGTATCTTCCTGAGATGTGGTTAATTCGTGAGCTTTTGAAAAGCTTTGGAAGATTGTTTTCTGTTTATTCCATGTAAGAAAAAACTGGCTAACTGCAAATCGGACTCGCGCACCAAGGGTTCCATACAAACATCTCCTCGTGTCCAAGCTATCTCTCTCCATTCTTGGTTGCCTGGAAGAGATCGCAGAACGGATAAGACCGCCTGTTGTATGTTTTTTTTTTTTTTTATCGTCAATAGGCTTGCGCTTGACCACTATCTCACCTGATGGTAAGCGATGATGTGGTCGACGGTGAAGCACGCTTGCCTAGAAAAAACCTATTCACTCTTGACTTAAAGACCCCAAGATTGTAGCTATCGTATGTTTGTTTATATTTTAGGGTTTCCGTATGTATTATTGTTTTTACTGTACAATAAAGTAAATATAAATAAGTAAACAGCTACATTCACCACAGGATTGATGGACAAAATTTTCTTTGCCGTTGGAAAACTGCAGAACCCATACATCGATATAAGTCGCAGTCAGTTTACCAACTGCAAATAACCTTTTTTGTTAATGTAGGTACAAATTTACGGTTTTTGGACTTTTTCTTTACTTTTGATATAAGACATTGCTTCTTGCCAAATTTCATGATTCTAGGTCAACGGGAAGTACCTTGTAGATTCTATATCTCTTGATTGATCTGGAAGTTTGATTTTTCACAGCTGCAAGGGGTTGCAAACTTGAGTACACGATATTAATTTCAACTCGATATGTCTACGCATTCCCAAGGTAAAGATATATATACCTCTTTGTCTTGACAGATACAAAGATAGACGGACAACAAAGTGATCCTATGATATCCGTTGTTACCTTTTGAGGTACGGGACCCTAAAAATATGAAATGTTTCATATAAATAAAAATAAAACTTGGGAATGCCATAGGTTCCTCTGCCTTCGCCATGCTCTTTGAGGACTGCACGAGACGTGTTATACTGGTTCGTTTCTGTACAGCAAACAGTCTCCAGTGCCCCAATACCCAACATTAATATCACACCTTACAACCTTCATTAGGCGAATGTACTCTCTGTCCTGATTGCCCACAGATTTCGCATTATCAACTATGCAGAACCGAGGTTATCCTTCAAAGGGTTTCATGAGCCGACTCTAAATATCAGTCGTTGGGTACTAGGCTGACAGCAGAACATAGGAGGATTACAAAGGATTATTCAAGTCTAATTGATGTTTTAGCCGTGCGGGGATTCATTTTGAAGAACTAACGCTAGTGTATTATTATGAGGCGTTTGGTTACAGCGTATTGGCGCAAAGTCGACGATAATCTATACATATAATAAATCTGTAGATAATATGTTTTTGTAGATCGAAAATATTTCTAAAATTAATAGCCAGGGTGTTAAAAGATAACTAACAGAACCCATTTCCAATTTTTTTTGGAAATTTTGTCTGTTTTGTTGTGCACGCATTACGTAAAGATTGGGTAAAGTACATTATATATATACATTACGTAAAGTTGGTAGATGTACGAAACCAATGTAGACAAATTTTATACATAAAAATTGTGCACAACTTGAAGTATTACATATATTGTTTCATCGCAATCGCTTCACTCTATCAAAAGTAAGACGAATTTGAAGTGTTCAAGAAGAAAAATATCACAACACACACAATTAAGCAAATCGGACAGTTGAACTCCATATTCAATAGATGGCGTTGCGCATTTGACGTCATTTATAATATAAGAGAGAAAGCAATAGATACAAAATATCATTTTAGATTAGAAGCTCATTAGAAATCCACAATTTTAGAAAATAAACTTACAGCATACATCTATCACCTCTACCTCAGCTCCATCTAGGCCTATTCAATCTTTATTTAGGCGTTGTTGCTCCAAATACACCTTAACAAAAACAGTTCATACACCAATCCTATTATCCTACCTCAGACGATTCACAAAAGGCTTTCCCCTGAGAGTATCCAAAATACCACTCGTTAAGCGATTAAGGGCCTAATGCTTGCGATTTCACGATAAAAAAACGTTCGGTTACAAGTCCCGTACAATTTGCCGGGAAGAATAATATACCGGGACCGAATACCCCGTGGAGCTTCGTTATATCCCGCTAGAGGGGAGCCCATTATCTTTGAGGAGAAAAGAAATACCGAAAATTGCTCTAATTTATACTCCGTGCGTGTAAGTATTCTGTTTTCGCGGTATTTGAGGTTTGAACTGGTTTGACGGTTCGGCTGAGGGTTATGCTGTGATTATGATTTTGATTAGGTAAGATGGTTTGTTTATGCACCATCATCAGCCTATTAATGTGCCCACTGCTGGGACACAGGCCTCCTCTCTGTGAGTGGGAATGGGCCGTAATCCACCACGCGGACCCGTTGAGGGTTTGTGGATGTTACAAGTCTTTGAAGTCTTTCTAGGACATGTCGGTTTCCTTTCGATGTTTCGTTCACCGTGAGGAAATAATTTCCACCAAGTAAAGCGCCTGTCTGGATTCGAACCCACAACCTACAACTTCTAAGTCACGGCCGTCACTACTGGCCCACCACTGTTGGAAAAGCAAGCCGGAGACGATGGACAAAACTTCTCCCTGAAGATCAGGTCCGTGGGGTCGCTACTGCCCACCAACTCGCCAAAAAGCTGCGGATTGTATCTCTCTTAGTCTGTCCCGTCACCCTAGGCATGTTGCAGCAAAGTAGAATCTACCAACACCGACCTAGCTTTCATTGAAGCACGCAAGCCCCACCACGACCTCAACGTAGAAACACTGCAGTGGGGTTGTTCTTTTTATATCTTTGAGATTCTCGAGACCACAGACATAAATCGAAATAGATAACGCAAGTCTCTCCATCTGTATGAAAACCAAGCGTGCCACTTTTTCACAAACAATTTAAAAACAAAGCTTCGGCCAACTTTTTCTTTACATTCTTTACAGCTCAATATGGCATAAAAAGGCATTTTTCTAGGTTTCGGTGGATTGCCGGTGCCGATAATGCTAAATGAAAAGCTCAGATTACGATCATAGATCGTTACTTTACTAAATTTTTTTGGTAGGCGAAGTACATACATCGCGTCATCTAGTTTTTCATGTCTGTGCTCGAGACCCCCTCCAAAGGCGTACCAGGGGCTAAAACCAACAATCCCCGGCTGGTGCAGGACTATTGCACAACATGGAGACAAAACACATTGGGCTATGGGTTTGGGAGGTTTTTGTGGATCGATTACCTAAAACTATAGGAGGTCTATTGGCCCCTGCCTGACCACTGTTGATCTACTCGGCTATAAAATTGCAGGTCATGACTTGCACACGCAATTAATCCGTCCCCCCCATAAACAATCGCAAGCACTTTAGTGACGTAGCGCCAAGGGGGCTACATATCCGGAGGTGCTTGAGGAGTGGAGAGGTATGCCACGGCTATCAGGACAATTCCGGCAATACGGTCAAGTTCCAACCAGGAACTTACCAGGTTCCTTCGAGCAAGTTTGCTCTTGCGGATCTTCACTTAAGCCAGCCAATTAAGGTAAGAGTGGGATCTCTGTTCCCCGACATGTATCCAAATCATTTACTGAGATAATACTGAGGCTTCACAAATATATACAGTTGTTGTATTTATGATTAGCAATGCAATTCAAAATAAACATATGTCTGCAATCCGAACTTAAAATATGATTACGAGTTATTGCGTTCATTATTATTAAGACTATGCAACGCGGGACTCAGAACCCGTGTACCAAGTTTCATCCAAATTCGTTCACCCGTTACATTATTACCTCAATGGTTAAAGACATGAAAGGGTAAAGAACATACAGAACGATAGACAGAGTCACTTTCGCATGTATACTCGTAATATTAGTCATCATCAGCCTTATAACGTTCCCACTGCTGGGACACAGGCATCCTCTCTTTGAGAGAGGGAATGGGCCTTAATCCACCACGCGGGTCCAGTGCGGGTTGGTGGATGTCTACGAATTTTTGTTTCTATGGCATGCCGGTTTCCTCACGATGTTTACCTTCACCTTTTTAAGAGCAGTGGCGATGAAATAATTTACACAAAGTAAAGCGCTTGCCTGGATTCGAACTCACTACCTACGACACGTAAGTTGCGGCTGTTATCACCGGGCCATCACTGTTCTGCTCTTAATATTAGTATAGTATCAATAATCAATACATTTTTATGTGAAATAAAAAAATATTGATTTTTAATTTTGCAAGTATAGTTATGCAAACGTAACAAGTCCTTGGAAAATCTAAATTATTGAAAAATCTGCATGAACATTCTTGAGCTTATATTAACCTAGGGAGGCTGTCCCCACCCCCAAGGCAGGAGTTACGTCCAGTGACAGGCTGCCTTTGGGCAATCTCCACAGGAATCCAATTAGCTAGGAAGGGTGAACCGCCTTGCAGCATAGAGGTGGGCTTTTGTATGTAAATATGATTTTGTCATATATTTTTGGGCAGATTAGACAGGTCGATATGGTAAAGCGATTGCTTTTCTTTGTTATAAATCTTTTTGAACGGAGGAAAGTATTAAATGTTATTGCAGATGGCTGTAAGTACGAGAGGACCATATACCTATTATTTATTGCACACACAAAAATAGATAGGATAGTTTGGGACGATGTTTGTATTTTATGTAATATTATGATATTTGCCCTTTCCAATAGTTATCATCATCTTTCACCCAGTCAAACCATCGTTGACCCCACGTTAATACTGGGAACACGACTGATGGACCAACAAACAATGAAAATCAACCTTAACTAAATTAGGGCAAGGCATGATGGGGAAATTTTCAATTTTTTAAACCGGTTATGAATTAGGACAGGGATGGCGAACCTTTATTAGAAAACGTGCCATTTAAATTAAATATTTTTTATGTGACAAGAAAGTGCCACCAAAGAATTTTAGCATTGAATGAATCAATTATTTATTTGCATCAGAAATTCTTACAGCAATCCTAATATTTATTTACAGTTTTATGTTGTATTAAAATAAAAATAGGAGTTGGTGTCATTTCTGCTGTTGCAAATTACCTAGATAGATAACCTCATTTTAGAGTGGCCAAAATATTTTGTCGTGTGCCACCACAGGCACGCGTTTCATAGGTTTGCCATCCCTGAATTAGGACAATTTGAAATAAACAGCATTATTTTCATCTCAAAATATCTCCACCATTTGTAAACGGATACAAGTACAAAAACACACACATACAGTAAGACCATTTTCACTAGATTACCCAATACGAAAAAAGTCTCTAAAAACCTCATAGTATTACTTTCAAACTGTCGGAGGGTCTGTCATTGTCATAGAAGAGTCCCTTTCGTACCTCAGGGACCGCCCCGGTATTTATGGGGATCAAATGATAGGGGCCCAACTCTTTTTCCATAGAGTTCTATCGATTGCGAAGGTATGTGTGCTTGTAGTGATGTTTAAATCGATTCTATATTCAAATACAGTTTGGCAATTGTTTTTTTTTGGGTAGAAAATGCAATTGTCTCGTTTTTCGGTATTTCTGTGTTGGCAGTATTATTGGATTAGCTTTTTGTAGTATTTGTATTCGTCGCAGAATGCCGAAAAGTTCTGGAGTGGCGACCGCGTACCGGAAGACGAAGCGTTGGAAAGCATTCTGACCGATGACCTGCGGGGTAAATTATGAGTATAAATTCATGCAATCGATCGCAAAATCGCGTGCGTAATCCATGCATACTGAACACATATAAGTTTCTACAGGTTTTGATGAGTTTTTTTGTTAGTTGCCTGAACACTAATCTATTATGCTGAAAGTACAAAAGAACATAAAAAGCCACTTCAAAGTTACCCCATCACAACTCAACAGGAACATACATTTACTCCACTTATAAAACTCGTAACTTTTTACAAGCGAAACAATCACATTAATATCAATAATACTATTTTGCGTTCAATGTTTAACGAAGTATATATTATTCGCAGTCAAACGATAATCGGTGTTTCGAGAAGTTTGCGACGACTTCGCGAACTATAACGACTTCTTTTGGAGTCAGTGGGTCCCAACCTTTTTTGACCTTAGCCCCTAGACAATGTGACATAGTTCCACCGATAACGATTGTCGAAAAGTCAAAAAAGGGACTGACATGCGCTACCGAAATATCACCTGTCTGGGCTCTGGAACCATTTTGATTTCTTCGTTATGAGCGCGAACTAGAAAGCCAGAAGAAGCATTATTTATTGTATTAATCAAATAATAAACTTCTATCATAAATACAAAACTTCTACTATACTTACTCTTTCAAATCAAAACTAACAAGCATTGTCATAAAACACAGCATTTCTGATAGAAACTTATAATCAGTTTGTACCAATGTATTTTTAGTTGCAAAACTATTCGCGGACCATATATTTTAAATCTTGTGGACCACCAGTGGTCCGCGGACCGCAGCTTGGGAACCAATGCCTTGGAGCAAAGATGCGAATTCGCAAACTTTTGCAGCGCGAGTTAGTTTTTATGAATATCATGTGAGGTGTATACTTGAAGTTTCTTAGTTCCGTACGTTACCTAAGTGTAATGTTATGTTCTGTTTAATTAGACATGATATAGGAGTAAAGAGTTGGGGTTTAAATCCCCAAGAAATTATATCATCCCATGATAATACTTACTTAACTTATTATAACACTAAGCCTCGACGTAGCCAGAATAGTTGGTATTACGGTTGGTCGGCAAAAATGACGAACTTGCATACAAACTTTGATCCCCTATAACTCCTATAAGGAATTAATTTTCAAAGTCTTTCCCTAAGAGGAAATATGGGCAGAGAGCGCCGACTGAATTTCCTAAGAAAAAAGCCATAATTCGAGGTTTGGCTCTCGTCTATTTCCTCCTCCAACATTGGACCAATTTAAAAGATATTCCATAAACTGGTAAAGTAAGATATATATATACTATGTCCCTATATTTTCCTTTTTCCATTCATATTTGTCAAATTTGTGCACTAAGCATCTGTTGACAGCGCAATTTTCAGCATTTTTTGAGGGTTCTAGTGCTTCTAAAGATAATGTATCATCAAAAAAGAAAACATAGGGACATAGAATATATCTTTAATTTTCAGTTTATGGAATACCTTTTAATTTGGTTCAATATTGGAGGAAAAAATAGACGAGAGCCAAACCTCGAATTAGGACTTTTTACTTAGAAAATTCAGTCGGCGCTCTCTGCCCCCGTTTCCTCTTAATACACTACTCTCACCCTTACAGGGAGTATTTTGCATAGATAATAATTATAATACTAGTTTATATAGTGCAAACTTATTTCACGCTTCTAGATCCAGCGAGAGTCGATAAATGAAATTCAAGGTTCGATAATTTTCAAAGTTGATCCATCATGTAAAGTCTAATGATTTATTAACAGTTTTTGGTTTGGAAGTACCAACTATAGTTCCAATATGACGATTTGAGGCCAATTAAATCCAAGTTTCAACACTTGATTTTTCTTCATCTTGAGAAATCAATCGTTTCTTAGATAGTGGTACTTGCCAACTTTCCCAAGTTGACATAAATGGTCATACATTTATAAATAAAGCACTATCCAGTTTTGAATTCTTAACCTGGAGGTAAATTGGGTCCGTGATGGATTGCCACAAAACTTGGCTCCCACAAATCTAATTACACTCCAAAGCACTAAAACCAACTACACAACAAACCCAATATAACAACCGAAGAAAACATAAACGAAAACACTGCACTTAACAATATTTTCCTTGGAAAATCATGTTACAAACAGCTGTTAAGCTGGCAATATCCGTGATATAATCCTGCTAATTTACGAGGCACAGCCGTTTGCTGCAACGACAATAACGTGAAATGCCTCGCCATTTGACAGTATTATACTGGTAACGTTGGATTACTGCAATAATCGTGATGCAGTGGACTGTGAACTAGAATGGTCTTGCTATGTTGTTGCCCGTGACTCTGTCTGTGTTTGATGGTATTGTGTTATGTTATGAGGTTCTGGTACAGTTAATTTGCATGTTATGATATTTCAGCTTTCTTGAATGGGATGCTTGGAATGTGACGTATTTATGGTTTTGAAGTTTGAGGAAGTTGTTTCAGTCGTGGTTCGGAGTTTGAATTTGTATCCGGGTGATGGCAATTAGGCGAAAATAACTGGTGGAATGTGGGTGTTCTATCAAGGGTGCCATACACGGGGTCGTCCGGCGCCCATGTGCTGGTTTGGTACCTGGGGTGTTGTTGTTGTTGTTGTTGTGTGCAATATGTTGAGTTAAGCAAATCGCGTTTATTTAAAACGTACACCTATACTATAAATACAATATAAGGCTTATTGGCAAAACTGCACTGGTCGCGTCAAAGCTCCAGAGACTAGAACATTGACGCCGAGTAGCCAGCCTGTCGTTTTTAACCCCCGCCGGAAAAAGAGGGGTGTTATAAGTTTCACGTGTGTTGCTGTGTATCTGTGTATCTGTGTGTCTGTCTGTGGCATCATAGCGCCTAAACGGATGAACCGATTTTGATTTAGTTTTTTTTGTTTGAAAGGTGTTTTTGTCGAGAGTGTTCTTAGCTATAATTATTATTAGATATTATGTTTGAATGAAACCGGTTCAGCCGTTCAAAAGTTATGGGCGTTTTACTGTTTGAATCGGGGTGTTTTCGCAAGATAAATGCGTGGGGGTTTTTTAAATTTTGAAATTTTACTTGTTTTATCGGTTACATTTCGTGGAGTTTGCGAAGGAACTGCACAATTTAATTCCGTTTAACCCTTTCCATCATCGGACTATAAGACGTACGGTAATGCGCCATCGGTACATGGTAGACATCCCTCCCATACGCAGAAAGCGTTTTGCTAATACTTTGATTGCGCGCACAGCTATGGAGTGGAACTCCCTTCCGGAGTCTTTGTTCCCTGATAACTACAACCTTGGGGTATTTAAGTCAAGAGTGAATAGGTTTCTTCTAGGCAAGAGTGCTTCACCGTAGACCACATCATCGCTTAACATCAGGCGAGAAAGTGGTCAAACACGAGCCTATAGATTATAAAAAAATGTATATATACTCAAATAATAAACTAAATACACAAATATACATAAACAATAAGTAGTAATAGAAAACATTAGCGCTGTGACGATACTACTGCCAACTTCTTACGAATATGCTCGCTAAGTTCCTGAAGAATATGCTCCTGGCGGAGCACATTCCACAGAGAAATAGACTGAACGAAGAAATAACAGTGAATAAAGTCAGTGCGGTGAGTGGGAAATTGAAGAAGGCGGTTATGTGATGACCGTAAATTTTTATTGTGGTTGGCGCGAAAAGATTGAAAGTGAGAGGCTAGATAACTAGAGGATTTGGAAGAGTCGAGAAATGAGAACAAGGTAGTTAGTGACCTTTGCTCTCTGCGTTGGCGTATGGGCAGCCGCTTTAGAAGCGATCGATGCGCAGAGACATGATCATATTTACTTAAGGCACCGATTCCCTTGAGTAACTGATTTTAAAATGACAATCACGTCTAAACGGCTAGTCGTAATTTATTGGAAAAAATATATGTTATAGTAGACCATTTTTTTAATAATTTCATTTGAGCAAATTTTGAGTTTTATTCGTATAACATAGTGTAATTAATTTGTAAAGTTATGTCTAAAACGGACAAAAACACGACAATCACACTAAAACCGCTGGGCGTATTTTAATGAAATTTACACCATAAAGACAATTTAAGTATCTACATTTTGATCTGAAGCTTTTTTTTTAAAGTAAAAGAATAATAAGGAAAGTACAAAAAACTACTAAATTTTGGGTCGCGCGGGTGTGAAACGAGTGCGCGTTTTGTTCCCTCAAGGTCGTTGGCGTTAGTCGTCGTCTTTACAATGACTAATCACCATTAAAATTAACCAATCACAACTGTCATTCGGTCCCCAACCAACAGATTAGCTTCAATTACCGATCACAGTGGCTGCACGTCTGCACCAGACGAAACGATCGTCCGCTATATATTTAGCCGCAGCTGTCCCGTCACTCAGTGTTAGACAGTTTCACACGAGCGGTGAAACATGTGTCTGAGCTGCGAAGTTTGTTAGCGCCAAAAATATGCACGTGTCAAAGTTTGGCGGTTTTGTTTTTTAGTAGGTTTAATAGTTTTTGGAGAGTTCTTTATTTATGTACGGTGTTATTATTTATATTGAAAATCAAGCTGTACGCCACAGCTTGGCTTCAGTTTTCTAAACTACCATGGATAGTGCATTTTTTCGGGATAAGAAGCAGCCCATATCATTTAGTGAAAGCGTAGCTCGTGACTTAGTGTTAGGCAGTTTCACACGGGCTAAACGGGTGGGTAAAGCATGTGTCTGAGCTGCGAAGTTTGTTAGAGCTAAAAATATGCACGTGTCAGAGTTTGGCGGTTTTTTTTTATAGGTATGTAGTTGCTTTTTAAGTTTTTTGTTTTATTAAGATAGTGTTTTTTTAATTTACATTTTTTCCTTCCCTTTACAAACTTACAAACAAATGAAAGATCACTGAATACGTTTTGCGCTAAATTAATTTATATCATGGAGTTAACGGTAATGCTACTGATATACCGTTAACTCTACCCGTGTACACCAGAGTTAATAAATACAATTCTGACATGTCACATCATCACATCACACCATCAGCTTATTAATGTTCCCACTGCTGGGACACAGGCCTCCTCTCTGTGAGAGGGAATGGGCCGTAAACCACCACGCGGGCTCAGTGCGGGTTGGTGGATGTCACATGTCTTCAATTTTATGGTTCTAGGACATGCCGGTTTCCTCACGATGTTTTTCTTCACCGTTTTGAGAGCAATTTAATTTAATTAAAGCGCCTGCCTGGGCTCAAACCCACGACCTGCAACTTGTAAGTCGCGGCCGATACCACTGGGCCACCACTGCTCTCCTTTGTATTCTGACATGTAAAATCAGTAAAAAGTTTTTTTACCTAATCAGTCAGAAATTAAATTGCGTTACGTTACGTTTATATATTGCGTAGCGTTACGTTGACAGTGAATTTTTTTTTTACCGTCCATTTTTCTAACTTATGAATTTCTTTGCATATTGCAAGGCAGTTGAATCGTTTTGCCGAGACTCGACGAACGCTTTCCTTATGGTTGCCACTGATGATTCTGACTTTTTGGAGATGTAGTGTTTGAGAAGGTACGATAGGCTTGTCCCCAAAAATAAAGTGACAATTATTATGAGTATTTTGGTTATCTATTTAATTAGGTAGCCTTTGGTGTACTGATTATTTTTAAGCTTGAACCCTACCACACTACATAAAACCATTAACATAAAGCATGTCTAAGCCGCAAACACTTCAGATCTAGTTTTAATTGCCTTGTAAATGTACAAGGCTTGAGCACACCACTCGCGTTTACACCGCGCTTTATGCATTAAAGTCGGAGTAGCTTTCAAAAGAAATAGTAATCTGTGTGACTGTGGATTAAAAGTTCCTTTGTATTTATTTATGTTCTTTAGAGATGTTACTAGATTTTTGAAAGAGGCATGGGTATATCTGCGGCTGGCTATATTTACTAACTTCCTACATTTTATTTATAGATTTGTATTAAACTTACACATAATTATACATACTTTGACCCACCTTCTGTGTTTATTCTATTTTGTTTGTTATTTATATATTATTTTAATTTATTATTTAAGTATTTTCCGTTTCCGTAAGTGTGTCCGTGGCATCAACAGTGGGTCCTATTATCAGCGCAGCGTTATTTTCTTTTTTGGATATCGCTGCACATGCTGAGATAGGAGCCTTCTTGGCCTCGCAAGGAGTTTTTAATTTTTTATTATTGTTTAATTTTATGCATAATTCTCGTGTCTCCTGTGCGGGTCACAAATAAATAATTTTCTTTCTTTCTTTTCTTTCTTTTACTTCAAAAAAAGGAGGTTTTTAATTCGACATGTATGAATGTAATATTGCTGGAACTGCACAATATTCACATATGTTACTCTATGTGGGCTTCTAAACACGTGTGCCAAATTTCACAAGTGTATGTAGGTTTGTTTGTATGTTTATCCCCACATATCTCCGAAACTACTAATCGAATCGTGCTCATTCTTTTTGTGTTGGATTGAGTATCTCTCAACTCAGGGAATAGTGCAAGTTTCAAGTTTTTTTTTTTTTTTAATAAAACTTTGCCCCACACTAGGAATTTCTTCCTGTATCGTGGGTGCGTTTACAAACATATAAACTAACATACACAACACCCAGAGCCGGAACAACTATCAGATCAGATCATACAAATATTCATTCCGTGCGGGAATCGAACCCGCGACACGCAGCGCAGCAGTCAATCGCTCAACCACTGCGCCAACCGTGCGCTCAAAATTGGTCCAGCAGTTTCAAGATATGGAACATACAACCGAACTCCTTAGCGAAAAGCAGATCAAACGTGTAAATTGACTTGTTACCTTACTATAGAACTTGCTCATTTTTTGTGATGGTGTACTAAAACTAAAAAAAAAAAAAAAAAAACTTTTTCACAAAAAAAATAACCAACTTCAAAAACAAAACACTAAAAAGTGCAAAATATCTTTCGTTTCGGAAGCTGGTTTCGAAAAATGATATAAATAAGAGGTAGATACCACTGACTTGATGACTTCCACTCACCGCCTGCCGTCCGCCTCGAGAGGACGTCCTGCTGCTCGCCGCTCTGCTGCTCGCCGCCCCACCGCGCGCCACGCCGCGCCCCCACCTCTCGCTCGTCGTGCCCCTGCGCGACGTCACTGCGGTCGCCGCGTCTACGCGCGCCGCTCACAGGTGTCACTACTAGTAACTTAGGTTACTAGTAGAGACATCGTATTTGGCCCCTTCCGGGTTAAAACCACGACTTAGTGGTCCTTGGCGGATACCTTACGGTGCTAACGAAGCCAAGTGGAGTGCTGCCCCTTGCACTCGCCAAGCTCCTTCAGAGCACGGCAGTCAGAAGGAGTCGGGAGCAGGATCAGTTGGCCTTGGTAGATAGCCTAGTCAACCCCTGCTCCGTTCCACAGCTACACCTGGTACGGTAGGGTGTGTCTACCCCTACGTACCAGACTTTTCGGCACACAGGAGGAGGGTGGCCCACCTTCGGTGGGTTTACCGGTGCCTTAGGACCCCTGTCACCCAATAAGATTGGTGACAGGTTTACAAGCTTAGGGCTCACAAGGTACACACCTCCCAGTCTCACCCGGCTGGGAGGGTAGGGTTCACACATCCCCGGGCGTACCCACCCGGGGCAAAATTCTCTTATTTCTCTCTTTCTAAATTCGCCGACTATGTCTTTTAAGGCATTAGTCGATCTCCTCCAGGAGATTTTACTTTCTGAGCCTCAGCTCAAAAAGAAGTATGGCCCGGCCTTCAAAGCCGCCACCGCCCCTGCCCCCGCCCCATCCACTTCGGGCCCAATAGAGGAGCCAATTAAGGCTTTCAAGCCCTTCCCTGACGACGACTCACCCAGGTCGCCTTCCGTCGAACCTAGCCAAGAGGCTAGGACACCCTCCCCTACGCAGGCCAATGAGCCAGACTCCCGCCCCGACTCCCTTATGGAGCAATCCTCATTTCCTGAAGAGGAATCACGGGACGCTTACCTTCCTTCCACCTCCTCAGAGGATGACGACTTTCAAGTCGTAGGAGGAAAGAGGAAGAAGAACAAATCTCCTTCGAATTCCACTAAGCCCAAGAAAACTTTTGCGGCAACACCGTTTGCCTCTCCCGCTGCCTCCCCTTGCTCGTCTCCTGAGCCGACAGGCACTCTCGCCCCCACTACCGCTTCTCAGCGGTCTAGTCGCCCCCCTAGCCCCATGATTACAGCGACCACTAGGAAGCTGCCTCCTCCTCCTCCGATTTATCTCCAGGACAAGGCTAAATGGAATGTCGTGTCCAACGCTTGTGCTGAGCGTAGAATCAGCTACACCAAGGCCACTGCATGCCAACAAGGCATCAGGATAACGGTCCCCTCATCCCAAAATTACCGAGACTTAACTCGTCTCCTAAAGGAAAGGAACATTTCGTTCCACACTTACACCCTTCCAGAGGAGAAATCCACCCGTATTATTATACGGCGTATCCCGAAAGAAATCCCGACGGAGGAAATACGCCAGGATTTATTAGCCCAGAATATCCCTGTATTAGAAGTCCACCGCTTGCATAAAGCAAGAGGAGGGCAACTTTACGACATAGTTCTGGTCGTGTGCTCCCCCACCGGGGGTACCACCCCATTTTCAATATTAAAACAGTGTGTTCACTGTCAGGCATTTCAATCGAAAAGCCTTTCCGTCCCCACCTCGTTGGCCAGTGTCACAACTGCCAACTTTATGGTCACTCTCAGACCAATTGCTTCGCGACCCCCAGGTGCGTCAAGTGCCTGGGCGAGCATAGCACACGAGAATGTCCCCGTCCCAAGGACCGTGCAGAATGTACGGAGCCTCCTAGCTGCGTACTCTGCGGTCAAGTCGGTCACCCGGCTAATTACCGGGGCTGCCCAAAAGCCCCCCAGCTTGCGCCAAAAATGGCCAAACGCTATGACGCGCGTCAAGCTCGCATAGCTCCCAAGCCTTCCCAAGCCCCCCCCCGTCTAGCCCCTCAAAGGACTACCCCATAGGGGAAGCTGAACCACCAAAGTGTGGCCCCTCAGAATCGCCCCCAACCCATCCCGGCACTCATGAACCTTAACGTTCCAGTGCCTAGTGCAATCCCGGCCACTTCGGCCCCAGCGCAAAACAACAAAGTGGCTCCCACCACCGTAGTTGCTGCGCGCCCACCCCCTGTAACCCAATCCGGCCCAAGCTCCTATCGTTGTGTCGCTGAAACTATTTTCAACGCATACGCGATCTGGATGACTCCAGAGGCCCGAGCACTTCATGCTGAACTCACCAACCCAGCTAAACCCCCCAACATCTTCGCTTCCCTCGAGATCTTATCGAGATATCCCTCCATAACAAAGGAGCTGGATAGCCTTGTATTCGTAAACGGTGAATGGGTTCACAATTGAGAAGCAATTGCCTGAAACCCAGATCCCTAAAACTAGGTTTCTTCAATGCCAATGGCATTAGTAAACAGCGTGATGAGATCGCCTTATTTCTTCGCGACTATCAGCTGGACATTTTCCTCATACAAGAGACCTTTTTAAAACCCCACAATCGCGATCCTAAAATTGCCAACTACCGTGTAGTTCGCAACGATAGGACGCGCTCCCACGGTGGTGGCACTCTCATTTACTACAAAAATGAGCTCCACTGCAGCGTGATCACTCCACCCGATCCCATTTCTTGTTTAGAATACTCTGCCTGTCGGTTAGGAATGACTGGTCATCAATCGATCACCATCATCTCCGCCTATTGCCCCCCTCGCTCGGCGTCATCGGGCGACAACCCAGATGGTCTTGTCAAAGACCTCACTGTCCTCTTCAGCATGAGTGACTCTGTTATCCTAGCAGGTGATCTCAATGCTAAACATCCAGCCTGGAACAGCACCGTTACTAACCCTAGAGGAAAGTTGGTGCTGAGCCTAGGCACAACCCTACACTACGATGTCCTTGCCTCATCGACTAACACTCACTTCCCGGACCAGGCTACTTATAGACCTGATGTCCTAGATGTAGCATTGGTTAAGAACATTAACCTTCAGTTACGTTCCATTAAAACGCTAGACGAACTACATTCTGACCACCGCCCAGTAGTTCTGCACCTAGGTAGTCGCTCAGGCCTCCCAGATCTAGGACAGCCGCCCCCTATGAAAACGATCACTGACTGGAGGAAAGTAAGCGAGAAGCTGAAATCCACCAAGTCACCTCACCTAAATTCAATCCCCGACCTCATAAACTCTGTCGCTGACACGACGGCGGCGATCGACTCGGTTACAGCTCACGTACAATCCATCCTGAACGAATGTTCAAGGGAGGTTCCAGTACTGGACATCCAGCAAGGGAAACTTCCGGATGATGTACGGAAACTGATAACCGAGAAGAACGCAGCTGCCCGTGCCTTCAGGAATGATCGTTGTGCCGCAAACAGAGCTCACATGCGTAATTTACAGCTCGCTGTAAAGGAACGTACTGCTGAGCACCGTACTGCGGCTTTCAATAAGATACTGAGCGAACTAGAGCCCACCCACCATGCCTTCTGGCACCTTCAGAGGAAGTTACGCTCCACTGAAGAATCAGCCTTACCCCCACTTATTCGCCCTGATAAGAGTGTTGCATTCGATAATTCTGAAAAAGCCGAATGTCTGGCTGACAGCCTCGAACTCCAATGCACACCCAGCTCCCAACCAGTAGACCAAGCTCACCTAGACATGGTAGACGCTGAAGTCAAACTTAGGACCTCACTCCCTCCCATTGAAGACCCCGATGACCCGCTACCTCCCGTCACCCCAGACGAAGTAGAGGAGGTCATCAAAAGGCTTCACTCCAACAAAGCCCCAGGCCTAGATGGCATCACCAATAAGGTGTTGAAACTCCTCCCTCCCCAAATAATATTGCTAATGACGGCCATTTTCAACGCTGCATTAAGCAAAAATATCTTCCCACAAGCTTGGAAACAGGCCACTGTGATAGGCATCCCTAAACCGGGTAAACCGAAATCGGAGCCTACCAGTTATCGTCCCATCAGTCTGCTCAATTCCCTCGGAAAGGTCTACGAGCGGCTTATTTATAAGCGGCTCAAAGACTTTGTAGAGCGAAAGAGCCTCATTCCTGACGAGCAATTCGGCTTTCGTTCCGAACACTCATGCGTCCAACAAGTTCACCGTATCGTTGAACACACTAGTGCTGGTTTCCAGCGTGGTGTGTTGACGGGTGCCTTGTTCTTCGACATAGCGAAAGCGTTCGACAAAGTCTGACACAATGGCTTAGTTTATAAGCTATATAAATTCGGCGTGCCAGATCGTCTCGTGCTCATCTTACGAGACTGGATGTCGAACCGTACTTTCCGCTACCGTGTCGAGGGAGAATTCTCCTCCCCTCACCCCATACGAGCTGGAGTCCCACAAGGCTGCGTACTATCCCCCCTAGTTTTCACGCTGTACACCAGCGATATTCCAAAAACCAAAGAGGGCCAGTTGGCACTATTCGCCGATGACATGGCCCTCTATTGCACTGGCATAGTTCCAAATGCCATCGCTCTAAAACTCCAGAGAGCCGCCAATTCGTTGGCCAAATGGTTCCGCCTCTGGAGAATTGAAGTCAATCCCGACAAAAGCCAGGCTGTCCTTTTCTCGAGGCCTGACCGAAAATACAACAACAGATTTAAAAACCCCCGTCCCCCCAAACCCATCACGATGTACGGCAAGCCGATCCCCTGGGAACAGCAAGCCAAGTACCTAGGTGTCACCCCCGATAATCACCTCACTTTCGCCAAGCACATTAAGGCGGCGCGCTCGCGAGCCGCCTTCGCTATGAGCAGACTCCATGGGATGGTGAACGCTAAAAGCAGCTTTTCACTTAGGTGCAAGATGCGCATTTTCACCGCGGTCATCCGTCCCATCATGACCTATGCTTGCGCTGTCTTCGCACACGCAAAGCCCCACTATACCCACAAGCTTCAGGTTATACAAAACCGTTTCCTCCGCAAGATCACGGGAGCCCCCTATTACGTTCGTAATGAGGAACTCCATGTTGATCTGAAAATCCCTACTATCCAGCAGTTTATGAAACGCATTTCCAAGCGATTTTTCGACTCTGCTGAAAATCACAGTAACCCCCTTATTCAAGCGGCCTCCCGCTATGAACTTTCCCGTATCTCTAACATTCGCCGACCGAGGCTCACTCTCGCCACCCCCGATGACGCCACTACCCTGCTCCAAGAGAGCAAGAAAGAGACCAGCACAATTCGTAAACACAGACCGCCTTCGTTCCGTCTTTGCCGACGAGGCCCGCTGCGACGTCCCCGTCAAGATTTGCAAGCCAGCCCGCGTAATGCTGCGCCGTAGTTAAATTCTAGTAGATATTGATTGGAGTTTCTTGTCCGTTCTTCTCCACGTAGGCTTTTCCGAACGGATGGTAGAATCACTTTATTAAGCCGCCCTGAGCCGACCCCCAGGGGGTAGCCCTCAGCGTTGTCGCTTAGGTTTAGAATTTTTTGCCTGGCTGGAGGCTACATAGCTTAGTCTCCACAGGAACGCCCGGTTAAGCAGCAGTCGGTCACTTTGACTGAGCTGTGAGACGCCAGATAGAAAAAAAAAAAAAAAAAAAAAAAAACGCTGACAAACGAAAGTTATTTTGCCCTTTTAAGTGTTTTGATTTTGAAATCGGTTCTTTTTGTCGAAAATGTGTTTATATCTTCTCAAGTTCGATAAAATAACCAAGCGAAAACTTCAGTTTAATATCATTATGTACAGTAATGTCATTTGTAGATCTTTGATGGCCGTAACGAAAAAGGTAGCAGGCAGACAATCTGGCTCCAGGTACTGGACTGTGGAGATTAAATAGGAAGCTTACCCCAATATAGTCAGGCAAAAACTGGCAGATTAATCGACACAGTAAGGTTGAAAAAAGGAACTGTGCTTCAGAGTTGTGACATATTTGAAATACTTGTATGCAAATACAAAATGCAAAATACCTATTTTCTATTTTGCATTATTTTTATTATTTTTAAATGCTTTATACTTTTTGAAACATTATTTCTATACTTTTTGAAAAATATTTTCTATTTGCAAAATAGTATACAGGTAAGTTTTTCTAAATTAAAATTGTTAGTATATTAGTTAAACTCTAGTTAATAGTCAAAATGTGTTTTTTTAGATAGTAGTCATAAGTAAATTAATTTTAGGCACACGAAACTACTCTGTGTAAAACTTGTTAACAACAATAAAGGCTTTTTATTTTATTTTTATTTTATTTTATTATTTTATTTTATTATTATACAGGTAAGTTTTTCTACTTGAATATATGAGAAGACTTCGAAGCCGAGCCATAAGGTGCTTTTGAAAGGTGACAAGGAACTTGGAAACTAGAATTAATTAGAATGCAAAAAAATGGACTCAATGGAACTGGACAATCCCTTATAGGTACTCGCCAGCATGGTGGCGTTTTAATCGATATAATAAAATAAAGTATTCAAAACTAGTTTGAAGAATATAAATTAGAAGACCCTAGAGCCTAAAATAGCATTTTAGCAGCTGTGTCAGTGTGGGTAGCCTGTTACAATTTTTAATACCACAACTGTCTTAGAATATAAACTCTTTAATGCTTATAAGATAAGGGTGATATCACACACTAACCTAACGATAATATGGTGTTCATAAAATAGAACACAATATGTCTATTAAACTCAGGACAAGTAGGTACAGACTTTTTTCATAATGGTGGTATGAATTTGCGACCACACAGACGGAAAATGATTGACAGTGTATTTGAACACCTTGTTATATTGAAATCTTTATGAGCAAAGAAAAAGAAAATCTATAAAGAAAATTTAATTGACAAAATTTAATTGAAATGGTTTTTTTATTAACAAAAAGTATTTATTTAATTTAAATGTAGTATTTTGAAAATACCTATTTTGCATTTAAAATTCAAAAAACAAAAAGCAAAACTATTTTGCATTTGTAATAGTAAACCAGGAAAAGTATTTGCATTTTGTATTCAAATACTTTTATGAAACTATTTTCACATCTCTGCTATGCGTAGGCATTGTCAGGGAAGTATATTATAGACGAACGCATTGTTTAGCAAATGCGTTCGTCTAACTCTACATAATGGACTAGTAAGAGTGCAACACTTTCCATTCGAAAAAATAATCTTCATTTCGAAACTTAACAAATCGAAGGCGATAGAACCAAGGGATGAAACCCATCACTGTTCAGCATTGTTCGAAGCATGAGTACAGCCATAGACATAGAGAATGGTTTGAGCACAAAATTGGGCACTCGTTATTGCCACTCTGTAGAAAGAGACAAAGCGATTATGCGGCCAATATGAGTCTCTTTCATCTAAGTCATTGTAATTCATTACTACGAGCTAAAGGAAAGATACAGAGGAGCTCGTGGCTAAATAATAACAGCCGCACGGGTCAATCTTCAAGGTTAAGCAACGCTTGACGAGGTCGGTCCGTGGATGGGTGACCATTTCAACATACCGAGTTTCCTCCGTGCCTCGAAAGGCACGTTAAGCCGTTGGTCCCGGCTGTCATTTGAAGATCTTTGACAGTCGTTACAAGTAGTCAGAAGCTTAAGATCTGACACCAGTCTTGCCAAGGGGTACCGTGTTACCCAGTTACTGGGTTGTGGAGGTCAGATAGGCAGTCGCTCCATGTAAAACACTAGTACTCAGCTGAATCCGGTTAGACTGGAAGCCGACCCCAACATAGTTGGGAAAAGGCTAGGCAGATTGATTGACCTAAAGGAAAGAGACACTCAAGCCTGTGATAAAGCCCAAATTACTTTACACTAATATTATAAAGGCGAAAGTTAGTGAGTGTGTTTGCATGTTTGTTACTTTTGCACGCTCTAACGGCTGGACGGATCTGGTTATGGCGCAGAGACAGGAATAGCCCATAGGATACTTTTTATCCCGGGCATATATTCCCTCGGGATAATTTTCGACTTTCACGCAGGCGAAGCCGCTGGCAGAAGCTAGTTTATATATCACATCATCAGCCTATTATTGTTCCCACTGCTGGGACACAGGCCTCCTCTTTGTGAGAGGGAATGGGCCGTATTCCTCCACGCGGGCCCAGTGCGGGTTGGAGGATGTCACATGTCTTAGAATTTTTGGTTCTAGGACATGCCGGTTTCCTCACGATGTTTTCCTTTCCGCCATCTTGACCCGCCATCGGTCTGAAATCGCCAATCCGCACTGAGCAAGCGTGGTGATTAAGCTCATTCCTTCTCTATGAGAAGTGGCCTAGCCCATTATAGTTTATATATATATATATGTATTATTATTATATCACAAGCAAAGTCGATGTACACTATTCTGCCAATTTCTTAAATAAATTGGGATAGTAAGTGTGTACC